>JAXQQM020088364.1:0-329661 GCA_034641835.2 Pinus albicaulis
GATAATAGCAGTCAAAGTAATTTGTTTTTAGCTTGTAATATGGCTGAAGAAAAGAGTGAAGACTTATGGTTTCTAGACTCCGGTTGTAGTAACCATATGACAGGAAACTTAGCAATGTTTTCTATGTTAGATGAAAGTGTGCAGTCACAAGTCACACTAGGAACTGATAGCAAAGTTTCTGTTATGAGAAAAGGAGATGTAAATGTTTTAACAAGATTAGGTGCAAAGAAAACCATAACAGATGTTTATTATGTTCCAGGAATGAAGTGTAATCTCTTAAGTATTGGACAGCTTGTCCATAAGGGATATAATGTTTTCTTTGATAATGATGTTTGTACCATCATGGATAAACCACCCAGCAATCAGTGTACTGCTGAAGTGAAGATGACAAGGAACAGGATGTTCCCTCTCAGAATGAGAGCAGACTTGAAAAATGGTGAAAAGAAAGCAGCAGTTGCACAAGAGACTTTCCAAAGCGAACCAAATGATGATAATTGGTTATGGCACTTGAGATTTGGACATCTCAACTTTGGAGGTCTTAACTTGTTGAACAGAAAAGGAATGGTAAGTGGTTTACCATTGATTGAGAAACCGGACAGCCTTTGTGAAGGTTGTATTCTTGGGAAACAACACAGAGAAAGTTTTCCTTCCGGGAAAAGCATAAGGGCAAAAGCACCCTTAGAGATTGTCCACTCAGATGTGTGTGGACCGATGCAAACTCCATCACTTGCTAGCAGCCACTATATCTTAACAGTCATAGATGATTTTACAAGAAAAACTTGGGTTTACTTTTTGAAAAACAAAAGTGAAGTGTTTGAAAAATTTTTCAATTTCAAAGCACTTGTTGAGAACCAGAGTGGGCTGCATATCAAAGTCCTTAGGACTGATAGAGGAGGTGAGTATATATCTAAATATTTTCTACGGTTTTGTAGAGAAAATGGTATTCATAAGCAGTTTACAACTAGATATACTCCGCAGCAAAATGGAGTAGCCGAAAGGAAGAATAGAACCATAATGGACATGGTGAGGAGTATGTTAAAGGCAAAGCATTTGCCTAATGATTATTGGGCTGAAGCTGTACATTGTGCAACTTACATTTTGAATAGGTGCCCTACAAAATCAGTTATGAAAAAAGTGCCGGAAGAGGCATGGAGTGGCACAAAGAAAAGTGTCACACATATGAGGAGTTTCAATGAATCTAAACATGCATCATTAGGATAGACAGGAAGATTGTATGAGTTTTTTGTATGGGACCTGGGCATGAGTTAGAACTTTAATGCAGCAGATAGGCCTTAAAATTTTCTGTGTTAGAGAGATTTATTCTCAGTGCATTTTGGGTGTAAATTCTGCGATTGTGCAGTAGCCACTAGATTGTTTTTAAGTTGCAATGCAAAACACAGATGTTGAAAGGTGAACAAAAGATTTGGTGAATATTGTGGTACCTGGGAGACCTACCTACAAAGAGCTCAGCAATGCTATGAAAGACTTTTTTTGAATGTGATTGATAATCGATAATTGCAAGCAAGGGTAATCCCCTTGTGAAACCCAAATTTCTGAGCATTTTCTAAAACCTGATGACGGATACATTGTAATGAACAAGCGCCTAGGTCCATATTACGTCCAAATCTACCAAGCACCAAGATCTATAAAAAAAAATCCACAGTATCTGCGAACTAAGAAGCATGGAGTGGCACAAAGAAAAGTGTCACACACATGAAGGTTTTTGGATGTGTGGCTTATGCACACATTCCGGATCAGCTAAGGAAGAAGTTGGACAGCAAGGGGGAGAAATGTATTTTCATTGGATACAGTGAGGAATCCAAGGCATATAGGTTATATAACCCATCCAGCAAGAAGTTTCTTGTGAGCAGGGACGTACAGTTCATTGAAGAGGAAGCTTGGGATGGAAGCATAGAGAAAACAGTGAATGTTAAACACTGTTTATCTCATGATGAAAATGATGATGAGGTGGCTGAAATACATCCCCAAACAGCAGCATCAACACCGCAAAGTACACCCTTGAGGAGAAATGAAAGTGTTTCTCCAAGCACACCACAAGGAGGAAATTCAAGTGCTTCTTCAAGTATTTGTACACCTACTGAAAGAGGTAAGAAATTCAGAAGTTTGAAAGACATTTATGAACAAGATATAGCTAATGAAGGTATCAATTCTTTGTTTGCTTTATATTGTCATGTTGATGATCCTGTTCATTTCGAAGAGGCCATCAAGGATAAGAAATGGATAGAAGCTATGGATGAGGAAATAAATGCCATAGAGAGAAACAAAACTTGGGATTTGGTTGAACTCTCAAAAGGTAAAGATGTAATTGGTGTTAAATGGGTCTACAAGACCAAAAGTAATGCTGAAGGCAAAATAGAGAGACACAAGGCAAGACTTGTCGTCAAAGGCTATAAGCAGAAACATGGGATAGATTATGAGGAAACTTTCGCACCGATTGCAAGAATGGAAACCGTGAGAGCAGTGTTGTCCATAGCATCACAAAACAAATGGAAAGTTTACCAGATGGACGTGAAGTCAGCATTTCTGAATGGAGTGTTAATGGAAGAGGTTTACATTGATCAACCTCTCGGCTATGAAAAGAAAGGCCAAGAGCACAAAGTATGCAAGTTGAAGAAAGCTCTTTATGGGCTGAAGCAAGCGCCAAGAGCATGGTACAGTAGGATAGATTCATATCTACTGGAAAATGGTTTTGAAAAGTGTGAGGGAGAACCCACCCTCTACATCAAAGAAAAATATGGTAAAATCTTGATTGTAGTCTTGTATGTTGATGATGTTATTTTTACAGGTAATGATGATTGCCTTATTGAACATTTTAAAACAGTCATGAAAGAGAAATTTGAAATGACTGATATGGGTTTGTTGAGATACTTCTTGGGAATAGAAGTAGAACAAGATAAAAGTGGGATTTTTATCTCACAGGCAAAGTATGTTAATGAAGTTCTTGAAAGATTTAACATGCAGGAATGCAAAGCAGCAATCACTCCCACAATGATGGGATTAAAGCTCAGCAGAGAGGACAGCAGCAAGAATTTTGATCCTAGTTTGTACAAAAGCATAGTTGGCAGCCTTATGTATTTGACTGCAACTAGGCCGGACATAATGCATGCTGTTAGTTTGATTTCCAGGTTCATGGAAAAGCCAAAGGATGCACATTGGCAAGCAACAAAAAGAATTTTGAGGTATGTTAAAGGTACTAAAAGGTTTGGTATTTTTTATACTACTTCAGAATGTTCAGATTTAGTTGGATACACTGACAGTGATTGGGCTGGAAGTGTTGATGATCGGAAGAGCACTTCCAGTTATGTTTTTCACATGGGTTCAGGAGCCATTTCATGGGCTTCTAAGAAACAACCCATTGTAGCATTGTCTACGGCAGAAGCAGAGTATGTGGCAGCTACAGCAGCAGCGTGTCAAGCAGTTTGGATGCGGAAAATGTTGAGAAGCTTATGTCAAGAACAGGTAAAAGGGACAGTGATCTTTTGTGACAATAGCTCAGCTATTGCATTATCTAAAAATTATGTTTTTCATAAGAGGACTAAACACATTGACACCAAGTTTCACTTCATATGTGAATTGGTTAACAATGGTTAGATAGTTTTGCATCATTGCAGAACGGAGGATCAATTTGCTGATATCCTCACAAAGCCACTTGCGCAGAAAAGATTTGAACATTTCAGAAAATGCTTGGGTACACAGGAAAACCCAGCAGTGGAAATTAAGGGGGAGTGTTGGAATCTAATTTTCAACTGAGTGAATAAACCATGCAGACAGCGTGATGAACGGTTGATCAGCGCACAGTTAAACCGACAGCAGGTGGAGAGGGTTATTGCGGCTGCATGTTGACGAATATTGACGGTTTACGGGGGTACAAACCGCTCGACACTTAACAAATGGGCAACCCCCCGCAGTTGACTCCCGATCGTGAGTTGACCAACCGATCAACGGTTGTAAATTACTGCGGGGCCTCACCCATTTAGTCTGTACGGGCAGACTTGTACCCCCTATAACCACCAGGAGTGGTGGCTCCGCCACATGCAGCCACTCACGCACCACCGTTCCGCCACCACCGCAGAAAATTCACCGCTGCCACCAAATTCAGAATTTGCCATTAATTTTTTTTGGCGGTGCTGACAGAAATTTAAGGCACCATAAATTTTTTTTTAAGCGGTGATTGTAAAGTCAATGAATGACATTAAATTTTCAGATATTTTGTTTATATGTAATAGAACAGTATTGTAATTTTTTTTTTAGCTGTTGAGAGCACAACAGTGCGTCAATTTAAAAAGACAGAGAGTGCAGATTTAAATTATACACAGTAGTGTGTATTTTTTTTAAAAACAGAGTGCATAATTAAAAATACACAGAGGTGTATGTTTTATAAAAAACACAGTGAGTTTTTTTTCTGTATTAGACAGAGACAGGAATTTTTTTTAATTGAGACAGAGGTCTTAAGTGTGCACTGTGACAGCAGCAGTCACAATTGTAAATCCCTCAGCAGAGAGGAAGAATTTGTATCAGTTTTTTTTGAAATAGAAATTTGATTTTCTGAGTTGAAAATCTGTCACTGTGAATTCAATTTTAGAATTTTCTCTGTGTTAAGGAAGGTAGTTTTATTCTCCTTCTATTATTTTGGAATTTTCAAATATCCAACAGGATTAATAGCGATTAAGGATGAATGTGTGGTACTCACTCTTTAAACACAACGAATTCATGCACCTATTGGATGGAAAGTTCTATACAATTCAATTCTATACAAATATAGAATTCCGGCGACATGTATCCTCGCAAGAATCAGACTCCTGGTTAATGTCACGCTCTTCAGCTTGGCGCCACCTCGAGCAGGCTCCATCATTCTTGCTTCAGCTGGGCATACAGTATGACCGACATAAGAATAGACCAGCTAGGGGTTAAGAAGTTCAATTCTCATTTACCACAATGGTCTTGCTGCCTCTAGTAGAGCACTCAGATCTAGCTATATACAGAAAAGGGATTAGCATTCCATGAAACCCAACTAACTTTAACTATCCTTATCATACAGAAAAGGTTGTTAGGAAGTTAGGGTTTCGGATAATTGTGGGTTGGGTTTGTAAAGATACTCGGGTTTGTAAAAAAAGGGTGTAAACGCTTACCTTCTCCGGTGTACAACGAACTAAGGGGAGACCTAAATTCCCAAACTGATTGACACGACATTGACGATTCCCAAACTGATTGACAGGGAAAACCTTAAAACCTGACTCTGATACATATTAGAATGAAACCACTTCAGGAAGTAAAATATATTTGTAAGATGCTGCAGATGGTTTCGTAGAACCGTTTATTGAAACATCCACAATATCCAACAAATGAAAGAGCCTAGAATACAATCCTCCAATTCAAATTATTTATATATCCACCTTGTCCGTCTACTCTACTGCTGGAATTTTCCTACACAGTTCACCGGACCAGATTAGTAGATTGGTCAGGCCTGCTCCACCTTCTATTCCCAACAAGACTTGGTCAATTTATGAACTGGCCTGAAAACCCAAAATATACAATCAATGAGATGTTATGAAGCTAGGTAAGGGGAAATTCAAATTCAGAGGAGGCAGATGCTTAGGGTTTGAGATGTGCACAGAGGGCGTAGTCTATGTTGTTTTGGAAGGCCCATAACCATTTTTTTAAATTTTTCTGACATCTCCGCGGAAATCATGTCCCACCTCGATGCCCTCTCGGCCAACTCCTGTCACTCCAAACTCCGTTTCCTACTTAGGCTATTAGTCTGGCTATGTAGGGTATGTAGCTATTAGTTTGGCACCTTTCCTGCGCCCTAGGGTACTTAGGCTCTTAGTGAATAGAAAGGGTTGGGTCTAAGTTGGTTCCCTAGATCTAAAAAAAAGGAAAAAGAAAGGGCTGGATCTAGATCTGGGTCTTTTGTAGGGTCTTGCCCTATAAAAATGGCTGATGCACAATTGTTATGTTTAAATTAATTGAAAGGAGAGTTACCTTACTGTACCTTACTATGTGTAAATTAGCAAATTAATTGAAAGGAGAGTTACCAGACCGTACCTGGAATTCGATTTGAGATTCCCAATTAATGATTTAATTTCTTCAGTTTCTTCAGCCAATTTCAAAAACAATCTCAATGACCTGTATCATTCAAACAATTCTTAGCAACATTAGCTGCCTGTAAAGGAATATTTTACAATCAAGAAAAATGCAGCGCAATGAAATAGACTTACACAGAATATAAATGGAATTTCCATGGCTCTCTTGCATTCCATACTGAAAGAGGATTATTCAATGATTTCTATGAGTCCAAAAATTGCAAACCCTCCTCTATCTACCCAGACATGACTGACTGACTCAGACTCACACAGAGACCAACCCATACTCAAACGATAGCCAAACACAGACTCAAGCACCGACTCTGACTCAAACCATAGCCAAGCACAGACTCAAGCATAGACCCAAACCACACAGCCAATCGGAAAATAGATAGACAGAGGAAGAAAACGCTGTAAAATGAGTTTCCAAAAACGTATATATAGATTTACCGAATTCGTTCAACGGCTATATATTCAGTGGTCAGTGGAAGAGACCCGAACTTCCAAAACGCAATTGTAATAATTAAATAAAAATGTAGTATTAAAATAATCGCTTACACATCTTCCAAACATCCAAAACTAGTATTAAAATAATCGCTTACAAATCTTCCAAACTTCCAAAATGCAATTGTAATAACTAAATAAATAAAAATATAGTATTAAAATATTTGTTTCAACGTTCCAAAATTTTTAAAATGATGGTTTTTGTTTTTATTTTTTTAACTGTATATGTGGTTATGTCTAGTAAATGGTAAAGTATATATTTTTGATTAATTAAAAAAATATTTTAATTTAATATAAATTTTGTTTTTTAAATTTTAATAAAAAAATTATTATAATAATTTTATTTTTGGTTAGGATGTAATGTTTTATTGAAAATCTAAATTAAAAATAATATAAAATTAGTAAAAGTAATAATATAATGTAATTTATTTTATTTTAATATTTTAATATGATCATTTTAGCAATTTAAAGATAAATTATTGTAAGTATATCATATTATTCTCTTTTTATGTATAGAACTTTGTTATTAAATGGTAGAGAAATAGATTTGGTGAAAACATAATTTATGCAAAATTTATGGAGAAGAAAAATTTGTAATTTAACAATTTGAGATGAAAATAAATTTTATTAAAGGGTATTTTTAAATTAAACATTAATTAAAATCAAAATTAATCCTCAAGTTAATTTTCAAAACATTTTCTATATTATTTTACACTATAGATGTTATATTAACACAAAAAATATAGTAAATAAATATATAAAAATATAAAATGATTAGCAATAACAAGATCAAGGTGGAGTGGGTTAATAAGGGCCTTAATAGACGAAGCCTCAAACCATTTGTTTTTTTGTAAGAGCTTTCATTCTCAATTATTATCAAGTTAGATTTTATACCCTAAGAAAGTTCTCATGACTTCCAATCTACCTTCCTATTTACCTAATTCCCACTCACAAACGTTGAAACTATGTTTGAAAATGACTTTGCATAGTACTATGAACTTGGCTTCTAGTATTCTTAGTTTATTTGGCATTTCAAATAATGATTCCATTAGTTCTCTAAAGTTATCGCTATTAGGGTATCGGTCAACTAATAAAATTCCATAGTATAGATGACTTTCATGAATTGACACTTAGAGAACCTCGAGTCTAGGACCTAATCCAAATATTTAGTTATAATTTGTTGTTTAGATGTCTATAAGTGCTTCTATTTGATAAATTCCACTAAATATTTGAATTTTATGTTGGATATTTTGTGGTCTTCTTTGATTGTGTAGTTGTTGAGCCTACTATGCCAATTATTTTTCACCTACAATGTTAGGCAAAAGCATGCTTCACTCATTTTGTGACGTCCTAGCTTTCCCACTTCATATAAAACCTTGATGATTAGATTCTATGATTTCTAGTGGCATATTGTCTATCATATGTAGAGTCCAAATCTAGGGACATGAAAATAGATGTATGACCCACTCTAAACCATAAACATCCCACCATTTACAAACTTGTGATATCTCTATAATTATTGAACTGGTCATAATACATGATGAGAAACAACTCATTAATACTTGTTTATGGAGCAGAATAAATAGAGAAAAATGTTTTTTTGCTCCATGCACCTTGACAACCCGCTTTTGGCACTTTAGAGGAAGCCGAAACCTACACATTGTTGACATCCTATCAACTTCAAACACCTTTACATAATTTAATGTAGTGTCTTCTCGGGGCATAAAATCCCCAAAGACCACTCATTATGTCAAGCTAGAACATATGCAAGAAAAAAAACTAACAAATATTAAATAAAAATGGGCAAGAAACAAAAGGAACAACTTAGTATAATCAACCATACTAGGTCATAAAAGGATCAAGTCTTATGGAACTAGTGTGTCAACAACCACTTGGAGCACCTACAGGTAAAACCATCCACACTCACAATATTCATCTTCATCCACTTCCATGACAAATCCAATAGTATTCATCTTCTTCCACTTCCATAATAAATCCAAAAGTATTCATCTTCTTCCACTTCCATAGCAAATCGAAATTATTCATATCTCTTGGGGTCCTAATTCTAAATTCATCAAGGGGTAAATAATTACACCTATGATACTTACTTCATCAATGTTATTTATCTAGAACCAAACATATATTAATATGCCACAAATTTCCATAATTACAAATCTACACAACCAAAACTAATGAATAAGAGGTACAAGGGCAAGAATTTAATATTAGGCTTCAACACACTATAGTAAGCCTAATATGGTTCAAATTTTTTCATTTGGATTTGGAGCTAAAAATTTCAAGCATATAGAAGGAGAAAGCTTCCATTGGTTCCTAAGTTATCCTTTCTTCCATATTACAAATTTGTCTAAGGAAATGATAGTAGTTTTTTTCTTAGTTTTTTCTTGATCATGGCACTAGGTCAGGGGAGATGCATTATGTCCACAAAAGGAATTTATCCATAAAAAACTCCTTCCACAAAGTCCCATAAATATTCCCCTATATTGAAATTCTCACACATTGTTATCTCGACATATTTCGAAGGAGGATTATCACCTCATAGTTGTCAGGCCTTGCACCTAGTAATTGGGTAGACAGGTACTTTATAGTTCAATATAAAAGATATGTTATCAATTTAATTAATGTTAGATAACATTATGTTAAAAGTAATAAATAACATTATATTCCCAATTTCAGTTCATGCAAATAAAATGCTAAGTTTATAATTAGTATATCGATGCCATGAGTGAGAGTTACATGATGATAAAAATCATTCCTTCCATAATAATAGTAATATCACTATCATTAAGTAATGTGTGAATGTATAGACATGTTTTTGGTTTTTATTGACCTCTTTCATTAAAAACTTCTTACTTAATTTCGGGCTTCGTTGGGAGGTTCTTTAGATCGCCTCCCCATTGCCTTTTATATGGTTCAAGATGGTAACAAGCCTCCTGTTATTTCTTGACACACGTACTCTTGGTTTGAGGAGGATGAATTTAAAAGCGTAGTTGAGGATTCTTGGGTCCATATTATAGATCCTAATCCACTCTCTTTTTTAGCTTAAATAGTATAAAATATTTCTAGGCTCAAGGATGTTGTAAAAATTTGGTGTTTCCTTTATAGGGAGAAATAAAAATCTCATCTAAAGGTTGTGGAATAAGCTATAAATATTTTGTGTGATGTTAACCCTAGTGATGCTTTCTTCGAAAGGAAACATAACATGTCTTTGGTATAAGGAACATCAAAGACAATATCTATTGGAAAATGAGGAAAATAAATGGGGGTTGAACAGTATAACTACCTAGGTAAAGGAGTTGGATGATAACACCAACCCCTTTTCCATCATTTATTTCCTTATAGGATGAACCAAAAAAATAATTTGTGAAATTATAAGGGATGATGGTTCAATGACACACTCTTTTAAATAGATTACACTATAAGAGGTCAGATATTTCAATTCTTTGTTTGAAGATCCTACTTTATGTCCCTTTGAAGTAATCACGTAGGTGATCTCAAAATTTTCCTCTGTTTTGACTAGGAAATGAAGCGGCCTCTAGAGGAGGACATATACGAAATTGAGTTAAGGTGATAGGGGTGGATATCAGTGGCTACGTACATATTCCACCAAGACCCCCAATTAGTTTCATTAGTTTCCTTGTTTATAGCAGAGTTTACTATTTTGAGGAGCTTTTCAAGTCTTGAACTTCTAGAGCAGTTTTGACCACCTAAACAACATTTTTTTGAGGTCTAAAGCAGGCTTGTTGATCTACGCACGGGCCAGTGGAAAATACTATAGTAATAAGAGAGATATTTACGATAATGCATCGTAAGCGCATAGAGATAATATGACCAAGTTACGGCCTCAGGAAGTTGGCTACCCAACTAACCCCAACGAGGCCCAAAAAATCTTGCATTCCATCTCTTGGGGTTACAATTTTGGTTTTTTATGGTTTTACCTTGTTGTTCAATAATGAAAAGGCCCTTTATTCTCATTTTAACAGAGCTCAGAGACAGGTAGTTTCCACATCTCTTCTCGAAGATAAGTTGCCATCGCCCAACCTAGTCTATTTCCATTTTGTATGTAAGCATACTTAAGTTCTTTGATATTAATGAAATGACATTTTATCTCTAATGCAATTTTGTTTTTGTAATTATATATGCATTCTATTGTGTTCATGGGTAAGTTCAAATCAATGGTATCATAGCAGTCTGCTCTTTCTCGAGTTTTCTTTGCATGTCCTCAATGAGGATATGGTATAAGGAGTTAGCGCTCGATCACGTTGAACATTTGCAAGGTCACTGTCACAAACCTTGAAGATCTCTGATGGAGGAATAAAATAAAGATGATGAAGCAGGATATCCTTTCAAAATATTTTTTTAGGAGGCCCTCGAGAATAGGAGGAATGTGATGATGGATAACTTTTCCCAGATCCTTGGATGACTACCCACAGACGACATCTTCTTCTGGTAACCACTATGGAGGTGCCACTCCTTTTAAGGTGCAATTCAAATTTGACATTCCCATATTTTAATGTCAGATATATGAAAATTTCATATATAAATGCTCAAATCTGTTGGAAGGATATTTTTCAGTTCATGACTTTTCCAACCAGGAAAAGATTACTTTTTCACTCTTGAAAGTAGCCCCCCATGTCAAGGACTGGTGGGAAACCTAGTGTGAGAAAAAGGATAAGGGGGAAACCTCATTCTTCTCAACCCCACCCACTTGGAATTATTTCTTAGATGCCACCAATGAACAGTATTACCCTATCAGTAGTTATGAAGACAAATACATAAAGTTAACCATGCAGATGTAGGGAGTGGACCAAGATGTGTCGAAGCTCACAAATATTTTTCATGCCCTTCACATGAATTAGGGCATAAAGTATTCTGAGCAGCATTTGGTACTAAAGTACCATGGTTGATTTCATACGCACATCAAGGTTGAAATGGAGTTCCTTGACATATCCTCACCTGGTGTTGCCCATCTATATGTTGTAAAGATTGAGCAGAAGTTTAAACAGAAGAAGAAGAACTTTAGATGTGTGAATCCAAAGAAAGGTAAAGGAACCCCCAAAGCACACAAAAAAGGACAAATCCAAGGAAAAATAAACAAATTTAAACAAAAACTATGAGACCCTCTTCAAATAGGTTAAGTCCTCCTCAGGGGATTAGTTATCCTGTCACGCTTTTTGATTCCATGGTAGTATCCTTCTATCCCACACTACTATAAAAATGATGCTCCAAACTTGCTATGAAATATGATACAAAAGGAGTCTGCATGTCCTTAAAAACATCAATTCTGTGATGCTCCTCATTCTCTTCACCTCGTGTCATGATTTTTTGGAGATGTTCAATATGCAGACACATTAAATATGAGTGTTGTCCAATGGATCTACCAAACCACCCTTGCAACAAACTCACTGGATAATGAGACATTGTGCATCGCTTCACCATTAATTCACCAACAAAATATACAATCCTTCTTCCTCCCTGAAACGACAGAATCTCTGTTTATCTGTTTTTAATTGAAATTGGGTGAGGGTGATAGCAATCATTCCTTCCATAGTAATAGTAATATGGATTTGATTAAGTAATATGTGAATGTCTAGACATGATTTTTGTTTTTATTAACCTCTTTAATTAAAAATTTCTTACTTAGTTGTGGGCTTCATTGGGATGCCTTTTAGACCACCTCCCTGTTGCCTTTTGTATGGTTCAAGATGGTAACAAAATTTCCGTGCTTTCTCGATACAACCAATTTTGGTTTCAGGAGGATGAATTTAAAAGTGTAGTTCAAGATTCTTGGGTCCATATTATATATCCAAATCCACTTTCTTTTTAAGCTTAAATAGTAGAAAATATTTCTAGGCTTAAGGATGTTGTAAAAACTTGGTGTTTCCTTTATAGGGAGAAATAAAAATCTGATTTAAAGGTTTTGGAATAAGCTATAAATACTATATGTGATGCTAACCCTAGTGATGCTTTATTTGAAAGGAAATGATGGATTCTATATTTTTTCCATGACCTTAGTTAATTTCATGTATATATGCCTTTTGAGGTGATGTTCTTGGGATACATGAGGACGTCATGCATTGATAGCTTGCATTCCACTTCCCATCTATCCTGATTTCCATTTATTTTTACCTGCATCATCCCTCCATCAACAAATATGAGGAGGGCACTAAATTCACCACTGTTTGGCATTCTCTTACAGGATGGGTAGGTGGCCTCTGACCTTCCCACCGAGCTCACACCTTCCTTCGCCCAAAGTCACACTTCATTTTTCCATCTTATCGATGGTATTTTTTAGGATCCTAAGGATAGGATAAATCTCAAATTGTTAAATTTTTTTTAAACTATTATCGTATTCTTCCAACAATAGAATACTTTGCAGCATTTTTATGAGCATTGGAGGATGAAAACATTCCTATAACTAATAGGGAGTCCCCTACCACTTTAATTTTATGTAATCCGATGGATATTGGTAAGTATAATTGTTTCCACGAGGCTAGAAGTTTTTCTTTATTGTTAGTTGCCACTCCTAGTCCTCTTGCATACCTTATCTCAACTTGTTAATCAGGGAAACAAAATACCCCTCCTGATCCCACCACATCCTAGTTTTAATTTGATATCTAATGATAAGTGTCATGTTAATTTAATAACTCCTATAAATTTCATTTCTATAAAGAGTGTTAAGTCGATTATTCAAAATGAAAAAAAAAAATTCTATTTATAACTAATATTTATGGAATGTAAATGATAAATAATATTTTAAATAAAATAAAAATTAAAATAGTTCATGGATGTAGAGTAGATGGTGATGGGGTGTTATGTTAAGAAATTTTGTGGTGTAAAAGTCACTCACGTGATCCAGGTCACATGTGATCACTAAGTGATTTTGATGGCTTAGATGTTGCTATGTTGTGGTTGCTCAATCCACAAGTTAGGCATGCTAATTGTCTTAAGGCTCAAATAACCTAGAAAAATAAAATAAAATAAATGAATTTGATTATGAAAATATTTTTAAAAACAATTTTTTTTTTTAAATAAAATAGTTAAAACCCCCAAACCACATCTCCTAAATTAATATATTAATAAAAAAGTTATAAAATTGTCATATACATGTCTTCATATTTGATTTTAATATGTTAATAAACAAGTTATAAAATTTTCATATACATGTCTTGATATCAATTATGTCCGCAAAAGGAATTTATCCATAAAAAAATCTGTTAGTCATCAGTAATTTTTGCTGATATCAAAAAATGAATAATTTATGATCCTATATTTCTAGAAACAATATTTGAGAACCTTAGATCTATAGATCTAAACAATGGATCCAAAAGAGAAGTAAAAACCAACCAAGGAAGAAGAGCTAAATTCCACTCTCAGGAAAATCTGCAATAGGCTCAAGGAGGACATTGTATAAGCAAGCCAGTGTGAAAATAATGTAGAACAGGGCTGGGTTCCCTTATTTTAGGCTGTGTCAGACCTCAAGAAAATTTTCAGCAAAAATAAATGAGTTTATAGGTTTTAACAGATCTCCCACAATTAACACTAGCTGAAAATCAGCTAAAGGAGAGAGTTGGTAAATAGAGAAACCGTCCTTTAGAAATTGCGCAGTTTCTGCTGGAAGACACTAGAAATCAGCCATTAGACTCATGTTATAGTATGGCATCAAGAAATCAGATGTATAATCAAGTTCCTTTGTAGAAGCATTGGATTTACTTGAAGCAAGAGCAAGAATCCTTCAAAAATAATAGCAGAAACAATTGGAAAAGCTGCAGAAAGACTTGACAACATTTTATATGAGGAGCTTCAGCTGATGTAGGTTAATATTCAGATCTACAACTGATATATGGCTGAAACATCAGATCCATACCAGATCTGGAGCTACTCAGCCTTCTAAACAAGATCCCCCTGGGGTTTTATAAAAATAATGCATAAATAAGTGTAGATCTAGCTTTTAATACACTGAAATTTTTATTGCAACAATTCAATCTCTTGATGCATGCTTGAAATACTCTCTTCCTCTTCCTTGGCTCCATTCTCCATGTATTCTCCCATTTTCCTCTTCTATTTCTCTCATGGGATTATAATAAAAAAATAGAATTAATTAAAATGGAATAGATTTTATAAATCATAAAAGTATTCCAACTTTTTTTCTAAATCATAAAAGAATTCCATCTTTTCTAATTCATAAAAGCATTCAAGCTTTTCTAAATCCTAAAAGTATTCCATCTTTTTCTAAATCATAAAATAATTCCATATTTTCTAAATCATAAAAGCATTCCAGCTTTTCTAAATCACAAAAGCAATCCATAAAGCCTCCATAAATCTGATTTTTCCTAAATCAGAAAAGCATTCCATAAATCCCTCATGCTTTTATTTTTAAAGGTAGATTTTTCCTTATGAGAAAAATATCACTTATCCATACTTTTTCCAAATCTATTACTCATTATTTCTAAAACTCATAAAATATACCAACTTGGAAATATAATTTATTTCCATGGAAGAATATAAATTATTATAAATAAAATAATTAAAAAATAATTCTTCCAATATTCTTATAATCAACAATTACAAGAATATTCTTCATTTAATATCAATATAATAATTAATAATATTTAATTATTTAATAACCCCCATTTTATGAGAGTTTTTTATGGTGGCTTATGCGAGGGATATTACACTACTGCGCCTACACCCTTGATCGAATCATCTACACCATCGATTTAAAGCCCTGGACCCCGATCTAATGGATGTCGCTTCCCCAAACCTTGTGCCGCCTTATTATGACCTCGCGCTATCTGACAAAAGATCTCCACGTCACCTTGCGCCTGGGCCATGTTCCCCACTAAAAACCCCACTGACCAACCATTCCTTGACACCTATCTTCCACTCCGCTCCGACCACCTACTGACTTCTCTCCCAAGTCATTTCGCACCGTCGATCTCATTCCTCGAGATCCGACGACCGAGGATGCATATCACATGTTTTATACTGTTGGGTTTAAAGTTTTATAACCCGTGCGAAATGGGTGGTTTTATTCGGCCATGTGTTTCTGCCTAAACTGTATCGCGTTCGTTTGGTCCAAAACAATTTACCACCCATTTCGCGCTCGATAAACCACTTGCAGTTTTTGAAAACCACTTTTTCCCTCCACGCCATAATTCAAATTTCCCCACCCCCATTCAAATTTTCGCCTGGTTCCACCTTCAGAACCTTACCTACTGCACCCTCTCCTCCTCTGCAATCACCTCCTGACAGTCCAAAACCCTGAAAAATGAAGTAAAACCCTCCCGTAGGTTTTAAATACTAATATTTTATGTTTTGTGCAGGTTTTTATGGTGGAAAAGTTCACCATGCCCTCCCACAGTCCAAAAAAGGATTAGATTATAACGTTGGGTGTCATTCCTGTGGTTTTATTCCAAAATGAAAGGGACATAGGCCCTGCAATCAAGATTGAACACTGATGAAACATGATCATCAATGGATCAAATGAAACATCCGGCTACAAAGATCGGCCTCCCCTACACATTGAAGACACAAATAGTCATAGAAACAACAAAGGGAGAGAGCAAGAAGAGTTAAGGGGCTAATCATAATTAGAAGACAAAACAAAAGGGTTAGCCAATTAAAATAGAATATTAAAGAAAAATCAGATTGATAAAGGTCAAAGAAAGAAAGATAAAAGTGGAAAGACAAAAAGATAAAAGTAAAGGATCAAATAAAATAAAATAAATAATCAAAGGAACAGGACAGAAATATCAAACAGATTAAAGAAAATAGGACAAAAATAGACAACAAATCATAAAGATAGAATTTAAGGCTTAAAAAACAAATATTAAAGATAAAACAAAGGACAAATTAAACCAAGACAAATTCAAATGACTCAACCTATGGCAGTTACTCCCCTCAAAAGATATTTCTGCCACCTAGTGCTTTGTTTCCTTCAATAAAGCATGTAGGTAGCTATTAGGCTAAGTTAGAGATATTTTTATCTGTCAAACAGTTATTTTAAAAGTTATGAATAGGCCTTAAAGTCGAACATTTCACCTATTTTTCCTTAGCAGTTAAGATAGAAGTTATTAAAAATAGAGAAGTAGCTACAGATATTCCTGACTTGTGGCTTGCATGGTCTTCAAGGTTAGGAATTCCTTAACACAGTAATACATGACACTCAAACCCTATCTTCGGCTTCACCTCCTCATTTGCAGCATAAATACTGCATCTGAACTCATTATCTTGTTGGCATTTGATGACTCTTTGAAGTAATACATAGTCTCTTGGAAGTTGAAAGGAAATTGATGTCTTCGAACTTGTGGATGCCCTGATTTGTTTGCTAATGAAGGAGGCTAGATCACTGGATGCCTTGATTTGTTTTCTAATGATGTTGGTGAAGTGCTTCTAATCTAATATTGTTATTTTATGTTTCATTATGTTTCCATCATTCTATATGCAATAGAGCAAAAGTTTTAGACTAATAAATGACTTTTAAAAGCACCTTAGTTCTGTTTGTTCTTCACTGGTTTAATGTTTTCTTGTGCTAGGACTTTTTAGAGAATTCTTAACTGCTCTCTAGACCTCCTAAGCTTATTTATTTCATAAATAGTTGAATACAGTTGGTATCAAGTATGATTTATGGTAAGCCCTGCTTATTTGCTGCCACTAAAACACTGTTTTTTTAAGTATCTCTCTAAAGTACCATATCATACCATTTTTACTTTCTTAACTAATTGTTTTAGAGATATTCATAGCTATGATCAAGGATTTTTAGGATTTCCCTCTTCCTTGATTACAGTTATATGTGTATCTTAAGTGTTTTCTGTCCTTGAAGGTGGAATCACTAGAAGTGAAATGAGTTTCTCGCCCTCTATATTTCATTGGAAAATTTTGTCTTGAATAATTATCAACTGTAGTTGGATCATAGAACTTATGGTTTTCCCTGTCTATTAATTATCCCTACATGCTTTGAGATGTGTTTAAGTCCATTTGTTGAGAATAACATATGATAAAGGATTATTAATTTCCCTTTATCCTACTTTTCATTATTACAATTAATTTCCATCTCATTACCCTAAAAACTTTGAGGATACAATGGCCAAGTTAGATTTTCCCTATGGTACTCCCCGATCCATTGATGAACTTATCACGAATTTCATTTGACTCCATTCCCCAATGACTTAGAGATTTCCTCATTCTACCTATGTTGTTTTGATCATCAATTCCCAACCAAAACAAACAAAAAAACTCCATAGTTAATAACTAGCCTAAAATCAACCCTTAAAAGAAAACAAGTTCATATCCTTTGCAAACAAATCGAGAGATCCCTCTCTGAGTCAAGGAAGGCTAGGTACTAGGACCCTAAATACTGGTTCTAATATTTCCTTGTCATTTGGTTTACCAATTTTCCAAATCACATGATCACAACATAATGGCAATCACGGTGGGACAGAGTAAATGATAGCCTAATAACTCTTATAGAATCATTTTGACCCTCAATTAAGCTTAAAAAAATCAACTGATAGCCAAGTGTAGGCTTCTCTTGGTTCACCATCTTAGCTAGATGATGATTCAAGTATAGGACACTCCTACAAAACCTTAGGGCTACATAAAACTCAAAAAACCTGAAAAAACATTCCTAGATTGGTTTTTATTAAATTATTGGTGGTCGACCATACACATTTTTTCTTCAAAACAACAAAAAACATCCACCTAGAAACTCCATTAGCCTCCAGTAGGCCTAGTAGTCCCACTAGTTCTCATAGACTCCCCTGTGAAAGCATTAAACAATCCCAATCATCCTGATGGTGGACAACAAAGTTGAAAATATTCCACCTGGTGACTCCACAACTCTCAATAGACATAAGGACTCCACTAGTAGATAACTCTAGACTGATTGAAAAGATACAGTGACCCCTTCTAATTTACAAACATGAATCCAAGCATACAACGAAGATATACCCTAATGAGTATACATCATATACCTGGATTCCCACACAAAATTCCTAAAATAAATTGATTAAAAAACTTACCTATCTTTCAAGATGAAAAAGTTGATGACCCCTTGTTACATCTCATCAAATTTCATATACACATATGAAGGTTAAAGTTTTAATGGCACGAGGACTGCCTCATGAAAATGTTTATGGTAACATTAGAAGGTAAGGCAAGAAATTGGTATGAATGGTTAGAACCTAGCATATTTTTTTCTTTAAATAATTTCCACAAGATACTTTATAAACACTATATAGGGTATTGTCCAACTCTATCATTTGCTGAAAATTGTTGTGATCAATCTCAGGATATCATACAATACCTTATAGATAGTAATGAAGATTTGGAAAATTTGCATCCTAAAGACCTCTTAGAATCCATTCACCAATTTCATTCTCAATGTAGTTATCATAACAGCCCAGGAGAGTTAGTTGAGGAAGAACCAAATCAAGGAATAGAAGAAACCCACAAGATCTCTGAAGGCACTAGTGATGATTCACCATCTCTTGTGGGTGAGGCTCAAGAAAAAATTCAGCCTCAAAATCAGCCTTCACAAGAAAAAGAGAATTGCTGCACTTCTATACAAAGAAAAATAAAAATGCCTCCTCTTTTGACTAAAGAAGAAATAAATTAGCTTCTAAACATACAGACAAAATATAAATCCTCATATGAACCAAACATTCCTGTTCATCCTTCTACTAATGCCATCTACCATAAATGAGGGAGTAGGAGTCAAGGCATTCTGCAGAGGTAAATTTGAGCAGAAGGCTTCGGGCATTGTGTAACAGTTGATTAAGTTTAAGACAAGATTAAAGAAAAATAATCAAATTCAACGAAGTCTCATCAACAGCATAATGGAGAGGTTCCTCCCTTTTCCTTTAACAAACTACTAGATCTAGAGGGTTCATGGGATAAGGACCAACTAGGATATGTATTACACTGGATTCGACAAGCTGTTGCACTTATATGTGGTCTATTGCGGGGTGCTATTCCCTTGGTTGGTGCTATTTGGATTGTTATTTTTATGCTGTTGTCTTCAGGTATTGTCTATTGTTATTATATTAAAAAAATTCGACGAGGAAGAGTTCGGTGGCCATGGTACACTTCTTCAAGAAGGAATGTTGCGTCCATCACTCTCTTCTTAGTGAAGCAGTTGCTTGTGGCGGACATGCTTATCTGACCACTTCGACCACTTGTTTTTGTGCGGTCGGTGCATTTTTAAAGATTGCTATGTTGGAGCCATGGCTCAAATGGGTGTATAGGCAATAAAATTAGAAGATGCATGTTTTAAATTTTAAATATATGCCTTTGGAATGAGAGTCGATTGCCAAGAAAGGTGATTTTGGCTTACTCTTTTTATTATATAGTTTTTTTTTTTTAGTTAAAAGATATAAATAAATATTATATATAGAATACTAATGATATTTCGTGAGATAAGTTATCTATATCAAGGAAATGATATCTCATTAGTTTATTGGGATTTGATAAACCAATTTACTATTGACTATTTTCATAAGAATGGATTTATCTTGGGAGTAGAAGATAATTCCATTGCATTAATTCCTTTGCTAGGGTTTGCAAAGGTTACATGTTAACTTTGTTAATTATTTTAAAAAGGTCTATCTAGCTCTAATTCCCAAATAAGGGTTAGTCATGCACCTTATTTTTAAAAGAGAATTTCTTGAGTAGATTCAAAGAGGGTAACTCTTTAATAAAATATTTACATAAGCAAGAAAATAGAAGAGGAAGGCTCTTATTTTAAAAAGAGATTTTTTGTACTCATTAAACTATGAAGTGATAACAAGTCTATTCTTGAATAGATTAAAGAGAGTGACTTTTGAATTATTTTCATAGTGAAGAAGAAAAGAGAAGTTTCTCACATTAATATTCTATTCATTAACCATGTTGTAAATAGTAATTTATTTAATAAATCCATGAATAAGTTACCATGATAGTGGTAGAGGTTAATGAATTAATAAATCCATGGATAGTGTTCATAAATCCATGGGTAGTTCATGGGGATGATGGAGATTAATTGTTTCATAAAACCATGGGTAGATTACCATGGTGTTTGAAAACATTAGTTATTTAATAAATGCATGAATAAATTACCATGATGTTGGTAAGTTAAGTTATTTAATAAATTCATGGTTAAAGGAACTAATCAGTTTATTCATCTAAGTGATTATTTTATATTATCATCAACGTGAAGTTAAATTCCTCTTGGAGGAAGATCTTGCATATACATGCAACATATGTATTAGCTTTTAATTGAACAATAATATATATTTTTGTATGAAGAAATATAGCTTGTAGTATTAAAACTACATTGAATATGATTGTTAGTTTAATCTGGAAAATAAGACATGTATTTATATTCATAATTGCGTATATTTACATATGATTACATGTTCACTAGCATTGAGATTTTATTTGGAATACTTGTGAAGGAGGTTATGTGCTTCGTTGTGTAAGCATGCCTTTAAGGAGAGTATTTTGGAATTGGTATGCATTCACATGCATGGAAGAAACAATTGTTATATTAACTTGCATTCCATGCACTAAAGGTAATAGCTTAAGGGTTAGCTATTTTTATTAAAATGTATGTAAATCACATGCATGATTATCTTAACTGATGTATTAGTTTATTTTAAAGAAAGGCTTGGGAGATGTAGCCATTGTCTTGCAAGAATGTGTTCTTATGCGACATAAGCATTAGTTATTATGATGACCTATAACCAGCACATGTGAGGTATGTGTTAATAAAGAGAGAATGACAAGGTACTTTACTTGTTTGTCATGATTACACATTGATTAATACTTTAAGAATCTTGACATCAGTTTATGTTGAAGGAATCATAGCAGGGAATGATGGTGACATGTACAAAAGAATATTATGCTTGTCATGTACAAAGGAAAATTATTCTTGTCATGATGGCAGGTAAATGATTAATGTTCGTGCAGATGAGTGAGATTTGCAGGAAGGTCCAATGTACGATGGTCCATTGTAGGTACATCCATGCCACCTAGATGTGAGGATATGAAGACGAGAGGGTAAATGGTATCATATTTATTATAATGGATTTAAGCTAGAAATTACATATTTCCTTGTAAGATTATATAAACGATGGTTAAGGGATGGTCTCCCTTATAAGCCATTGAGTGATGGGATGAACACCCTCACGAGCGTTTAATAATAAAATTAAGCGTTTGCTGGTATTCACCCTATGGGGTTTCCAAGGTATATTGGTGTTCAATGATGTGATTGATTATTGTGTCCAGATGATGAGGTTGATTCCTTTCTTGTTATGATGTTCATAATGGAAATTATGTGATGACTATATGAGTAATGAGATGAATGGATGGTTACATCATATAGTATTAAGTTAATATAATGTAATGGAGGTTGTTAAGGGTTAAGGAGTTTACTATCCTTATTTATAAAATTACACTATGAACTATTAAACATTCTATTTAATGATGAGTAACTTGTATAAAAAAATTTAACTCCTTACATTTCCCTGTGAAGTTAATGGTGTATGTTACAAGTGGTATTAGAGCTAAAGGTTGCAACACTGACACCTTTGGGAGTTAGCGAAAAGAAATTGAGAGAACCCAGATGAAACGCGCTTATGTGAAGGAAGGCAACGCATCTCTAATCCAGGTTGAACAAAGAGTTTCAAGAGATAAGTATTATTATCTTTCTTTTCTTGAAACACTAGTTATTGCATTTATGGAAAATACACTGCTTACAAAGTAAATACCTGTTAAGTTAGAGTTTCTTTAAAAAACGATGTGTATTTTCCACGTACGTAAAACTTCTATTGTTGTGTTGAAGTTTCCTTGAAAGGAGTTGGGAATTTGGTTTCCTGAAGAAGAAACATGCGTGTGCTTGAAAATTTAACTAATATACATTTTAATTTTCTGGGAGAGAAATATGTATATTTTGAAAATAATCCTTGCATGTGAATCTTGCAAGTAAAAGAGACAAATATAGAATAAAATGTGGTTTTAATTAATATGCAAGATTGTGCTAGTTCTTTTGGAAAGTAATAAAGAATTGCTAATATGATAATCTTTTAGAAAGATATACCATGGTAAAAGACCAAACTACTATGCTAGTTTTGCTGATAAGAACCGTTGTGAGTCTTGCAAAGATTGCTAGTACGTATCTTGAAAGGTGTGAGCAGTAGTAAAACATAAATAAGTAAACTTGCTTGCCTTTTTATATATCTTGTTGAAGAAAAGATGGGAAGCTTGTTTTTCTTTAAAAGGGACTACGTACTTGTGTGTTAAGTAAAAAGGAATCCCAGTTCTTTCTTGAAAATAAATATAGGCTAAAGAGAATAACCTCTTGAATATACTACATTGCTAGATGGATTATGTCAACTTCTTGATTTAGGTATATTAAAGGTTAAGTTAACCTTGTTAGTGTTGCGTAGTTTTTATGCATAAAAGAGGCTATCTATGGTAAATTATTGGAAGCAAAGCATGAGCAACTTGCATGTAGAATCATAGAGGAACAAGGTTCTTTGCATGCAATAGTTGTATTAGATTTCATCGGAAAGAACATAAGTCTATATGTGGAAATGATAACATGTTTTGTTATCATACTTTAGAAAAGATTCTTTGGCAAATAAGATGAATTACATGTACAAAAACTAAAGTAATGTTTTGGTTTCCTTGAAATATATACATGGCTAATGTGGGTATAATATTTCGAGAATAAGGTATGTATTCTTATGTTTTATTCCATTAGTTTTATGGAAAAGAAAACCATGTTTTGCATGCCTATTATGTTATGTGTCCTCGAAGAGGAATCATGAGTTTTCCTACTCGATTATGTTAAGTACTCTGTTGGGAAATTAAGATTAGAATCTTTATGCATTGTATGCATAGGAACAACAGCCAATGTGTTAGCTTTATTATATTTGAATCTTTATGCATTGTATACATAGGAACGATAGCCAATGTATTAGCTTTATTATATTTGCATGTTCCAAAGGCAAAAGCTGAAGTGGTGGGTCTTTTGTAAAGGTTTAAGTAAAGCGAATGCACATTGTGTCATTTTCCATTAAAATAATTTCTGAACAGATATAGTGATTTGTCTTGTACGAATGTGTGCGTGTGTGAAAAAATTCATAATAATGAGGGAGTTATTTGACATGAATTGATAATTACTTACTCACACTAATGTAGAGATGTTAGAAGAAAGCATGTTGTGACATTGTATTCACATCTCATATATGCACATGAATAGGTGTTAAAGGATCATTCAAAGATTGATTATTTATTGATTAAGGTTTTATCTAATCATGTTATAAAATCTTATCGATGCTGCTAAAAGAAAACCTTGTTGTAGAGGAGCAATGTGAATTTCCTGAGGGGGATGAATACTGCAGTAGAGAGAGAAGTTCTTCAAATGAAATAAAGATAAGTATTTTATTTTATTTTATTTTATTTTAAGAAGTCTATGCATATGCATGTTGATTTCCTTTAAAAATGAATTGTTATATACATGGCATTGCATGAGATTAGCTTCTATTTAAGAGAATTCTTAAAAAATACATGCTATTATAACATACTTTTTCTGTATAGGAATATGCATATGAGATTAATATGTGTATTATGCTTTATTTCTTTAGGAAAGAAAGTATAAAAGCATGAAAGAAAAATAGTTACTTTTCATTTGAGCTTGAAAAGAAGCAATTGTTTTTGCATGCAATAAAATTTCTAAGTTACCATGCACTACTTTAAAAAGATGAATGTGTATAGTGATGGTGTGAGAAATTAATGCATGAATGCAAAAGATGAAGAAATTCCTACTATAAAATGATAGAGTGTTAAAATTAAATTGAATGAAGTCTCTTAATGGATCAAGTTATGAAACTTAACTAAATGACTAGTTGACTAACTAGTGTTTGCATGAGTCGTCATGGATGCATTAAAACTATTGACTAGTTATGAATGAATAACTAATGAAGGTTATATGCACGAATCGATTTTGACTAAAGCTATTTGAAAGTTGTGAGCAAGTGATTATGATAATTACTTCGTATATCAATCTGTTGGAATGGAACAATATGTGAATTCGAAATATTTGTACCCTAATCGTTATTGAGACATACGCATTAATGAATATTTATATATACTGGTATGCGTGACAACATCTTATGCAGGAACTTAAATGATTGCATACGATAATATGTGCTTGAGAAATGCATATTTACTATTAGCATTGTTTCTTATAGTAAGCATGAGTAGCTTACTGGAAATAGAAAATCTGTGAAAATAAAGCATCGCAAGCATTGCAATGTGAGTTGCAACAGTAAACGTTAAAGTATCATGTTTTAATAATGTACAACACATGTATGTTACTTCCAGGGGGGAAATTGTGACAGCTTCATTAAAGTTAACTAGTATTAACTAGTTAAAGACAATTTGTTTAATTTTCTTTTATCTGGCAAGAAAAATTAAATCATCACTGTTGATAAAGCAAATTATTTAATTTGTTGGAATTAATCAATGAAAGAAAATCTTTCTAAGCTGATGGTAAAAATGTTTCCAAGAATAGGAAGTGGTTGGGGACGTTTGGAAAGACAATTACCTACTCCTCTGAGGATAAGCTGGATCCCCGGGGAGGAGTAGGCATTCTGTGAAATTGGTGAAGGGGGAGTATTTTCTCGAGCTGGTTGGGACCAGTTGAAAATAGTTTCCAGCAACCCTTGTAAATCCAAAAACATCTAAGTGTGACTGGAATTGAAGAATTGGACCGAACTGTCCCGAATTTCTCTTCCAGGATTTTCTGAGTGTGACTGGATTGGCCATCCCGATGTCACAGCAGAAGAATTCATTGTTGACCCATGACACTATCTAGATTCTGGAGCTAGGGGGCAAGTGGAGGACGTAATTGCCTCACATGATGGTTGGGAGGACCACAGCTTAAAAGACTAAATTTCCAGATAAGTATAAAGGCATTTTACTGTGGAAATATTGATTGTCTCGATGTGAAAAATGACTTGATCCTATGGATTAGGAGGAGCATTTTGTTACCATTGTGGTTCTCATAGTAGAAAAAGTTAATTAAAATCTGTGTTATATTAAAATGAATTATCGAATGTATAAGTTCATTTATATTATTACTAATTTGTTTGAATGTCTTAGCAGATGCTAGGATATGACAATGGTGCATTGATTGACCATTGGTACGATTAGAGAGCTAGATGCTCTCTGAGTACTTTTTTAAGTGTTGTATGGATGTCTTTGGCAGGAGATAAGACAGTGTGCACGTGATGCATTTATGAGAGGGTTGGTTCTCTCTGAGTACTTATGGAAGTATTTTGATTAAAACATCTCTTTATATTGCAATACTATTTGATAGTTGCAAATATTTTCACTTTGAAAACTATGTGAATAATATGATTGAATTGTTAGTCATACATTACATGTTGATGGGTGTTCAACCATTCTCAGAAAGCTTGCGCAAAAGCCATAATTTCTTCCAATAGTAATTGGTTGGTAAGTTCGTATAGATATTTTTCCATACTTTTGAGAATTGAATAAGGGATAAGCAGTTAGAAATGGAAATGAAATTTTCTTTGTGCTATACATGCTTATGAATATGGATAAAAACATTATTGTTTCAATTAATGACATTTAAGGAAACGAAAGTGTCTCATTGCCAAGGGGAAGGAGCCCCTTTGCATTGCTTATATTATTATATCATGAGTATAAGTTTAAATTTCAGTGAGAGAATCACACCGAGGATGGTGTTCTCTTAAGGGGGGGAGTATGTAACACCCATGTAAAACTATTGTAAATTACAATTTTACCATGTTTTACAAAAAATAGTTGAATCAAGAATTGGTTGAAAACCGAATTCTTGAATCAGTTGAAATGAATAATGGTAACCACAACCGGGACGAGATAGACTAACTCTCCCTACGTAAAGTGGCTACCTCACTTGTGTATAACTCCCGTTTGATCTGCTGCAACTACAGTTCGACAGACAAGGTGGGTTTCCAGACCCGATCACAACTAACCCACATACAACTGAAGATGAGGGAGTAGGAGTCGAGGCATTCTGCGGAGATAAATTTGAGCAGAAGGCTTCGGGCATTGTGTAACGGTTAATTAAGTTTAATACAAGATGAAAAAAAAATCATCAAAGTCAGTGAAGTCTCATCAACAGCATAATGGAGAGGTTCCTCCCTTTTCCTTTAACAAACTACTGGATCTAGAGCCTTCATGGGATAAGGACCAATTAGGAGATGTATTACACTAGATTCGATAAGCTGTTGCACTTATATGTGGTCTATTGTGGGGTGCTATTCCCCTTGTTGGTGCTATTTGGATTTTTCTTTTTATGCTGTTGTCTTCATGTATTTTCTATTGTTATTATGTTATTGTGTTAAAAAAAATCGACGAGGAAGAGTTCGGTTGCAATGGTACACTTCTTCAAGAAGGAATGTTGCGTCCATCACTCTCTTCTTGGTGAAGTCTTTGCTTGCGGCGGACATGCTTATCTGACCACTTCGCCCACTTATTTTTGTGCGGTCGGTGCATTTTTAAAGATTTCTATGTTCGAGCTATGGCTCAAATGGGTGTATGGTAAGTGATTAAAATATTTGTTAATTTTTATTATATAATATTTTGGTGAGAAGAAAGATATAAAGGAAAGATTATATATATAAATATTTATATAATTTTATATAGGCAATAAAATTAGAAGATGCATGTTCTATATTTTAAATATATGCCTTTGGAATGAGAGTCGATTGCCAAGAAAGGTGATTTTGGCTTACTCTTTTTATTATATAGTCTTATTTTTTTGAGTTAAAAGATATAAATAAAGATTATATATATAATACTAATGGTCTTTCTTGAGATAAGTTACCTATATCAAGGAAATGATATCTCATTAGTTTATTGGGATTTGATAAACCAATTTACCGTTGACTATTTGCATAAGAATGGATTTATCTTGGTAGTAGAAGATAAGTCCATTGCATTAATTCCTTTGCGAGGGTTTGCAAAGGTTACATGTTAACTTTGTTAATTATTTTAAAAGGTCTATCTAACTCTTATGCCCAAATAAGGGTTATTCATGCACCTTATTTTTAAAAGAGATTTTCTTGAATAGATTCAAAGAGGGTAACTCTTTAATAAAATATTTACATAAGCAAGAAAATAGAAGAGGAAGGCTCTTATTTTAAAAAGAGATTTTTTGTACTCATTAAATTATGAAGTGATAACAAGTCTATTCTTGAATAGATTAAAGAGAGTGACTTTTGAATTATTTTCATAGTGAAAGAAAAGAGAAGTTTCTCACATTAATATTCTATTCATTAACCGTGTTGTAAATAGTAATTTATTTAATAAATCCATGAATAAGTTACCATGATAGTGGTAGAGGTTAATGAATTAATAAATCCATGGATAGTATTCATAAATCCATGGGTAGTTCTCCATGGGGATGATGGAGATTAATTGTTTCATAAAACCATGGGTAGATTACCATGGTGTTTGCAAACATTAGTTATTTAATAAATCCATGAATAAATTACCATGATGTTGGTGAGTTAAGTTATTTAATAAATTCATGGTTAAAGGAACTAATCAGTTTATTCATCTAAGTGATTATTTTATATTATCATCAACATGAAGTTAAATTCCTCTTGGAGGAAGATCTTGCATATACATGCAACATATGTATTAGCTTTTAATTGAACAATAATATATATTTTTGTATGAAGAAAGATAGCTTGTAGTATTAAAACTACATTGAATATGATTGTTAGTTTAATCTGGAAAATAAGACATGTATTTATATTCATAATTGCGTATATTTACATATGATTACCTGTTCACTGGCAATGAGATTTTCTTTGGAAGACTTGTGAAGGAGGTTATGTGCTTCGTTGTGTAAGCACTCCTTTAAGGAGATTCTTTTGGAATCGGTATGCATTCACATGCATGGAAGAAACAATTGTTTTTTCAATCTAGGATAATCGGTAACTGGTGAGAGTTATCCTGAACAAGGCCCAGGATCAAATCCTACTGGCTGCCACTATAAACCTAGGCTAGGTGCAACAACCTCCAAGCCACACAATAGCAATTAACTTATGCCTCAACAGGAGCCGAGACGTCCACTATGGGGTCGCCTACTCTTCTAGCCAAGACACAACAGGCCATATACTCAATGAGATTTGAACCTCCATCTCGTGGGTTTCACCCATCGAAACTTACCGTTAAACCACATGTCAATCGTATCATGGAAGAAACAATTGTTATGTTAACTTGCATTCCATGCACTAAAGGTAATAGCTTAAGGATTAGCTATTTTTATTAAAATGTATGTAAATCACATGCATAAATATCTTAACTGATGTATTAGTATATTTTAAAGAAAGGCTTGGGAGATGTAGCCATTGTCTTGCAGGAATGTGTGCTTATGTGGCGGGAACATTAGTTATTGTGATGACTTATAACCAGCACATATGAGGTATGTGTCGTTAAAGAGCGAATGACAGGGTACTTTACTTGATTTTCATAAATATACATTGATTAATACCTTATGAATATTGACATCATTTTATGTTGAAGGCATCATAGTAGGGAATGATGGTGACATGTACAAAGGAATATTATGCTTGTCATGTACAAAGGAAAATTATGATTGTCCTGGCAGGTAAATGATTAATGTTCATGCAAATGAGTGCGAGTTGCAGGAAGGTCCAATGTACAATGGTCCATTGTAGATACATCCATGCCACCAAGATGTGTAAATTTGAAGATATGAAGACCAGAGGGTAAATGGTATCATATTTATTGTAATGGCTTTAAGCTAGATATTTGTATATTTCCTTGTAAGATTATATAAACAATGGTTAAGGGATGGTCTCTCTTATAAGCCACTGAGTGATGGGCTGAACACCCTCACAAGCGTTTAATAATAAAATTAAACGTTTGCGGGTTTTCACCCTACGGGGTTTCCAGGGTATATTGGTGTTCAATGATGTGATTTGTTATTGTGTCCAGATGATGAGGTTGATTCCTTTCTTATTATGATGTTCATAATGGAAATTATGTGATGACTATATGAGTAATGAGATGAATGGATGGTTACATCATATAGTATTAAGTTAATATACTGTAATGGAGGTTGTTAAGGGTTAAGGAGTTTACTATCCTTATTTATAAAATTACAATATGAACTGTTATACATTCTATTTAATGATGAGTAACTTGTATAAAAAATTTTAACTCCTTACATTTCCCTGTGAAGTTAATGGTGTATGTTACAATGTTACAACATCTCTATTGTACTAAGTTGGTTGGAAATATCTTCTAGAGCGAAAAGAAATATGATCACTCTAAATGATTTATAGTTACAGAGTTAAAATAAATTTAGGATGATATTCTAGATGAATTGGTTCTCAAAACCAAAATTTGAAAACTTATCTATACAATTGTTTAAGGTTCTCTATTGAATACTAAGGATAAGCTTAATTCTTTCTCCCAGAGTGAAGGCCATAGAGTGTCGTAGGCCGTTTAAGTCTGTGTCAATTAGCTAGATATGCAATATTGTATATCAATGGCTTATTCCCGTTGGGGATTATTCCCATTGCTTATTTCCGTCCCATACGAGTATCAATGGCTTATTAATACCATATTCCCGATGAGCGGATTAATGAGCGGATTATTTTATTTTTATAAGTTTATTTTTATTTTTTTATTTTTAATTTCAATTTTTTTTTGAGCTTTTTTAAACTATGTACATTATATTATATTTTTTAATTTATTTATTGTATTTAGATATTATGTTACAAAATTTCTACCAATCTAGATTTCATCCTAAAACTGGTTATACCAAGGACCTCGAAGATCTCTTGAGATGAAAACTTCTTCTAAAGTTCAAATGAATCTAACATGATTTAATTTCACCATTAAAATAAGCTATATTACACATGAGTTGGTTCCAATACCATATTTTTATTTTATTTTTATAAGTTTATTTTTATTTTGTTATTTTTTACTTTCATTTTTTATTTTATTTTCATTGTGCTAAATTGTTTACATTACATTATATTAGTCTTTTCATTAAATTTTGGTTTTATTTATTGACATTACGTTACATCATCTCTACCCTATATATATAATTTCTGAATATATATAATTCAGAGTTGAAAATAATATTTTTTAGTTTATTTTTTTATATTTTTTAATTACATTTTATATAATTTAAATTTTAATAAAATCAAGATAAGAAATATTATTATTATTATTATTATTATTATTATGTAATAATTAAATGTGAATGATAAATATAATAACAAATATTTTCTTTATATAAAACATGATAATAATTAGCAATCATATTGGTTTATTTTTATAATTAATATATTTCAAAAAATGTTGTAAAATATATATATATATATATAGATTGAAGTTAATGTTATGTTTTAAATAAACTAAAAACTACTATACAAAAATGTTTTCCTGGCTTTGAGTTGTAAAATCTCTACTAAGGTCAACCATGTGAAGGTGAGAGCTTATATGACCCAAAAAACGGTTCATCATTGGCATGGGACTAACCACTGACACCAACCCACACAATCCATTGCCAATGAGGCATAATCAATAGCATGCATGCACACAAAAAAACATAGGGTGCACAAAAATATACACAACCCACAAACATTACATATTGACTCACAAGGTGACATGTTAAGCGTAGCACCTCCCGGCTTAAATTTTTATTTTTATTTTTCCTATATACTGGGGTTTCCTCTCTATTCACCTAGTTATTTGAATAATGAGTTCAGAAATTTAACTTTAGTTCCCTCTTGCTAAAATTTCCTCTACTCATCTAGTATCTCTCTCTTCCTAAAAGCATTGAACATTCCCCCTGTATACCTTTCAACCAAGTATATATACTTCCCTACCCCTTTATATTATCATGGGATGTTTTTTCTTCTAGACATAATATAAACATAGACTCTATGGACATACATACTTTTCAATAACCTCACCTAACCCATATATATTTAACACATATATCTTTGAATCCACACACACACACACACACACACACATATATATATATATATATATATCACCTATATATAGATAACACATATATATATGCCACCTATGTATATCCCACATATATACAAAATGCATTTATCGGAACATATCTTTTGATCACCTCATATAAACCCATATATATACGTAACACACCTCTTGATAATATCATTGAATACGCATATATATATATATATATATATCACATTACATATATATAACACATATATATATATAACATATATATAACCTATATATATATTTATGACACCCCCTTTGATATTAGCATTGAATTCGTATAACTATAATCACCTATATATTCCATTTGACAATATGCTTGAACCCGCACCAAGCATGTATTAAACATAATATACCCATATCTCAATAACACATTGAAATATCACTATTGTATATAATACAGTGGGTACGTTCTCATAGCTGAGTACGTCGATGAGTCTAAGGCGGCAAGACCATTGATATACATAACAGGGACTCGGCTATTTGTTATGCCACGTCGACACGGATTATTAATGGATATGACAGTGGTCCAGCTATCAATTACGCGGCGTCGAGACCTACCCATTCCGGTCTATACCTAACCCTAATCATAAAATTCGGTGGCGTTGTTTTACTTTTCCACCCTGTTTCTAATTCGTCGCGGTAGGGTACGTTATTCTCAGTTTATACTTGTATGAATATTACCGCCTGCAATGATGTTACCAGCTATGCGTTTTGACGTTCATTGCGTCGAGTTATCATGGTTTTGGTTTAACGTGTGGGATTTCATCTTGATGTTTGATGGTTCGGTATGCAGGGATGATGTCTCGCTCAGGAGATTGGAGTACCAGACGTCGTCGTTTATAGATCCATGCCCCAGAAAATATGTTACGTGTAGCATTTCTATTTGTATTCCCGCTTGGCCCAGTACTGTGCGAGCCAAATTCTGCATTTCAGTACCTCGTTTGCAACTCTTTTACATCACCGAGTACCACGATGTCGACTAAGCTGGGTTGTTTTCCAAATCGACTTTAGGATTCTCTGCCCTTCTGGGGCAGTGGGATTAGGGTTTATCCTACCCTTCCGACTTATCTCGGCGGCATCCACTCACTTCTCCCTCTGCTGGTTATTATCTATATAGCTAGCTCCGTTTACAGTTGAATCTTATTCTGTTTGGGGTGATTGTTTTTATTTCCAACTCGTTCACCGAGGGCGCAAATCTTTTGTCACGCCTCCCAGACCCAGGTTCTTACCCATATATCATAACTTAGATATACTCGGCTTTTTGCACCAGCTAACAAAAAAACTGCTTATTGAATCCATTTCAAATTCATATGGTTATCCGGTATTTACTTCTTTTGAGTAATTATAGGCAGACATGGGAATATAAGAATTTCTCAAACTTTCCAGTTTGCAAGCCTTATAAAATTTTCAACATTTTAAAGTGCAGCATCGAGGTATAGATGTATGCCTCCTCGCATACCTCTATCTATACTCAGTTAACCTCCATAGCTCCAACTACTTTCTCAGCAGTTTATATGGACGGTAAACAGATGCTCTGTTCATTGTATTCTTACATATGCTTACAATCTTCCCTCACACAAACTTTTATCACACAATGGATGTGCAAGTAGGATTTCCCCTTATTTTACTGTTACAACATTCAACATGTTTGACACTCTGGTGAAGATTCAACTATTCCATGGGAAAACTAGGACACAGATCCTCTTTGCTTCAATAAAATAGGGGAGGATACTGAACTGAATAGTTTAGACTCCCTAGTGTTAGATCCTCGTACGTAGTTAGGCTTAAACTTCTGCTTTCATATGTTTACACTTACATTTAATAGAATAATTTAAATTCTTAGTTTTACAATTCTTTCCATTGTAACACAACTGACATACTGAACCCCTTACTGCTATCACAGGGTTGTTGTTTCCTACCTTCTGTGATTGGTTACAGGGAATTATGTGCCATCAATATTGTTAGAATAGGTTTAATTGTTTGGTACTTGTTGTTCATGGTTACTGGTTTGTTAACATTTTCTGTCTATACACACAGTAAGTTAATGTTCCTTTGAAAGGCAGCAAGCTACACCTATACAAAATCATGAGATTAGCTGTTCAAAGGATTTACCATCTCTAACTCCATTACTACAAGGTACTCATCCCCATACTCCAACCATTTGTCTCTGCTATCAATAGCTTTGGTTTACAATTACATGAGTTACTGAACAAATAATCAATCTAAAATTTTCATAATGAACCATAACATAACAATTCATAAATTGCATAATGAACCATAACATCACAATTCATAAAACAGGGATATATTTAATACAGACTTATAGAAATCTCCAACATTAGGCATGCATACCTCTACTATGACCATTCCTCCCAACCTTAGAATCCTCTTTATCTCCCAGGATTCACCCCCGAGCAGAGATCCTCCAAGAACAGACTAACCTCAATCTGTTCTGGAGCAGCTTATTTAAGTTGTGCTTTCCCCAAAGCCTGTTTCCAATTCTGCGTCCAGAATTTCAGGATGCTTTATTCCTGTTTAGCCTAGGCTTCCCATTTTGGGACTCTTTAAATCTGCTTTAAGCTTTTCCTCAGCTTTTCCAGCTTTTTCTCACCTCTTCCCAACTACTCCTCTTCATTGGGGAAATTTAGATTTTTCCTCAAAAATCTAAATTAGAAACAATTTCTTTCAAGGATTTTTGAAAGATTTGGGGAAAGTCTTTTTCCTTTTCCATCACCTCATGGATTAGGCATATGATCTCATTTTCTCATCTGGTCATAGTGCATACATAATATTTTATTTATTTTTCATAAATAAATAGTTAACCACATCCACACAATAATTATCCAGTGGGGTCCACTCCCCTTTGGATGTATGTTCAAATGTCTCATTTGAAAAGCATAGGAGCAGGGTGTTGAGGATCTCCATGGGGATTGGCTACGGGAGTACGAGATCAGCTTGAAGGTATGATAGTTCGTGCGTAAATTTCTATACGTTCTTTACATTACGCAATTTGTTACGATGTCCTTAGGTAATGTTGTATCTAAATCGTTTTACGCGGATTGTTGGTAGGCTGCGTGGATGTGAAGACGAGTTGTTTTACTCGTAAGGGTTTCCTTTTACAGGTCTCTTACTGCCGCGCTTAGTATGCATCGCAATGGATAAAATCCCTCAAATGGGTTTTCCTCCTGTCGACACGCCGAACCCTTTGTGAACTTGTTATCCTACGTCCCGACGCCTGATCTCAGGTTTCTTTGCGCCCAAGTGTGATAGCCTCCCCATGGATGCCGTGCTACTATTTTTTTTGTATTGACTACTTGTGTTGGTTTTTTTTTTTTTTTCTCTGTTTAAATCGATGCGATACCAGGGTCGAAAGAGAGCCCTATTCTCAGGTTACTCACTAGTTCGGCCATCTGATTGCAGAGATTTACGCATTTAATTTATTTTTCTGTGCTTTCCGAAATCTGGTATTGTTCTAGAACCAACGCTAACTGTCAGAACTTATTTTATGGCGACGTTTATATGTTTCGTTAACATGGCTCAGTCGTGACTATGGTCAACAGCGTTCTGGCCGTTCGCCTCCAAACTATGTCGATTTGTTTCGCTGTAGCTGGCGATATTGACCAGCGAACCTTGCCAGGGGAAGAGCCGAACTCCTCCGTCGGTAACTTCCTTCCCTTAACACGATTGCGCCTCTGTATTTCTGTGTTTTAATGGTAGTAATATCCTTCACGGAACCAAGCATGGCTGCAACGCCTTGATAACTCTGTCATACCCTGATACCCTGCATTCAGGGTGGTTACTCAGTCATGGTTATCTCTGCGTCATTTCATAGTTTTAATGTTGATTTTGTTACCTACGCATTAATTATTAGTTTTTATTGTCACGTCTGATGCCTATCATCATTTAATATATGAGTGTTCAGATGATAAATAATATCCATATGATCGATATTATGGATGTAGGTAATAGGTATTCACATGCCGGTTTAGAACTACATGTTTAAAATATACCATCGTTTTTACAATCTGTTCACTCCAGCTCATGCTTAAAAAAAACCTAAAATGCCGTGGACGTTAATGTCTATACAATTCGAGGGTATTGTATTGAAACAGGCCCACTGCATAGTAAGTTGAATAGTCACCATGGTTTAATATAGTTTGACCGTTCACCAATTCGCATAGATATATGGTACATATATATATATATTTTTCTCACCAAACTATTCTTTTATAATCGTTGTTACAATGAGTTATTGTTTTAACTCACGGCCCTTATATTTTATTTTTAATGCATTTATATATGTATTGTTATTATTTTAGCTCACGGCTCTTATATTCTATTTTTCTTTTGATGCATATATATATGTATTCGATAGTGATTGAGTAGAGAACCTTAATTATAATTGAAGTCTTTTGCTATGATACTTGTTTCAAGGATTAAAGGTAGATTTAGAAATGCAATATATACACTTATAAATGCTATAAATGATATAACACTTCTATAAAGTAGAATTTCTTCTCAAGCTAGAAAATTTCGAAATACCTATTCTAATGTCTTTGCTTCTCTTGTATTGTACCATGTAAATTTCAGATCTGCTACCCTAGTTTTCTACCTTACATATGAGCATATAATTTCACGTTTGTATATATATATATATAGGGAGCAAGTTAATATTTAATTATCTGTGGAGACTAAGTACCTTCAGATTTAAACCGTCTTTGGTTTAAAGTTTTTGTGGGTTTCTACTCTATGGATTACTAGTCTACAACTGAACAGAATCTGGAAGGTGAATGCCTTAAGATGGATTCTGTTAAATGTAGTACTAAAATCAATCATACAATTCCCTTAAATTTTATATGTAGCCAATTCACACCATAATAAATCAAAATCAACAAGAATTTCAGAAACATACCACTATTGCAATTGACCAACCTCCCAACCTTAGAGTCCTCTTTGTCTCCCAGAACTCACCCCCGAGCTGAGATCACCTCCATCACAGATCAACCTCTGATCTGCTTAGGAGCAACTTATTTAAGCTCATGTTTCCCCAAAGCATGTTTCTAATTCTGCGTCCAGAATAGCAGGATGCTTTCTTTCCTGTTTAGCCTAGGCTTCCCATTTTGGGACTCTTTAAAGCTGTTTTATGCTTTTCCTCAGCTTTTCCAGCTTTTATTACCTCTTCCCAACTACTTTCCTCTTCATTGGGGAAATTTAGATTCCTCTTCAAATCTAAATTAATTTCTTTCAAGCATTTTTGAAAGATGATGGGGATTTATTGCCTTATCCATCCTCATGGATTTTGGCAAGTGATCTCTCATTCTCATCTTGGTCAATATGCATAATCATTTTATTTATTTCATCAATTTAAATATTAAATTACATTCACACCATACTTATCCTTTGGGGTCCACTCCCCTTAGGATTAAAGTTCAAATGTCTAACTTTTCAAATTCAACACATAAATTGGGGGTGTTACATATTCCCCCTCTGAAAATAAACACCGTCCTCGGTGTTGTTATTCAACTACCAAAGTTCACTTAAACAAAAATGGATATTTTTCCATCATTTCAGCTTCCCTTTCCCAAGTAGCTTCTTCAGCAGTAAAGTGCTTCCACTGCACTTTTACTCTGGCCACCGTTCTGTTTCTCAATTCAATTTCTTCCCGCTCCAATATTTGAAGTGGTTCTGGTAGAAACTCCCCTTCTGGTTCCACCTGTACAACATTCCAATCAACTATGTGAGAAGCATCATGCACATATATTTTTAGTAATGAAATATGAAACACATCATGCACTCTAATATGGGGTGGTAAGGCCAGCTTGTAAGCCACTGGTCCCACCCTTTCTAAAATTTCAAAAGGCCCACAATATCTAGGAGCAAGTTTTGCACAACTTCCAGCATAAAGTGTGCTCTTTTTGGGTTTGATGCACAAATACACATGATCCCCTACTTTGAATTCTCGGTGCACTCTTTTCTTATCAGCATAGCTTTTCTGGCGATCTTGTGCTATCTTGATATTTCTTTGTATCTGTTTAACAATTCTCTCCATCTCTTGTAAGGCATCAGGCCCCAGCATTAATTTATCTTCTGGTTGACTCCAGCTCAAAGGAGTACGACACTTTCTTCCATATAGTGCCTCAAACGGACTCATTTTAATAGAAGATTGGTAGCTGTTATTATAAGCAAATTCAGCTAAATGCAGATACTCCTCCCACTTTGATGGTCTATCCATCACATACATTCTCAACATATCCTCCAAAATTTGATTTGTCCTTTCTGTTTTCCCGTCAGTTTGAGGGTGATAGGCAGTACTGAAATTCAGCTTAGTACCCATCCCTCCAAACAATCCTTTCCAAAACGTTGCTGTAAACTTAGCATCTCGGTCTGAAACAATTACCTTTGGCACCCCATGAAGCCTTACTACCTCCTTCAAGAATACATTTGCTACTTGAGCTGTCCCAAAGGTAGACTTTACTGGTATAAAGTGGGCAGCTTTTGTGAGAGTGTCTACTACTACCATTACAGAATCATGTTGATATTCAGTTTTGGGTAATCCTGTTATAAAATCCATGGAGAGTGTGTCCCATTTCCATTCTGCAATTGGCAAAGGGTTTAAAAGCCCTGCTGGGTGTGGATGCTCAACTTTGACTAATTGACATTCCATACATCTACTTAAATACTCTGCCACATCTCTCTTCATTCCTGGCCATAACAACTTCTTCTTCAAGGCTGTTAACATCTTTTGGTATCCTGGATGTCCTGCATAGGGCTCCTTGTGATATTCATCTAAAATTTCTCTTTTTAATGATTCTATATTTGGAATATACAACCTGTTTTTGTAATAGAGTAGCCCTCTTTGGTTTTTAGTGAAATCAGTTTTACCCCTTTTCTGTAGTTTCACCAAGAGTGCTTCATAGTTGGGATCTTGATTTGCTGCTTTTCCCACCAATTCCTCTACCTCCATCTGGGCACTACTCCCAATGCTGTTTAGATGTTGACAAGCATTTCTACTTAATGCATCAGCAACTTTATTTTCTTTTCCCTTGATATGCTTTATGTCCATATCAAATTCACTTAAAAAGGACAGCCATCTGGCTTGTCTTGCATTCAGGTCAGTTTGGGAAAAGAAATATTTGAGGCTAATATGATCAGTCATCAATGTGAACTTTTTCCCCAGAAGATAGTGCCGCCACATTTTCAGAGCATGGATAATAGCTGCAAATTCTAAATCATATGCACTATAATTCTGTTCATGTATTTTCAGTTTTCTAGATTCATATGCAATTACTGAATTTTCCTGCAATAGGACTCCTCCTAGCCCTTCTCTGCAAGCATCTGTACATACAACAAACTCTTTATCAGGATCAACAATTTTTAGTATAGGGGCTGAAATAAGTTTTTGTTTCAGTTGTTCGAAACTGATTTGACATTTCTCAGTCCACACGAACTTGACACCCTTTCTTTGCAATGAAGTGATGGGATGTGCTATGGCAGAGAATCTCTCCACAAATCTACAATAGTAGCCTGCCATCCCCAGGAATGACCTTACTGCTGAAACATCAGTTGGGACTGGCCATTCCTTAATTGCTTTTATCTTTTCAGGGTCAACTGCAAGCCCTTTTTCAGAAATAATATGACCCAAATATTGAATCTTATCCTTGTAAAATTCACATTTACTAAACTTGGCATATAGCTGACTTTCTTTCAGAGTTTGCAACACTATCCGCAAATGTTCTTTATGTTCCTCTTTGTTTTTGGAGTAGACTAAAATATCATCTATGAACACCAGAACAAATTTATCCAAATACTTATTTAACACACTGTTCATCAGACACATAAAGGTGGCAGGGGCATTTGTCAATCCAAAAGGTAGGACTACAAATTCGTAGTGTCCATACCGGGTTCGAAAAGTTGTTTTGCTAATATCTTCTTCCTTGATTCTGAGCTGGTGATACCCAGTTCTTAAATCAATTTTGGAAAAGACTGAGGCCCCTCTCACTTGATCAAAAAGATCATCAATTCTAGGAAGTGGATATCTATTCTTAATGGTCAACTTGTTCAGTTGACGATAGTCAATGCACATCCTAAAAGTTCCATCCTTCTTTTTCACAAATAAGACCGGTGCTCCCCATGGAGACACACTCGGTCTAATGTAACCTTTATCCAGTAATTCTTGCAGTTGCATCTTCAGCTCCATAAGTTCAGGCGGACTCATTCGATAGGGGGCTCGGGAAATAGGTGTGGCTCCCGGCACCAAATCTATAGAAAAGTCAATTTCTCTTTTGGGGGGAAGATGAGGAATCTCATCTGGGAAAACTTCTTTAAAATCCCTTACCACTGGTAATTCACTCAGCAGATTTTCTTCAGTTCTCTGTTCCACTTCTTTTACATGTACTGCATAAACTTGGTATCCTTTTCTAGCTATTCTTTTCAATTGTAAGGCTGATATTTTTCTTACTGAAATGGATTTTGGTTTTCCTTTTAATGTAAAAGGTTTCCCCTCTTCATCCACACAATGCAGGGTTTTATCCCAGCAGTTCATCAGGGCTTTCTTCTTTTCCAGCCAATCCATTCCTATCAGCAAGTCATAGGATCCTAACGGTAATATGTTCAAATTTACTTTTGTTGGAAAGCCATTTAATTGTATTGCTGTTTTGGGCAACTTATGTGTGACTTTTCTCTTAGTTCCAGTAGCCAGCTGTACCAACCATGACTGCTGAAATTTTTCAGGTTTAATTTTACATTTTTCTACAATTCCAGGACTAATGTAACTCAAAGAAGCACTTGGATCAATCAAAACAGTAATGGGTAGGTCAGAAATCTTACCCTCCATTTCCACCATGGTTGCTTGATGTTCTGCTTGCCGATTTTCCAATGCTGCATTGATAGTTGGTATATTTCTGGCTATGTCATTGACTGTTGTTGCCTCTCGCTCTCTGCTGATCATATGAATATTTCGATGGGGGAAATCCCTCATCATATGGGGTTCTCCACAGCCCCAACACTTCAAAGGTTCCTTCATTCTGACTGTCCCTTCCTTTTTATTATTCCCTTCTACTTGTTTTGAAGCCACTTGGGATTGAGCAGTCTGGCTTTCTTTTGGTTTATTGAATTTTTTCCGCTGATGATCCCTGCCAAAATTTCTTAGATATGCTGGTTTTGGTCTTTTCCCTTTGAACTCACCCTTGTTCAGCCAGCTCTTCCCTTGTTCAGCCTTACCTTTAAACTGCTGATAGCATAATCTTGCTTTCCTAACCGCTTCGTCCATTGTCTTTGGGTTGTCAAACTCAATTTTCTCCTTGTACACAGTAGGCAAACAATTCAAAAACCTTTGGACCTTTGATTTTTATTCCCTAATGTAAGGGACATATCTCAGTAAATTGGTAAACTTAGTGACAAACTCATCGATAGTGAGCTGTCCTAGTCTAAGTTCATGGAATTCTTTAGCTTTATCATCATAATAACGTTCGTTCAAATAACGATTTTTGAACTTAGCCTGAAAATCTTCCCAAGTAACTGTCTTTTCATCAATGGCATGCACCATTTTTGTCTCTTCCCACCATAGTGTAGCCTTTCCTTGTAGCTGATACACAGCTAATCTGGCCTTCAGATTGCTCTCATATTCATAAACTTGGAAATACTTGATCATGTTCAGCAACCAAGCTTCAACATCTTCTTCCTTCTCCCCATCATAGGAGGGAGGTTTGATCTTTCGGAACTCCCCCTGCAATTCTCTTTTCTGTTTATGTTGCTGTCTAGCAGCATCATCATCATCAGACTCATCCATCTTTCTCTTTCCGGAACCTTCGCCTTCTTGGCTGTTCCGGGAAGTTAGTTCTCTGATGAGCTTTTCCTGCTCCTTACTGGCTGATGACAACATGTCATTCTGGCTTCTTAGTTCAGCCAGTTCTCGTTGCAACCGGTGCAACATAGCCATTACCGGGGCATTGGGATCTGGAGTAGCAAATTCATCACGTAGATCCACATAAATTCCTTCCTCTTCAGCCATGTTTGCACCACTGTACACACTCATAATATTGGTTAGTGAAATTGAAAGAAGTAACAACAATTTCTACAATGTTCATTTATAAGACTGGCATTCAGAATTCAGTGAGCACAGTAACAACAACCCAGTTTTGTAACTTGGGCTCTGATACCATTTGTAACACCTCCAGTTTAAATTTTTTTTTTTTTTTTTTTTTCTTCTCCCCCTATATACTGGGGTTTCCTCTCTATTTACCTAGTTATTTGAATAATGAGTTCAGACATTTAACTTTAGTTCCCTCTTGCTAAAATTTCCTCTACTCATCTAGTATCTCTCCCTTTCTAAAAGCATTGATCATTCCCCCTGTATACCTTTCAACCAAGTATATAAACTTCCATACCCCTTTATATTATCATGGGATGTTTTTTTTTCTAGACATAATATAAACATAGACTCTATGGACATACATCCTTTTCAATAACCTCACCTAACACATATATACAACACATATATCTTTGCATCCACACACACACACACACACACACACACACACACACACACATATATATATATATATATATATACCACCTATATATATAACACATATATATAAAATGCATTTATCGAACATATCTTTTGATCACCTCATATAACCCATATATATATGTAACACACCTCTTGTTAATATCATTGAATCCGCATATATGTATATATATATATCACATTACATATATATAACACATATATAACACATATATATAACATGTATATCTAAACCCTTTAATAATATGAATTGAATGCACACATATATATATAACCTATATATATATATATATATTTATGACACCCCCTTTGATATTAGCATTGAATTCGTATAACTATAATCACCTATATATTCCATTTGACAATATGATTGAACCCTCCCCAAGCATGTATTAAACATAATATACCCATATCTCAATAACACATTGAAATATCACTATTGTATATAATACAGTGGGTACGTTCTCATAGCTGAGTACGTCGATGAATCTAAGGCGGCAAGACAATTGATATACATAACAGGGACTCAGCTATTTGTTATGCCACGTCGACACGGATTATTAATGGATATGACAGTGGTTCGGCTATCAATTACGCGACGTCGAGACCTACCCATTCCGGTCTATACCTAACCCTAATCATAAAATTCGGTGGCGTTGTTTTACTTTTCCACCCTGTTTCTAATTCGTCGCGGTAGGGTACGTTATTCTCAGTTTATACTTGTATGAATATTACCGCCTGCATTGATGTTACCAGCTATGCGTTTTGACGTTCATTGCGTCGAGTTATAATGGTTTTGGTTTAACGTGTGGGATTTCATCTTGATGTTTGATGGTTTGGTATGCAGGGACGGCGTCTCGCTCAGGAGATTGGAGTACCAGACACCGTCGTTTATAGATCCATGCCCCAGCAAATATGTTACATGTAGCGTTTTCGTTTGTATCCCCGCTTGGCCCAGTACTGTGCGAGCCAACTTCTGCATTTCAGTACCTCGTTTGCAACTCTTTTACATCACCGAGTACCACGATGTCGACTAAGCTGGGTTGTTTTCCAAATCGACTTTGGGATTCTCTGCCCTTCTGGGGCAGTGGGATTAGGGTTTCTCATATCCTTCCGACTTATCTCGGCGGCATCCACTCACTTCTCCCTCTGCTGGTTATTATCTATATAGCTAGCTCCGTTTACAGTTGGATCTCATTCTGGTTGGGGTGATTGTTTTTATTTCCAACTCGTTCACCGAGGGCGTGGATCTTTCCATGGGGATTTGATACAGGAGTACCAGGTCAGCTTGAAGGTATGAGAGTTTGTGCGTAAAATTTCTATCGTTCTTTACATTAAGTGGATTAAGATATCCTTAGGTATCTTTGTATCTAAATCGTTCTAGGTGTTGGTAGGCTACGTGGATGTGAAGACGAGTTGTTTTACTCGTAAGGGTATCCTTTTTCAGGTCTCTTACTGATGCGCTCAGTATGCATCGCAATGGATAAAAGCCCTCAAATGGGTTTTCCTCCTGTCGACACGCCGAACCCTTTGTTAACTTGTTATCCTACATCCCGACGCCTGATCTCAGGTTTCTTTGCGCTCAAGTGGGATAGCCTCCCCATGGCTGCCGTGCTACTGTTTTATTTTGTAGTGACTATTTGTGTTGGTTTTTTTCTTTCTGTTTAAATCGATGCGATACCAGGGTCGAAAGAGAGCTCTATTCTCAGGTTACTCACTAGTTCGTCCATCTGATAGCAGAGATTTACACATTTAATTTATTTGTCTGTGCTTTCCGAAATCTGGTATTGTTCTAGAACCAACGCTAACTGTCAGAACTTATTTTATGGCGACGTGTATATGTTTTGTTAACATGGCTCAGTCGTGACTGTGGTCAACAACGTTCTGGCCGTTCGCCTCCAAACTATGTCGATTTGTTTCGCTGTAGCTGGCGATATTGACCAGCGAACCTTGCCAGGGGAAGAGCCGAACTCCTCCGTCGGTAACTTCCTTCCCTTAACACGATTGCGCCTCTGTATTTCTGTGTTTTAATGGTAGTAATATCCTTCACGGAACCAAGCATGGCTGCAACGCCTTGATAACTCTGTCATACCCTGATACCCTGCATTCAGGGTGGTTACTCAGTCATGGTTATCTCTGCGTCATTTCATAGTTTTAATGTTGATTTTGTTACCTACGCATTAATTATTAGTTTTTATTGTCACGTCTGATGCCTATCATCATTTAATATATGAGTGTTCAGATGATAAATAATATCCATATGATCGATATTATGGATGTAGGTAATAGGTATTCACATGCCGGTTTAGAACTACATGTTTAAAATATACCATCGTTTTTACAATCTGTTCACTCCAGCTCATGCTTAAAAAAAACCTAAAATGCCGTGGACGTTAATGTCTATACAATTCGAGGGTATTGTATTGAAACAGGCCCACTGCATAGTAAGTTGAATAGTCACCATGGTTTAATATAGTTTGACCGTTCACCAATTCGCATAGATATATGGTACATATATATATATATTTTTCTCACCAAACTATTCTTTTATAATCGTTGTTACAATGAGTTATTGTTTTAACTCACGGCCCTTATATTTTATTTTTAATGCATTTATATATGTATTGTTATTATTTTAGCTCACGGCTCTTATATTCTATTTTTCTTTTGATGCATATATATATGTATTCGATAGTGATTGAGTAGAGAACCTTAATTATAATTGAAGTCTTTTGCTATGATACTTGTTTCAAGGATTAAAGGTAGATTTAGAAATGCAATATATACACTTATAAATGCTATAAATGATATAACACTTCTATAAAGTAGAATTTCTTCTCAAGCTAGAAAATTTCGAAATACCTATTCTAATGTCTTTGCTTCTCTTGTATTGTACCATGTAAATTTCAGATCTGCTACCCTAGTTTTCTACCTTACATATGAGCATATAATTTCACGTTTGTATATATATATATAGGGAGCAAGTTAATATTTAATTATCTGTGGAGACTAAGTACCTTCAGATTTAAACCGTCTTTGGTTTAAAGTTTTTGTGGGTTTCTACTCTATGGATTACTAGTCTACAACTGAACAGAATCTGGAAGGTGAATGCCTTAAGATGGATTCTGTTAAATGTAGTACTAAAATCAATCATACAATTCCCTTAAATTTTATATGTAGCCAATTCATACCATAATAAATCAAAATAAACAAAAATTTCAGAAACATACCACTATTGCAAATGACCAACCTCCCAACCTTAGAGTCCTCTTTGTCTCCCAGAACTCACCCCCGAGCTGAGATCACCTCCATCACAGATCAACCTCTGATCTGCTTAGGAGCAGCTTATTTAAGCTCATGTTTCCCCAAAGCATGTTTCTAATTCTGCGTCTAGAATAGCAGGATGCTTTCTTTCCTATTTAGCCTAGGCTTCCCATTTTGGGACTCTTTAAAGCTTTTTTATGCTTTTCCTCAGCTTTTCCAGCTTTTCTTACCTCCTCCCAACTACTTTCCTCTTCATTGGGGAAATTTAGATTCCTCCTCAAATCTAAATTAATTTCTTTCAAGGATTTTTGAAAGATTGTGGGGATTTGTTGCCTTATCCATCCTCATGGATTTGGAAAGTGATCTCTAATTCTCATCTTGGTCAAAATGCACAATCATTTTATTTATTTCATCAATTTAAATATTAAATTACATTCACACCATACTTATCCTTTGGGGTCCACTCCCCTTAGGATTAAAGTTCCAATGTCTAAATTTTTCAAATTCAACACAGAAATTGGGGGTGTTACATACAATATTTTTTGCATGTGATTAAGATTGAGTATAAATATTAGCATGTTCATAATTACATTTATTTTATAAGTTAATTGGTATGATATTAAAATTAGTAAGCATTTATATTCTTTATTATATTTAAAACAAAGATTATCCGTTAACAAAATTTCGATTAATATTTTTTCGAGAAAAAATATAAATTATTAAAATTAATTAAAATTATTTGTTGTATAGATCTTAGTATTAAATAATTAATTAATGTGTTATTACAAATTGATGCTATTATAAATATTGTGTTAATTTTTCTTCTTTTTAAGGGATTTGAACCTTGAGTCTAAGGGTTTTCTTAAAAACTTTATAACATGAAAATGGTTAAAGTAAAAACAAAAAATAATAAATAAATAATAATAATAAAATTTCATAAATATTTAAACTTATGTATTTACACCCTAATATTTAAAATAATATATTTGTAAGTTAATATTCTAATATTTATATATAGAAATAATGATAATATACTATAATCATATAAGTAAATATTTAAAAGAATATATTCGGACAAATTACACTATTATATCTACAAATAAATAATACATATAAAAATAAAACAAAGAAAGAATCAAACACATATGAAGAATAAATTCATACACATACAAATAATATAATTAAACAAGTCACATACAAATGCATCAAAGTATATATTCATACACACATAAAAAATACTTTCATAGACATACAAATGTAGCAAAGAATAGATTCATACACAAATAGAGAATACATTCATACACATCCAAATAAAAATCCCATTTTAACATGGCCACGAGAAACAATTGTTAGTGGGAATCATTTGATCTATTAACAAGGAGCATAAAGTGATGGAACTAAAAAATTGGAACCTCAAACTAACCAAAGTATAAAGTACTATGAGAACTGAGGGGTGATGTCATGATTTTATGACACGGGTATGTCATGTGTATGACATCTGTCATCTAGATCTAGTATTTTTTTATCCCAAGCTTGTGATTATGAGTGACACATCGAACACATCAAGATTCCCACATGGAAGAGGAAATTTACTCTTGTCCAATGTGTTAGGTGGTGATGGTTATCCATGATTGATGTGGCATTCCAAGATATCATATATACATGTCAACATAAAAAAATTTCGAGAGGACAACACCTTGGAAATCATCGTTACCTTGATAACATGATATACAAGTCAAACATTCCATGTGTCAAAAATTTCATCTTTTCCATGTGGAAAGCTATGATTGGATGAAAATTTTGTGAGGTGGTGTGTGGAGATGACCTCATGCCTATATATTTAACATTTTTTTGTGAGTATTTATAGTTGTAAAGTTTTGTTGAATCTTCAATAAGCCATTTTAGAGTATTGTTATATCAAAATTTGATGGATTTAACATTGTATTGGTGTATCAACATATCGGAATGCTCAGGTTTTGGAGAATGCACAACTTGTGAAATCAAATATGGAAAGGTTCCAGTATAGCAAGAATCCAACAAAGTTGGACCGATGCGGGGTAGATAAATGGCTAGTAATTTCCAGGTGGTTGTAAAAATGATGAAATGGGCGTTTAAAAGGGTGAAAGTTTAGAGACATTATGCTAGGATCTTAATTTTAAATGAGATTTGTATCATGGGAAAGCTCTTGTTGAGCCAAAAAATGATAGTGCTATCATAAATGTGATTTAAGGTTATGACATAAATAATACTGTGACCTCACCTTTGGAATAATCCTTGAAGGAGATGTGTAATTACACTTCACAAACCTAATATGGCATTATCTGGTCATGTATGTTACAAGAATATTCCTATACATGTCATTGATACTTTTGAGGTGTTCCACCTTGGTATTATTTTCCATCCAATGTTTTTATGTGGCATATTATTTAAAACATTTTAAAATGGGTGGAGAATAGTTTCACATTTCTCTTCATGTAGGAGATGCAATTTAAACCCTGTTTTGTTGTGATTATTTCTCTTATCATATTAATATTTTTCCTATTGTGATTACTATAAAGTTGGGCAAAGATCTCACTCTTTAACACATTTTCATAACTGTATATGGACAAATAAGTTGTAGTGTAAATTTCCCCTTCTTTATTTATGCTTAAAGGTTTGGCTTATCAATTTATAGATCAACTCTCAAACTATATAAAATGTAATTGATATATATATACATATATATATTTCATTTTATATAGTTTCAAAGTTGGGGCTTTTTGCAAAGAGTAATTTTGTTTTCGCATTTTTGAATATTTATGGTTGATGTTTGGAGTGTGGCTCATGACTCATTTTCATATATGTTGTAAAGATACATTTTATATATTTTAAATTTTAATAAAATAATATTCTACTACTTCTATTATTGTAATTTTATTGAGTCACAATTTTATAGTATTACTATTCCTACATAGCTAAAAAAAATTATTTTATTTTGAAATGTTTTAATGTTAAAGTTATGTTTTATGATAATGTGTTTTAAATAAAATAAAATAATATTATTATTATTTAAATTTGTTTTTAAAATAGATTTTGAAATGATTTTTTTAATATTTAATGATATACTTTTTAAATATTGATTTAATTATATTTGAAATTTGAGTTAAAAATATTATATATTTTTTAATTTTATTATATGTTATTGTCATCATGTTCTAATAATTAAATGGGTTATATAAATATACTAATGTATTATTAATTTTTATTTCATTGAATATAATCTAAACTAATGAGTGGCATATATTTATATTTTTTTTAATTATATATTTTATAAATTTCTTAAACCTATATTAATATATTTATAATTGTAAAATATATAATAAAATAGTGAAGTAGGAAAATAATATAATAAATTTAGATTCCATTATAACATTAGATCGATAAGCCTTGAGACTAATCAAATCTCTTGAAATGGAAACGTTTCTTTAGAGTGAAAAAATATTTGATCTTTGGATGCTTTGTAGTTCCATAGTTAAACGGATCTAGTCTAGTTTAATTTCACCTTTTAAGTAGACTCTATTCCACATGAATTGGTTCTCAATACCATATTTTTATTATTATTTTGTTATTTTTACTTTCGTTTTTTATTTTATTTTGACTTGTTAAAATTTTTTCATTACAATATATTAATATTTTCATTTAATTTTTCATTTTATTTATTTATTTGTTTAAACATTGTGTTACAACATCTCTACCCTACTAGGTTGGTTAGAAGTCTTTTCTAGAGTGAAAAGAGGTATGATCTCTCTAGATGCTTTGTAGTTGTAGAGATGCTTTGTATTTCTAAAGTTAAAATGGATTTAGGATGCTTTAATTTCACTGTTGAAATACCCAATATTCCACATGAATTGGTTCTCAATATCATATTTTTATTATTATTTTATTTTTAGAAGTTTATTCTTATTTTGTTATTTTTACTTTCAATTTTTTTTTGATCTTTGTTAAAATGTTTACATTATATTATATTTTTTAATTAATTTATTTAATTTAGGCATTATGTTACAAAATTTCAACCAACCTAGATTTCATCTTAAAACCGGATGGAAACCTCAAATCAAATCAAATCTTTTGAGATGGAAACCTCTTTTAGAGTGAAAAGAGATGTGTTGTATTTCTATAGTTAAATGGATCTAACATGATTTAATTTCACTCTTAAAATAAGTTATATTTCACATAAATTGGTTTCGAATACCATATTTTTATTTTATTTTATTTTTATAGATTTATTTTTATGTTGTTATTTTTACTTTCATTTTTTATTTTGTTTTTACAAAGTTGAAAATAATAATTTTTAATTTAATTTTTCAATTACATTTTATATATTTTAAATTTTAATAAAATTCACGATAAGAATATTAAATTTTATTTTATTATTATTATTTAATAGTTAAATGCGAATGATTGATATAATAACATATATATAATTTTTATATAAAACATGATAATAATTAAGAATCATATTGGTTTATTTTTATAACTAATATATTTGGAAAAATATTGTAAAATCAATATATATATATATTTTATTTTTAATTTAAAAAAAATATCATTTATATATATATATATATATATGAATATTCTAATTGATTTTATTGTGTTATAATTTTATTAAGTTGATATATTTATATGTTTTTAAGATAACAATATTATTTAAATATTATTAAAAATCATTTTAATATATTGATGTTAATGTTATGTTTTAAATAAACTAAAAACCACGATACAGAAAGCTCCTCTTGGCTTTGAGATGTAAAATCTCTACTAATAGATGACCCCAAAAACGGTCCATCATTGGCATGGGACTAACCACTGACGCGCACCCACACAATCCATTGCCAATGAGGTACAATCACTAGCATCCATGCACACAACAAACATAGGGTGCACACAAACATACACAACCCACAAACATTACATATTGACTCACAAGGGGACATGTTCACAGACTCCAATTACTAATTACCATTATTTTTTTGCATGTGATTAAGATTGAGTATAAATATTAGAATGTTAATAATTACATTTATTTTGTAAGTTAATTGGTAGGATATTAAAATTAGCAAGTATTTATATTCTTTATTATATTTAAAACAATGATTATGGGTTAACAAAATTTAGATTAATATTTTTTTGAGAAAAATTATGAAGTATTAAAATTAATTCAATTTATTTATGGTATAGATTTTAGAATTAAATAATCAATTAATGTGTTATTATAAATTGATGCTATTATAAATATTGTGTTACTTTTCCTTGTTTTAAGGGATTTGAATCTTGAGTCTAATGGTTTGCTTAAAAATTGTATAACATGACAATGGTTAATTGACTTGTAACCTATAGACTAATATTATGTACTTTTTAATGTTATTGTAACATGTATATTATTTTTCATTTTAAATTTATACATTAATATTATGAATATATTAAGTTTTGTTAGAAAAAAATCAAAAATAAAAATGAAATAATAAAAAATTAATTCAAAAAATAAATAAATTAAAGTAAAATAATAATAATAATAATAAAATAATAAAAATAATAACAATAATAAAATTTCATAAATATTTAAACCTATGTATTTACAACTTAATATATTTGTAAGTTAATATTCTAATATTTATATATAGAAATAATGATAATATATTATAATCATATAAATAAATATTTAAAAAAATATATTCACACAAATTACACTAGTATATCTACAAATAATAATAGATATACAAATATAACCAAAAAAAGAATCAAACATATAAATAATATATTCATACACTTACAAATAATACAATTAAACAAGACACATACAAAATACAAATGCATCAAAGAATAGATTCATACACATATAAAAAATACTTTCATACACATACAAAGAATACAATCAAACAAGACACATACAAATGTAGCAAATAATAGATTCATACACACATAGAGAATACATTCATACACATCCAAAAAATATGTTAAAGAACACACATACATATGTAGTAACGAATATATGAATACACACCTAAAGAATACATCCATACACTTACAAAGAATGCAAATACACAAGACACATACAAATGTAGCAAAGAAAAGATTCATACAAACCTAAAAAATACATCCATACACATACAAAGAATACATTCATACACGTCCAAAGAATACAATTAAAGAAGACACACATATATGTGGCAAAGAATAGATTCATACACATACAAAGAATGCAATTAAACAAGACACATACAAATGTAACAAAGAATAGATTCATACAAACCTAAAGAATACATTCATACACATATAAAGAATACAATTAAAGAAGACACATACAAATGGAAAAAATAATAGAATTAAACAAGACACACACAAATGCATCAAAAAATAGATTCATACACACATTAAAAAACACTTTCATACACATACAATGAATAAAATTAATCAAGACACACATATAAATGTAGAAAATAATAAATTCATACAAACATAGAGAATACATTCATACACATCCAAAGAATAGATTCATACACACCTAAAGAATACACCCATACACATACAAAGAATGAAAGTAAACCAAACACATACAAATGTAGCAAATAATAGATTCATCCAGACCTAAAGTATGCATTCATATAAAACACATAATCCAAAACATACATTATAACCCAAATACATTCATTCATTGATATAGATATAGATATAATAAAACCAAAATTATATTTATTATATATAAATAATAAATAACATTAACAAATTATATTTATTATATAAATAATAATAAATAGCATTCAAAATTATATTTATTCTATATAAATAATAAAAAACAATAAGATATAATAAATTTTTTAAAATAAATAATAAAAACATTTAAATATTTTCAAATACTCTAAATAATATCTTCTATGTAATTTAGATTTATAAAAAAATATGAATGTAAATACCAAATATAATCAAAATAAAAAATAAAATAAAAACAATAATAAAAATAATTTATAATAAAAAAGAAATAAAAACAAAGAAAAATTAAAATTAAAATTAAAATCGAGAAATAAAAATGACAATAAAAAAGTAGAAGCTAAAATAAGTATATATAGGTTGTAATTATATATAATTTATGTGAATAAGATAGATTTTGTAATTTGTGGGTATGTGAGAAGGATGTTTAAAACATTGAAAAAGTGTTTAATAATTTATGTGAATAAGAAAGATTTTGTGATCTGTGTGTGATGTCGCACATACCCCGATAACCTTGCAGGAAAAATGCATGGAGTTAGGAATTTTTTTCAACATTTACAAATGTGTAACCTTATAAATTTCTTTATATATTTCTGCATTAACCATTTAAATACCCATTATCATCACTTAGAGAAATATTTAGCAAAAATCATAGTGAGTTACACAACCATTAATTGTTCTTGTTGTAGCATATTAACTTAAATTCCTGCTATAACTATGCATCGATCCCATGATCATTTTGATTCAATTAGTAGATCACCTAATTGATAATATCAACGTCATATCATGAAAGAAATTAACATCATTAAAACGACACAATTAACAATCACATAAATAGACACCGATATACCCTGGAAACCCCGTAGGGTGAAAACCAGCAAACGTTTAATTTTATTGTTAAACGCTCGTGAGGGTTGTCACCCCTCACTCAATGGTTATAAGGGAGTCCATCCCTTGAACATTGTCATAAAATTTACATATAAAAATAATCTTAAACGAAACATAACTAGCTATAAGTTATTACAATCATCATGATACCATTTACCCACGAATCATCAATCTATGTCTTTGTATTCAGACTGTTTCCTTCAGGGGATCATTGTGCAATTGGAACTACTAAACCTACATGGACTAACAACTCTTTATCTTCCACAATGTTAAACTTGAAATTTCCTTTTCTCAAGTCATCCTTCTTTCCTGCCATTTCTGTCGTCAGCACACTTGATATCATGATTAGATAAAATATTAATAAACCAGTAATCAATCTCTATTTGTGACACTTCAACAAATATTTGTATGCATTTATAAAACATAACCACATTGACATTAGTTTCCTTATTTAACATCATTTCACATGCATTAGTAATAAATAAATCAATATCAAGCATCCTCTTTCCACCAAACACTAATAAAATCTTGCATGCACTTTCCTATTATTTCCAAAAGAAAGCTAACATACTATATAATAATACTGTGCATGCAAATGCATAACAATATTTTCAAGATAACTATCCCAACAAGCAATTTCTCTTTTTGCCTACTCGTATATTTTCTTTTCAATATGGATTAATGCAATAGATGTTATACTTACGCATGTGAATACATGTTCTTTTCCAAAAACATATTTTCCACCCAAGATCTATTCATAATGGTTACTATGTATAATAATGCCAACTCTATTTCAAACAAAGTTAAAATACAAGTTATAGTTTTGTGCATGCAATAACATATCTTGTTCTTCCTGCATGTAAAACATATATTTCTTTCCAAAAGAAACCAAATAAATATTTCATCGAAAAATAAACACATTTCTTTTCCAAGGGTCAAACGCATACCACTTATCATTTCATGCATGCAAAATGACATTTCCCTCTCATCCAAAAGATATAACCAATAACTATGCATAATATTCTCCCAAGATAAAGCTAATACCATAGCTAACCCCTTTAGGTTGGACAAATACATATTATTTTTCCCAAAAGAAGGCTAACACAATAAATATTATGTGATTGCATCTTCCTTTTCTCTAGAAATCTAATACTCAAAAATATATTTTTTCCCATGCATGCAAGCATATATGTTTCTCTAAATAATATTACATAATAAAGCATGTGATTACTCTTTTTCCTCTCTAAGAATCTAATCCAATAATGCATACAAGGATATATTTTTATCTTCTATTCATTTCGAAGAGTTTTAACACAATAATTATTTCCTTGCATACAATTATGCAATGTTCCAAATGGGAAAATATAGGCTCAGTAGGGAATATCTTAAGATATTCCACTATGGAATCACTGCAATATGGAATTACACCAATAGATCTAAACCAGAGATAGACTGGCAGGGCATTTACTAGATGCATCACCTTCACAAGGAAGGGTGAAATCCAGAGGCTTCCTGGCCCATTCCAGCCTCTGTCTATAGAAGAATGGTGGAACACATAAAGTGTGGGAATGACACACCCATATTAGATTTTTCTGCTCTTAGGAACCTTAGATCTATAGATCTAAACAATGGATCCAAAAAAGAAGTAAAAACCAACCAAGGAAGAAGCGCTAAATTCCACTCTCAGGAAAATCTGCAATAGGCTCAAGGAGGACATTGTATAAGCAAGCCAGTGTGAAAATAATGTAGAACAGGGCTGGGTTCCCTTATTTTAGGCTGTGTCAGACCTCAAGAAAATTTTCGGCAAAAATAAATGAGTTTAGAGGTTTTAACAGATCTCCCACAATCAACACTAGCTGAAAATCAGCTAAAGGAGAGAGTTGGTAAATAGAGAAATCGTCCTTTAGAAATTGCGCAGTTTCTGCTGGAAGACACTAGAAATCAGCCATTAGACTCATGTTATAGTATGGCATCAAGAAATCAGATCTATAATCAATTTCCTTTGTAGAAGTATTGGATTTACTTGAAGCAAGAGCAAGAATCCTTCAAAAATAATAGCAGAAACAATTGGAAAAGCTGCAGAAAGACTTGACAACATTTTATATGAGGAGCTTCAGCTGATGTAGGTTAATATTCATATCTACAACTAATATATGGCTAAAACATCAGATCCATACCAGATCTGGAACTACTCAACCTTCTAAACAAGATCCCCCTGGGGTTTTATCAAAATAATGCATAAATAAGTGTAGATCTAGCTTTTAATACACTGAAATTTTTATTGCAAATAAATTCAATCATTATATAATCATGGTCCATATGCAAAAAAAGATATTTTCAAAGGATATGGTTACTCATCTCTTGATGCATGCTTGAAATACTCTCTTCCTCTTCCTTGGCTCCATTCTCCATGTATTCTCCCATTTCCCTCTTCTATTTCTCTCATGGGATTATATTAAAAAATAGAATTAATTAAAATGGAATAGATTTTATAAATCATAAAAGTATTCCAACTTTTTTCTAAATCATAAAAGAATTCCATCTTTTCTAATTCATAAAAGCATTCCAGCTTTTCTAAATCACAAAAGCAATCCATAAAGCCTCCATAAATCTGATTTTTCCTAAATCAGAAAAGCATTCCATAAATCCCTCATGCTTTTATTTTTAAAGGTAGATTTTCTTTTTCCTTATGAGAAAAATATCACTTATCCATACTTTTTTCCAAATCTATTACTCATTATTTCTAAAACTCATAAAATATACCAACTTGGAAATATAATTTATTTCCATAGAAGAATTTAAATTATTCTAAATAAAATAATTAAGAAATAATTCTTCCAATATTCTTATAATTAAGAATTACAAGAATATTCGTCATGTATATCAATATAATGATTAATAATATTTAATTATTTGATAACCCTCATTTTATGAGAGTTTTTTATGGTGGCTTACGTGAGGGATATTACAAACTCCCCCCCTTAAAGAGAACATCGTCCTCGATGTTCTTCTCTTGTTGGAACATTAACCTTTAATTTTCATTTCCAATTATTTAGGAAATGTAAAATAATACCTAAATCATAATACTTTCATAAAAACTCGGGGAGCACTTAGCCCTTTAATCATCAAAATGATAAGAAAACTCTATCAAGTGCACATTGCATTTTATTTAGGAGTTACACTAGTCTTTCTCTCCCACTAGTGTTTTTGCAAATTATTGTCTTTCTCTCCCACAATAATTTCAATCCAATTCAAACTCATGGTATTTATCTCCAACCATTTGTCCCTGCTATTAACCTACTGGATTTTCAGCTAATAGCTCTAATTTGCAATTGCATGAGGTACTGAACAAATAGTCAATCTAAACTTTGCATAAGAAATCATAACATAATGATTCATATAAACTTTGCATAAGAAATCATAACATAACAATTCATATAACCTTATATAAAAATTCATAGATAAATCTCCAAATTTATGTATGCATACCGATACTATGACCAGTCCTCCAAACCTTAGACTTCGTCTATCTCCAGAACTCACCCCCGAGCTGAGATCCTCCAAGAACAGACTAACCTCAATCTGTTCTGGAGCAGCTTATTTAAGCTATGCTCTCCCCAAAGCCTGTTTCCAATTCTGCGTCCAGAATTTCAGGATGCTTTTATTCCTGTTTGCCTAGGCTTCCCTTATATAGGGAATTTAAAGCTGCTTTCTGCTTTTCCAGTTTTTCCAGCCTTTTACCTCTTCCCAACTACTTTCCTCATCATCTCGGAATTTAGATTTTTCCTCAAAAATCTAAATTAGAAATAACTTCTTTCAAGGATTTTTGAAAGATTTTGGGGAAAGTATTTACCTTTTCCATAACCTCATGGATTAGGCATGTGATCTCAATTTCTCATTTGGTCATAGTGCATACACAATACTTTATTTATTTTTCATAAATAAATAATTAACCACATCCACACAATAATTATCCATTGGGGTCCACTCCCCTTTGGATTTATGTTCAAATGTCTAATTTGAAAAGCATAGAACTTGGGGGTGTTACAAAAACTCTAGAGTTATTTCGTGAATACCCCAACTAAAGTATTCATTAACTCAACAATAAAATAAAATATTACCTCATTACATCAATCCCATCATAGCTTCCATAGCCATTGAATCCAATAAAAATTCAATGTCTAAAAATAATCAATGTCTACAAATCCACTGTAATTTACATAATTTTCCATTGCATATTATCATTAAGGCAAAGGAACATTTATGTACACCATGCATCTATACTTGACCCACAACATGGGGTCCAAAATTTGTCAAAGCACATTGACAACAATTCATCGCATGTAATATAGGTGGTATACATTCAAAATTTCCACATAATAATAATCATGTAGCTTAGAAAAAAGACATTAACATATGTTGCATACCATAGCATGATACTTTATTTAAGGTCTCACCTTAGCAGCCATCAATATTGTAGAGAACTAACAGTCCCATTGAACACTAGGACACAAAATGTGATTCTTTTTTTTTTTTTTTTTTTCGCTTACCATTAGCTTTCAACCATATAAGCGACAACCATTGAGGAATTTTGTGAAAATAATTTGCAATCATGAAATCTACAATCACTGTAGACTTTTTTTCAAATAGTATGCAAGCATGCAATCTACAACCAATTCGACTTTCCATCAAACAATTTTCAAGCATGCAATCTACATCCATTGAGGAATTTTAACAACAATTTGCAAGCATGCAATCTATGGTGGATAAGGCATTCTTCCAAATAGTTGGCAAGCATACAATCTACTACCATTGAGGGACTAGTTAGCGGAGATGAAATAAATTTCCATAAATATGTTTATACTCTCATAGAGATAGTAAAACTAGAATTTCTAGAACATCATGAATCATATTAATATCATCAATGGTAAAATTTCTGCTAATAATAGAACCAACAATCCCTACAACAGCGTCTAATCAGGAAATTTGACCAAATTATGGATCCATTTCTAAACATAACTTTTTCTTGGAATCACCATGGGGGTTACATGATCTCAAGGTATGAAAACCCCTTGATATTAAAGATTAATCACATCCAAAACTTCCACGGATGAAATTATTTAAAATAACAAAACCGTGGATCTCAATTACCACTTTTTGTCGAACACATGGAATGCAAACTTTCCTCTACAACTCTAAATGAAGAAAGAAAACCCACAATTATGCTACTATGATTTTTTCATTGAATTTAAGTTCACTATGAGTTATTGTCACACACATCCCGAGTTTGAAATTTTTTCCATATTGTAATCCCCACGATTAATAAAAGAATATATATATTTATATATATATATCTGTGACCCACATATATAAATATATATATATCTTTATATAACCTATATGTCCAACATACATTGATCAACCATCTCCTTTGGAGTATTTATAACCCCCCACCAATTATATGTGAAGTACACCTCTTAATAAGATACTTCACCCATATTTACATACCCCATATAAATATCTATCAATATATATATTTTTAACCCATCCTGTGATGCTCTTATGTAACACCTACATAGTCCACTTATATTAACCTACCCCCCCTGTATTACTTGCATGTCTATTCATTAAAATATATAATTTTTATGTGTATATATATATAGCCCCTCTATATATATATATATGACATAATTATATCCAAGCCCCCTTTTTTTTTTTTAATAACATATATATAGTGAACTTCTATTAATCCAATTTCTATAGAAATATTAAGGCCCTTTTTCCATTTCCAATATATAACCCTTTAGGTCATTTTTTTCCTTACCAATAGAAATATGTATATAACCACGGCAAAGTTAACTCTTATTATCGATTTAAGGTTATATACTACTGCGCATGTATCTCTCAGCTATTTTAATTTCATTGCATTTTATAAGCATAGGTAACACCTATAATTATATCTATAACGATATAGAATGATGTATGTCAAAACTCCTTTGTATATTTAGGTTGAGTACCACTATATAGCTGGCACGCATGAATTGACAGGACCTCCGTTGAACTTTCATTTGGGTATTTCCATATATGTCGGCCGCATGTCATGCGCGAATATTTTAATTATACCATATGATGGTTACCTACTAGGACCGCTATCCACGTGGTTGTCATTGACGTAGTGTAGGGTTTATAACCCTGGCGTGATAGTCATCCGTCCGCATAGGTGGCGACTCTATCACACGGCGGTTTTCAGATACCATGGTCGAATTAAACCCTAGCCTACCCTATTCCTGCTCACACGAATATGATTTCGGTTTTCTGGCTTTGTGTACAGATGACAGGCTTAATGTAATTTTAACCGGACACAAGGGTACCCAGGGGTGTCGCTCATTGTTGCTCTGGAAATCCTCTTCGGGATTTTGCAACAATTCGAATTAACTGAAGGGTACCTGGGTAACTCTGCGAACAGGTTTTCCAGTACTTGTAGCGCTTTTGTTTTAGGGTTTGGGGTTCCTTATTAACCCTTCACAGTCCCAACCCGTATTGCTACTCGTCTCCTTCCTTCGTTGATCCAGGTCGTATTGAGTCATGGCTGCGATGTTTTCATCACCGGCTCGCCCTCTACAGTCGATGCCCTTACCTGGTCATTATACGATTTACAAGTTTCTTCCAACGTAGAACGCGTTATTCATTCCCTGCGTTTTTTTTTTCTTTTCTAGAATTGCCTTTTATGGCTTTATACTTGTAATGCTTATGACGTTCCTACTGTTTACTTCATGGCAATGTTGCAGGTTTGCAGGTTGTTCGGAAATGTGTGAGTTTCATTCGGGCGACGAGCGAAGGTGGTTTTTTTTTTTCTCTACTCTCGTCAGAGCTCTGGCTTCGGCCTTGGGGGTTTGCAGGAAACGAGTCAGAGATTTTATCTCCTGCTACCACTGTGCACCCAGCGTAAAATTGTTTCGGCCTATTCTATTTCGCAGCCATTATAAATTGAGTATATGAAGAACTAGGTTTTCATAACATGCTTATGGTTAGACGTCTTATTAACTGTCTTTCGCTGGACTATGGCAGAGTGTAAATGACCGGTTCATTTATCATATTTCAATTGTTCCGTTTCATTTTAATCGCTATTGATCCTCACCCTCAACTCTAATTTCTCTGTACACTAACACGATTTACTCTGTGCCCAGATCTGGAAATAATGACAGCGTTCAGGGCGACGTAGGTAAGGATGATTTGTTTCTGAGCTTCTGTAGTATTTTAATCCACCGTATATCTAAGAATCTAAATATTCCGCACCCCAACTAATATATAGAGTGGATTTGGATCTTCGACCCTGTGGCACTAATTTTCGTCTCGTAAAAATTCTTGTGAAAACTGTGAAGATCTCTTCGCTCTGGCGTAAGGATTTTAATTTCAACCCTTCGTTTTCGCTTCGTTTTGTCGTGCCGCTTGGCACCTCTGTCTGTTTGAAATTAATTTTGACTGGTCTCCACGGTGCCGTGGTGTAGGAGTGTCGCACCAACCCGATTGAGACGATGAATAAGGGTTTACGTGCGTAGTCGTTTCCATGATTTTCTACACATTATTATAAATTGACCATACTTCTGTTCTATTAGCGCTAATGATTACCCATATATATATTGCGTTGATTCGTTATGATATCGTTTTTGTTTTGAATGTATGATCGTATATATAAATGATTCACAGGTATATTCCCTTTTTAATATACATCCTTTGACTATATGATTTGGGTTTTATATAACGCTGTTGTCATATAATTTGTAGTTATCTATATGTTTATGGCGCATTTGTATTTTGGTACTAAAAGGGTTCAGATTGATATAAGGCCGATACTTATTAATATGTATACACTCCTTGGTTTTTAAATGCATATAATTATAGGGATTCGATAGTGTAGTTAAGGATATACCTTGGTCATAATTTATCTCCATTGCCCTAAGGTTTGTTACAAGGTTTAGATATAGAGTTAAATTTCAATTTACTCTATAATTTTCTATAAGGGTATAGCCCTCCTCTCATGCAAAGTTAATTGATGTTTTAATAAGAATTCAACGTATATGCTCTAAATTTTTTTACTCTTAACTTCGATTTTGCTTTCAATGTACACCTATATGTACTCAATGGTGCTGCACTAAAGGAATGTAATTATAAATGTAACTCTTTTGCTATGATACTTGTATTCAACAATTTAGGAAAATTTCTAAATACAAGATAACCATTTATAACTTGTTATATCATGCAAATAGAGTAGAAGTAATTTTTTTCTATATCATTTGGAATTTTAACCATTTATAACTTGTGATATCAAGCAGATAGAGTAGAAGTATATTTTTTTTTTATACTTTCAGCTGGTTGTATTTATATCATATGACTTTAGTACTGCTATAATATTTCTCTAGCATTCTCATAAGTACGAAATATCACATTTGTGCCTCTCCGAAATAAACAATAATTAATCATCTGTAGAGGTTAAGTAACTTCAGATTTAAACCGAACTTGGTTTAGAGATTCTGGAGTTTCTACTCTATGGATATTCTAGTCTACAACTAAACAGGATCTGGAGGGTAATTACCCTAAGATGGACACTGTTAAATGTAGTACTAGCATCAATTCCACCATTAAATTAATTTTCTATATGTAGCCAATTCATACCATCAGAAAATAGACTAACAAAAATTTCAGAACATACCACAGTCTGCAAATGACCAACCTCCCAACCTTAGAATCCTCTTTATCTCCCAGGATTCACCCCCGAGCAGAGATCACCTCCTAGCACAGATCAACCTCTGATCTGCTTAGGATCAGCTTATTTAAGCTCATAATTTCCCCAAAGCATGTTTCTAATTCTGCGTCCAGAATAGCAGGATGCTTTCTTTCCTGTTTAGCCTAGGCTTCCCATCTTGGGATTCTTTAAAGCTGCTTTAAGCTTTTCCTCAGCTTTTCCAGCTTTTTTCTCACCTCTTCCCAACTACTCCTCTTCATTGGGGAAATTTAGATTCTCCTCAAATCTAAATAATTTTCTTTCAAGGATTTTTGAAAGATTTTTGGGGATTTGTTGCCTTATCCATCCTCATGGATTTGGCAAGTGATCTCAAATTCTCTTTTTGGTCAAAATGCACAATCATTTTATTTATTTCCTCAAATAAAATATGCAAATACATTCACACCATACTCATCCCTTGGGGTCCACCCCCTTAGGATTTAAAGTTCAAATGTCTAACTTTAACAATTCAACACACAAATTGGGGGTGTTACATATTCCCCCTCTGAAAATAAACACCGTCCTCGGTGTTCTTATTCAACTACTAGAGTTCATTTAAACAAAATGGGATATCTCTCCATCATTTCAGCTTCCCTTTCCCAAGTGGCTTCTTCAGCAGTAAAGTACTTCCACTGCACCTTTACTCTGACCACTGTTCTGTTTCTCAATTCAATTTCTTCCCGCTCCAATATTTGAAGTGGTTCTGGCAGAAACTCCCCTTCTGGTTCCACCTGTACAACATTCCAATCAACTATGTGAGAAGCATCATGCACATATCTTTTTAATAATGAAACATGAAATACATTATGCACTCTAACATGGGGTGGTAAGGCCAGCTTGTAAGCCACTGGTCCCACCCTTTCTAACACCTCAAAAGGCCCACAATATCTAGGAACCAGTTTTGCACAACTTCCTGCATAAAGTGTGCTCTTTTTGGGTTTAATGCGCAAATACACATGATCCCCCAATTTGAATTCTCGGTGCACCCTTTTCTTATCAGAATAGCTCTTCTGTCGGTCCTGTGCTATCTTTATATTTCTCTGTATTTGTTTAACAATTCTTTCCATCTCTTGTAGTGCATCTGGTCCCAATACCAGTTTATCTTCTGGTTGACTCCAACTCAAGGGAGTGCGGCACTTTCTCCCATAAAGTGCCTCAAACAGACTCATCTTAATAGAGGATTGGTAGCTATTATTATAGGCAAACTCAGCTAAATGCAGATGCTCTTCCCATTTTGATGGTCTATCCATCACATACATTCGCAACATATCCTCCAATATTTGATTCGTCCTTTCTGTCTGCCCATCTGTTTGAGGGTGATAGGCAGTACTAAAATTCAGCTTAGTACCCATCCCTCCAAACAACCCTTTCCAAAATGCTGCTGTAAACTTAGCATCTCGATCTGAGACAATTACTTTGGGCACCCCATGAAGCCTTACTATCTCCTTCAGGAAAACATTTGCTACTTGAGCTGTTCCGAAAGTAGATTTGACTGGTATAAAGTGAGCAACTTTGGTTAAAGTGTCTACTACTACCATTACTGAATCATGTTGGTATTTGGTTTTGGGTAGTCCTGTTATAAAATCCATGGAAACTGTGTCCCATTTCCATTCTGCGACTGGCAGGGGATTTAAAAGCCCTGCTGGGTGTTGATGCTCAACTTTGACTAGTTGACACTCCATACATTTACTTAGATACTTTGCCACATCTCTCTTCATTCCTGGCCAGAACAGCTTCTTTTTCAAGGCTGTTAACATCTTCTGGTACCCTGGATGTCCTGCATAGGGCTGTTTGTGATATTCATCTAGTATTTCTCTTTTCAATGACTCTATATTTGGAATATACAACCTATTTTTGTAATAGAGCAACCCTTGTGGGTTTTTAGTGAAATCTGTTTTATCCCTTGTCTGTAATTTCACCAAGAGTGCTTCATAGTTGGGATCTTGAGTTGCTGCCTTTCTCACCAATTCCTCTATCTCCATCTGGGCACTGCTCCCACTGCTGTTTAAATGTTGACAAGCATTTCTACTTAAGGCATCAGCAACTTTATTCTCCTTCCCCTTGATATGCTTTATGTCCATGTCAAATTCACTTAGAAAGGACAGCCATCTGGCTTGTCTTGCATTCAGGTCAGTTTGGGAGAAAAAATATTTGAGGCTAATATGATCAGTCATTAATGTGAACTTCTTCCCCAGCAGATAGTGCCTCCACATTTTTAAAGCATGAATAACAGCTGCAAACTCCAAATCATATGCACTATAATTCTGTTCATGAGTTTTCAATTTCCTAGACTCATAGGCAATAACTGAATTTTCTTGCAATAGAACTCCTCCTAGCCCCTCTCTGCAAGCATCTGTACATACCACAAACTCTTTATCAGGATCAACAATTTTTAATATAGGAGCTGAAATAAGTTTTTGTTTCAATTGTTCGAAACTGTTTTGACATTTCTCAGTCCACACGAACTTAACACCCTTCCTTTGTAATGAGGTTATGGGATTTGCTATAGCAGAAAATCTCTCCACAAATATGCGATAATAGCCTGCAATTCCCATAAATGATCTTACTGCTGAGACATCAGTGGGAACTGGCCATTCTTTAATGGCTTTTATCTTTTCAGGGTCAACTGCCAACCCTTTTTCAGAAATTATATGACCCAAATATTGAATTTTATCTTTATAAAATTTGCATTTACTAAACTTGGCATATAGCTGATTTTCTTTCAAAGTTTGCAACACTATTCTCAGGTGTTCCTTATGTTCTTCCTCATTTTTGGAGTAAACTAAGATATCATCTATGAACACAAGAACAAATTTGTCTAAATACTTATTCAACACACTGTTCATCAGACACATAAATGTGGCAGGGGCATTTGTCAAACCAAAAGGTAGGACTACAAATTCGTAATGCCCATACCTGGTTCGAAATGCTGTTTTGATGATGTCTTCTTCTTTAATTCTGAGCTGGTGATACCCCGTCCTTAGGTCTATCTTGGAGAAGACTGAAGCTCCTCTCACTTGATCAAAAAGATCATCAATTCTAGGAAGTGGATACCTATTATTAATGGTCAACTTGTTCAGTTGACGATAGTCAATGCACATTCTAAAAGTTCCATCCTTCTTTTTAACAAATAAAACAGGTGCTCCCCATGGAGACACACTTGTTCTAATATAACCTTTATCCAATAATTCTTGCAGCTGCATCTTCAGCTCTATCAGTTCTGGCGGACTCATCCGATAAGGAGCTCGGGAAATAGGTGTAGCTCCCGGCACCAGATCTATAGAAAAGTCAATCTCTCTTTTGGGGGGAAGATGAGGGATTTCCTTGGGAAATATTTCCTTAAACTCTCTGATGACTGGTATAGCATCCAGTAGCTCTTCCTCAGTTTTCTGTTCTATTTCTTCTACATGCACTGCATAAACTTGGTATCCTTTTCTAGCTGTTCTTTTCAATTGTAAGGCTGATATTTGTCTTACCACAATGGGTTTTGGTTTCCCTTTTAGGGTAAAAGGTTTCCCTTCGTCATCTACATAATGCAGAGTTTTATCCCAGCAGTTCATAAGGGCTTTCTTTTTTTCCAGCCAATCCATTCCTATCAGCAGATCATAGGATCCTAATGGCAATATGTTCAAGTTTACTTCTGTTGAAAAACCATTTAATTGTATTGCTGTTTTGGGCAACTTATGAGTGACTTTTCTCTTAGTTCCAGTGGCTAGCTATACCAGCCATGACTGCTGAAATTTTTCAGGTTTAATTTTACATTTTTCTACAATTCCAGGACTAACGTAACTCAAAGAAGCACCTGGATCAATCAAAACAGTAACAGGTAGGTCAGAAATCTTACCCTACATTTCCACCATGGTTGCTTGATGTTCTGCCTGTCGATTTTCTAGGGCTGCACTGATGGTTGGTATGTTTCTGGCTATGTCATTGACTGTTGTTGCCTCTCGCTCTCTGCTGATCATGTGTACGATGGGGACAGTCCCTCATCATATGGGGTTCTCCACAGCCCCAACATTTCAGAGGTTCCTTCATTCTGACTATCCCTTCCTTTTTATTGTTTCCTTCTACTGGTTTTGAAACCACTTGGGACTGAGCAGTTTGACTTTCCTTTGGTTTGCTGAACTTTTTCCTTTGATGATCTCTGCCAAAATTCCTTAAATATGCTGGTTTTGGTCTTTTGCCTTTGAACTCACCCTTGTTCAGCCAGCTCTTCCCTTGTTCCGCTTTACCTTTAAACTGCTGATAGCATAATCTTTCTTTTCTAACAGCTTCATCCATGGTCTTTGGGTTGTCAAATTCAATTTTCTCCTTGTAAACAGTAGGCAATCAATTTAAAAACCTTTGCACTTTTTCCTTTTCTTCCCTAATGTAAGGAACATACCTCAGTAAATTTGTAAACTTGGTGACAAACTCATCAATAGTGAGCTGCCCTAACCTAAGTTCATGGAATTCTTTTGCTTTATCGTCATAATAACGTTCATTTAAATAACGACTTTTGAACTTAGTCTGAAAATCTTCCCAAGTAACTGTCTTTTCATCAATGGCATGCACCATTTTTGTCTCTTCCCACCAGAGTGTAGCTTTTCCTTGTAGCTGGTACACAGTTAATCTAGCCTTCAGATTGCTCTCATATTCATAGACTTGGAAATACTTGATCATGTTCAGCAACCAAGCTTCAGCATCCTCCTCCTTCTCCCCATCATAGGAGGGAGGTTTGATCTTTCTAAATTCTCCTTGCAACTCTCTTTTCTGCTTATGTTGATGTCTAGCTGCATCCTCATCCTCAGATTCATCCATCTTTCTTTTTCCAGAACCTTCACCCTCCTGGCTATTCCGGGAAGTTAGCTCTCTGATGAGCTTTTCCTGCTCCTTACTGGCTGATGAAAACATGTCATTTTGGCTTCTTAATTCAGCCAACTCTCATTACATCCGGTGCAACATAGCCAGTACCGGGGCATTGGGATCTGGAGTAGCAAACTCATCCCGCAGATCCACATAAATCCCTTCACCTTCAGCCATCTCAACTGTACACACTTACACACAGATTAGCAAAGTTGATAAACTTCAGAAAAACAAAATATGTAATAAACAGTGAGCACAAAACAACAGCCCAATTTGTTGTAGCTAGTGCTCCGATACCATTTGTCACACCTCCAGTTTGGGGAAATTTTTTATTTTCATCAAATGTTATATTTTCCACTTGTTCCTTCAATATCTTCTTTACTGTTAGTATCATTTCTATTTTCCATCCCCCTTTAATAATATTTAATATTTTCTAGGTGCCCAGTTCCCTATATACCTAAGATCCCATGCCTCTCTTAAGGTTGCTATGTTCAATCCTTTTTAGGCGATCCCATATATGTCACATATATGTCAACATATAAGACCTATATACAATTATAAAACATACATGTATATACATATGCAACCCACGTATGGTTATCATTTGACAGAAATAATTAAGATGTGCCTAACTCTCTATATAACCTTTATATATCTATATACATAAGTGCCCCCTATATATGGTTATAGTATCCTTAGATAAAACCATGAGCTGACGCACATCAATATATAACTATCTATTCCATACACTTATTTTTTTATATAACTTACATACATATACATAACCTTGATAACCTACATGCTTGTATAACTCATCTATATACCACATACAATTATCATTGTTATAATATGTTTCAATGCACATACCTATATAAGAGGCATATATAGAAATGTAATACCATATAGTTAAATAAAACTAGGCTATACATTATACAAACTTTGCATTCATATTACAATGTGAAGTCGCGCTCTTGCAAGTGTGACACCTATCTATATATCTGACCTATTCATATCCACGACCTTTAGAAAAATTTACCTTGCCTATATATATACACATATATATCTCCCTCAGCTATATAAATTCAATGGACGCATATATATATACTTAGCACCTAATAATGCTATATATATATATGATATGCAAATCAAAACCTTGTTATATAATTAAATGAATTGCCACGATATACATGGTTACATATGATGAGCGCTAACCCCGCGTTTTCTCCATTTGCTCGGGTCATGATTTGAAACCCCTGTATTATAACTCTCCGACCGCCGGGTAAGTTGATTTTTATTCCTCGGCCGGTTTTATAATACCACGTTCGCCAGAATACGGTACGGTCAAACCCTAGCTCGCACGTATGTTGATCTCAGTTTCCAGTTTTGTGTGCAGATGCCAGGTTCCTAGCGGCCCCAAGCTCCTGGTGGCGTGTTTCAGTTCCAGGACTGTGACACTGGCTCCAACTCTTCTGTCACAACCACTCCTGTACTGATAACGTGTTTTTCCAACAGCTGGAAGGAGGAAGAAAAATCTTTTCGATGAGACCCTTCCTGAATTCTCCTGCAACCCACCTCCCAGGTACGCTGAACCGGTTTAAATTACTATTAAACTGACCAGAGGGTACCACGGTTACAGAGCAGAGTTGATCTTGAAATCCTTTTCCCAGATTTCGTAACACCTCGAGCTCTCTGGAGGGTACCTGAGTAAATCCGGGAGCAGGATTTTTTTTTTGTTTTTGCCCAGTACCTTTCGCGCTTTTGTTTTTAGGGTTTGGCGTTCATTATTTATCTGTCACGGCCCAGACCCCATTACTATTCTTCTCCTTCTTTTATGGTTTCAGGTTCTGCTGAGTTAAGAGCTTGCCGACTCGCACTCTCCAGCTAACTACCTTACCTGGTTATTCAACTGGTTATGGATCTCCGGTAACGTAGAACATATTTTCGTTTGCTTTTCCTATCTAGCAAGTTCTCATTCTGTTGATTTATATCAGCTGTGCTTACTACGCTCTTACTGGTTGTTCCACGCAACCGTTGCAGGGTTCTGGTCTTCAATGATTGCGTGCGGGGTTCATGCTTCTGATGGTCGGTATACCGGCTTTTCACATCCCTATAATTTTTTTTATACAAATTTGAAACGTGGATACAGTTACCCTTCTCACAAATCTGTTCGTGTACTCTTGTCAGGGCGCTAGCTTCGGCTTCTGGGGTTTGCAGGAACAATTTTAAGAGATTTCTATTCCCTACTAATACTACGCTCCATCATGTAGCTGTTTTGGTTTTTTTTTTCTATTATTATATTCGGAACACCGGCAGAAGTTCGGTTTCCATATCTTGGCTATGGTCATACGTTTTGTTAAGTGTTTCCTTCGGTGTCAATAACCCGTTCATTTGTTGTATTTCCATAGTTCTGTTTCATTCTACGAGCCGAATGACCACGGAGTCTAACTATTTAGTCTAAATTCTCTGTAATCTAACGAAATGCATTCTGTGATCGAATAGGGGAATAATGACAGCGTGCGGCGGACAGAGGTGGGGTTTATGCTCTGGTTATTTTAACGTTTTATTTTACCATGTTTTTAGGAACTCTCCACACTCGGCAACCGCAACTCACATAAAATGTGGAATCATATTCTCGGCTCCGTAGAACTCTCGTCTGTCGTGTAATAATTTTTGGTTAAAACGGTGAAGGCGCCATGCTATTTCGTAATGATTATAGTTAGAGCTGTGGTTACGCGTCGTATTATCATTTTATTTTTCACCTTGGTTCGTGTTAAATTATCGTGTACAGATCTCCACAAAACCGTGATGCATCATTATCTCTGCAGTCCGATTGCTTCGTTGAATATAGGCTTGTTTACCTGCTCGCCACGCATTGTTATGGTTTGACTATTCTTACGTTCCATTTGCGATAGTAATTATACATATTACCTTGCTTCGTTATGATATCCTCGTTTTGAACATATATAATCATATATATACGTTTCATAGTTATGCTTCCCTTTTTACATATATCGTTGAAAGATGGGATTTGCATTTGTATCGCCTTTATGTTATATAACATTACTTTATAGCCGAGACTATTAAGGATTGAAGTTGTATAATACTCGATGCTTGTAATCTATACACGTTTTGTTTTTTTTTCATATATATGTCAATGCTCAATCGTTTTAATTAATGATATACTTTTAGAATAGTTTAACTCCACTATCCAATGTTTATTTCAAGGATTGCGAGCTGAAGTTAAAATACAAAATTTCTCTATAGTTGCTATGGGTATTATAACACCTCGATAGGGTAGATTTACTTTGGGGTTTCACAAAAGTTCCATCTATATATTCCAGAATCATTGCTTGTAAATATTTTTATTTTATAGGTATTCAAAGGTGTCGAATTAGAGGACCTAAGTTATAAGTCAAGCATTTTGTTATGCTACTGGTTTTCCGGGAATAAAAATAGATTTAGAGATGAAATCTATACCCTTATAATTGTTATAATACTCATATAGATTAGAATGACTCTTTTTCTAGCACAATCTTTTTGTCACATTCTAATATCTTGCTTTCTTTCGTTTGGCTATATACTATGCATACTTCAATGCTGTTACACTATTTTTAATTTTTAGCATACCTACAAGCACAAAATATCCTAGTTGTGTATACAGGAACAAAATAATATTTAATGATCCATGGGGACTAAGTAACTTCAGATTTAAACCAACCTTGGTTTAGAGATTCTGGAGTTTCTACCCTATGAACTTTCTGGTCTACAACTAAACAAAATCTGGAAGGTGAATGCCTAAGGATAGATTCTGTTAAATGTAGTACCAAAATTTCTCATTGTCATAAAATTCAATTTTATATGTAGCCAATTCATACTGTAATAAGACATAGTAACAAGAAATTCAGAACATACCACAAAATCTGTAAAATGACCAACCTCCCAACCTTAGAGTCCTCTTTGTCTCCCAGGACTCACCCCCGAGCAGAGATCACCTCCTAGAACAGATCAACCTCTGATCTGCTTAGGAGCAGCTTATTTAAGCTCATAATTCCCCAAAGCATGTTTCTAATTTTGCGTCCAGAATAGCAGGATGCTTTCTTTCCTGTTTAGCCTAGGCTTCCCATTTTGGGATTCTTTAAAGCTGCTTTAAGCTTTTCCTCAGCTTTTCCAGCTTTTTTCTCACCTCTTCCCAACTACTCCTCTTCATTGGGGAAATTTAGATTCCTCCTCAAATCTAAATTAATTTCTTTCAAGGATTTTTGAAAGATTTTTTGGGGATTTGTTGCCTTATCCATCCTCATGGATTTGGCAATTGATCTCAAATTCTCTTTTTGGTCAAAATGAACAATCATTTTATTTATTTCCTCAAATAAAATATGCAAATACATTCACACCATACTCATCCCTTGGGGTCCACCCCCTTAGGATTAAAGTTCAAATGTCTAACTTTAAAAATTCAACACACAAATTAGGGGATGTTACACAAATTTTTGCATTAGTACCTTTTTCTCAGCATTATTTGTCATCCCTGAGGTTTTCATGGATTTCTAAGAAGTTGCCTCAATCCTGAAAAAATGTTACAAAATCTGGGGTAGGTACCATTGAACTAACCGAAAAAGACCACAACCATTGGCTTTCCCTTGTTGTGGGAGCGATTGGAGGCCTAAAGTCACATGGATAACTTGTGAGGGGAGTCACTCAAGGTTTAATTCATTGAAAAGTAAAGTTTACTCACAAGTTGGTCACCTCGAAAGGTTTGTTGGATCCTGGAGGTTTTGTGGCATGTGTGGAAGGTGAGTTTGGTTTTGTTTTTTCAGTTCTACTTCCTTAACTTTACATGGAGAGTTGAATCACATCCTAGTAGCCTCTCGTCACATGTTTACCCCAGTGGACTAGTTACCTTGGGTAAATGCGGGAGGACGGTGTTATAGAGGGATGAATTGGAACTCAGATCACTAGTTAGTTTGATTTGGATTTCTCTTATCGACGAATAATCTATAAGGAAAGGATTGATGGGTTTTCCCCTTGTATATTTTTCCCTAGCCTATGGAATAATCCTTGATGTCTCTTATCCCTTGTGTAATTTTAGTAAATCTTTGAATGTATAATTACCTGATGACATAAGTAAATGAAGTAAATGCTAAAAATAAGAGTACTTATCATGATCGGAAATTTTATCTTTGAAACGAATTTCAATGGTATCAAGGAGGAGTGAAGAAGAAACTAACACTAGGTGCTTTAAAATAAGAAATTTTTTTAGAAGATGAGGGAGATTTTTTTATGAGTAGAGGAGAAAGTAAATATGGCATAATAAAAATACTAGACCAAGAATAACAAAAGCATGATAGAGAGGTCATTTAGAGTGGGAGATACAATATGGTTACAATTAAATACTTTCTCATTCCCATGTAGAGTTAATAAAATATAGATTTTTGTAGAATAGGTATAGAAGTAGACTCATGTTAGTAAAATCATGTTTTTCGGATTGGGCTAAAAGCACAACTTCCACCCAAGTATATATAGTAGCCTAGGGAGAAGAGAGATGAAACTTTTCATCATGTCATTTAGTAAAATATTTTCATGACCAAATCCTCCCAAAATGGAAAGGTATGATGTATATTGGATCATTATATTATTTTTCATCCATATTAATGCTTTCAAAATGAAAAAATTAAAGGAATCAACATATAGGAGCAATTTTTTTAGTGGGACATCGTTTGGAGAATTGGAGTTTGTAATCTTTTATGACTAGTTTGATGGTAAAATTTTCCTACATAAATGTAGGATCCTATGATACTATTCTACACTTTATGACCTTTCCAAGAGTGCAAGAATCATGTCAATCAAATTTTAAATGTGAAATTTATCCATCTATGAAGCTAACCAATCATGCTTAACCATCATAGTTTTAGAGTATGCCACCACAACCTCTTACTCATGAAAAGGTACAATTCATGTGGGAAATATGAATAACGCTATAAAAATTGAGTTGTAACTCATGCTGAGGGTTAAATGGGTCAAATTTATTCCCTAGTTGGATATCACGCTTTGTTATCGTTGATCCAATAGGAGGAAAATTGGTTCCATTAAATTTTCTTGAAATTTATTCCATAGCATAGTAGGGTAGTTGAGTGTGGATAGAGAAAGAGAATAAAGGGGGTCTATGTTTTATAATATCCCATTTGCAACACGTATCAATAAAATCCATATATAGTGCCTTCTCTTTCATATTTGTGTCATTTCCATTCTAAACAAAAGAATATATTTACTTATTCTATATTTTTTGCATATTATATATTACATGCATAAATGACAATAAATAATAACAAATTTGGAATATAAATAGAACCAACCCTTCATAGTATGTATTTCAATTTATTTTCATACATTTATTGTGAGGATCTATCCAACGAAATATTGAGACCAATTTATAAATCATTAAATGATTTGGTCCAACCCTAGTTTTTGTCTAGGGGATTATGGGATTTGTTATGGGATCCCTATAGGCTTCTCAAATTAGGATATAAACCACATGAGGATAGCACCATGGAGATTCTAAGTGAACTAGTGAAAAATCTACATGTTCAAGGTTCAATATCTCAAAATATTTACATGAAGAGGTGACAGGTCCATTCAATGATCAAAGAAACGATCATAAATAAAATGTGATTTTCCCCATCCTAGTAATTACCTTGATCATATATATCCATTGACCTAGAACATTTGGTTAGATAAGGACAGTAGTTTACCACACTCAAGATATGAATCCATAACCACATTGAATCAATTATATAATGAGTTTTATTTCCTTTGTAACTATGATATAGGCCAACAAGATATATATTCTATTTCTAGTTTTGTTGGCAATATGTTGGCTTTGAAACTCTTGAGTAGTGGCCCATCCAAAATTTGGAGGTTATAGGGAAAGAGTATTAGGAGGGATTTATAAAACAAAGAGACATAATATATGAACAAGACATGAGATACCAACATCTTTTACTTGGGTCAAAAAAATAAACTTAAAAACATTATGGAGATAAGAGACTGGGCATTGGTAGGATGTTTTCCAAGGAAGACAATGATTTTGGACAAATTGATTAATTAGACCTAGAATAACTTCAAATCATTTGCCGAAATTTCCAAATATCATTATTCTAGTAAAATGATGTTTGGTTTGAGAGTTCAAATGTCCACAAAGGTAGAAACTATTTTGCGCCAACAATGGAAGTGAGGATCTCAATCCCCATTCTTGAATAAATGGCATATTAAATTCAATGTCAAGTTGGATAGTGAGGAGATTATCCTATAAGTGTGGGTTTGTATCCCAATGTTACTACTGATTTTTGGGTTTAAAGAGGTGTTCAAAAATATTGGTAATATTGTATGTGCCTTTTATGAAGTGGATTTAACTTTCTTAGGGTCCACATACTATGGCATGGAGCAAATCTTGGTAGAGCTAGAAGTGATAAAAGGACTAATAGAATTTATATATATTAGAATGGGAATCAATCTCTTTCACAACAACCTATACTATGAGTATATTCCATGTAGGTGTGTACATTTCTTACTAGGATAACCCTAATACATGATGTAATTACATAAGTATGAAAAAGAATTGGGCTTCAAGGAAGAATCCAAGGGACCTATAAACACATGAGTAGGAAATAGTCCATATCATGAGTAGGAAAGAGGATGTAGGGGTTCGATTGAATTGATTTTGGGTTCAAATAGGACATACGAATTCACTAGATAAGTTAATTATGGGAACCTAGATGCAACCAATGAAAATAAGGATAAGAAGGGAATTTTCAATACATATTCCAACTCCACCATTCTCAAACAAATCAAGTACAATTTAATACCTAGAAGCAAATGAAATATTTATTTTCCAAGGAGTGGTAGCAAGGGTATTAGCTTTTTTTTGTGGAGAAAGTACCTAAATATAATCAAAGGGGAGGGAAATTTTTCATATCTATGGCCCAAAAATAAGCCTCCTTTGAACTTAGGTATAGGAAACAACTATTCTCAACTACTGATCTTAAATGAAATGCCCTAATCAAGGGTTCCATATGATTTTTTTAACACTCAATTGGAAAGGGTTGGCTAACCCATTTAAGAATTTGGTCATAAAGGGATTAGTTTATCTTCTCAAACATTATGTTATTTTGTTGTTGGAGACAATGTCATAAGGGGAGATAATCACTTAAGAAATTTCTAAACTATTAAGTGATCCTATTTTATAGATGTCATTGGGAGGTCAAGGGGGTTTGCAACTAGATTGAATAAATGCTCATTCACCCTTATTAATTTTTGGGCCTTTCATATAGGAATATTGACCTTAGAAGCGGAGGAAGCCTTCAAGGTACTATACAATAGAGATTGATGTATTTGGCAGTTCGAGTGACGAACTAAAATCAAGGTAAATTCACTATAAGATAAAAGGAGTATTATTCTTTCAGAAAAGGGAAAATAAGAAATTGTGGTTATAGGTTTGGGAAAATACCACAAAATTCCTTAACAAGTATGATAATTTTAACAAGAAAATAGATACAAATATTCCATGGGCTTTTTTCAATGATGTTTCATAGGAAATTCCAAGGGAGGCTTAAGAGACATATTATACCCATCTTTAGATCACATTATTTCTTTTAAAGCTTGATCTAGTCAAGAAAGAAATATCTTATGAAATGATGGCTTTAAAACAGCTTTTGAGAAGAGAGAATTTTTTAGTGTAACCCAATTACATATCTTTGGAGAACAAAAATGGATCTGTGAAGGAATTGTGGCTCCTTACCAACCCTTTCTACCCTAGACGAGCCTAGCCTAGCCTAGAAAAACCTAGCCTATCCTAGCCTTGCCTAGCCATGCCTTGCCTAACCCAACCTAGCCTAGCATAGTTCAGCCTACCCTAGCCTAGCCTAAGCTAGCCTAGCCTACACTAACCTAGCGTAACTTAACCTTCCCTAACGTAGCCTAGCCTAACCTAACCTATCCTAACCAAACCTACCCTAGCATAACCTATCCTAGCCTAACCTAACCTACCCTAACCCATCCTAGCCTAGCCTAGCCTAGCCTAGCCTAACCTAGCGTAGCCTAACCTAGCCTATCCTAACCTAACTTAGCCTAACCTGACCTAGCCTAACATAACATAGCCTAGCGTAGCCTAGCATAGCCTAACCTAACCCAGCCTAGCATAGCCTAGTCTTACCCACCCTAGCCTAGCACACCATATCCTAGCCTAGCCTAACCTAACCTAGCCTAACCTAGCCTAAGCTAACCTACCCTAGCCTACCTTAGCCTACCCTAGCCTAACCTAACCTAGCCTAACCTAGCCTAGCATAGCCTAGCCTAGCCTAGCCTTGCCTAGCCTAACCTAACCTAACCTAATCTAACCTAACCTAACCTAGTCTAACCTAACCTATCCTAACCTAACCTAGCCTAGCCTATCCTGGCCTAGCCTAGCCTAGCCAAACCTAGCTTAGCCTAGCCTAGCCTAGCCTAGACTAGCCTAGCCTAACCTAGCCTAGCATGACCTAGCCTAACCTAGCCTAACCTACCCTAGTCTTACCTACCCTAGCCTAGCCTAACATAGCCTAACCTAGCCTAGCCTAACCTAGTCTAACCTAACTTAACCTACCCTAACCTAGTTGAATCTAACCTAGCCTACCCTAACCTAACCTATGCTAGCCTAACCTAGCCTAGCCTAGCCTATCCTATCCTAGCCTAGCCTAACCTAGCCTAGCCTAGCCTAGCCTAACCTAGCCTAGCCTATCTTAGCCTATCCTACCCTACCTTATCCTAGCCTACCCTAGCTTAGCCTAGCCTATCTTAGCCTACCTTATCCTACCCTACCCTAGCCTACCCTAGCCTACCCTAGCCTATCCTACCCTAGCCTAGCCTAGCCTAGCCTACCCTAACCTAACCTACCCTCGCCTAACCTAACCTAACCTAGCCTAACCTAGCCAAAACTAGGCTAGCCTAACCTAGCCTAGCCTGGGCTAACCTAACCTAACCTATCCTATCCTAACCTATCGTAGCCTAACCTAGCCTAGCCTAACCTAACATAGCCTAGCCTAACCTAACCTAACCTAACCTAATCTAACCTAGCCTAACCTAGCCTAACATAGCCTAGCCTAACCTAACCTAGCCTAGACTACACTAGCCTACCCTACCGTAGCCTAGCCTACCCTAGCCTAGCCTAACCTAGCCTAGCCTAACCTAGCCTAACCTAGCCTAACCTAGCCTAGCCTAGCCTAGCCTATCCTATCCTAGACTATCTTAGCCTATCCTAGCCTAACCTAACCTAACCTAACCTAACCTAACCTACCCTAACCTAGCTTACCCTAACCTAGCCTAGCCTAGCCTAGCCTAACCTAACCTACCCTACCCTACCTTATCCTAGTCTTCCCTAGCCTAACCTAAGCTAGCCTAGCCTAGCCTAAGCTAACTTAAGCTAACCTAACCTAGCCTAACCTAGCCTAACCTAATCGAGCTTACCCTAGTGTAGTCTTACCTAGCCTAGCCTAATCTAGTATAACTTATCCTAGCCTAGCCTAGCCTATCCTAGCTTGACCTAGCTTAGACTAACCCACTCTATGCTAGGTTATAGTAGCCTAGCCTAACCTACTTTATGCTAGGCTATAGTAGCCTAGCCTAACCTATCCTATCCTATCCTATCCTAGACTAGCCTAAGCTACCCGAAGCTACCCTAGCTTGACCTAGCCTAGCCTAGCCTACTCTATCCTAGGCTATAGTTGATCCAGGTGGATATTGGTGGCCACCCACCTATTTTACTTAGGCCCCCACCATTTTCTCTTTCAGTTTTTCAGTTTCGGCATAACTTACGATTTTTAGCAGTTTTTTGGGTCCTAAACTTCCGGAGCCGTTTTGAGGCCCTAAACGACATTTTTTGTGCATCACGCCTCCAACGAATATATTTCTCTTTTGGAATGATATTCATGGCAAAATTTTTAGTACTCGGATAGAGCTTTCTAATGATGTATCATGTGTGTCAAACGGAGATAGTATGCCAAAGTTACGTCCCTGAGAAGTTGAAACACCAATTTACCCAAAATGGGCCCATAGTTTTGGCGCTTCATCTCCTAGGGTTAGGTTTTTGGATGTCTAGGGTTCTCCATTGTTTCTCAATAACAAATAGGCCCTTGCGCCTCATTGTAACTCAGTTCAGAGGCCGGTAGCCACCACATCTCTTCTCAGAGATAGCTACCAGTGCCCTAGCTAGTTTTATTTCCATTCTGTCTATAAGCAAATTTCAGTTCTTTGATATTAATGAAATGAAGTGTTATTTTACTGCACTCGTATTTATGTTGTATGTTTATTCTGCTGCGTCTGCATAAGTTCTGGATTAATGGTATTAGAGCGGTCTGCTTTTTCTCGATCCTTCTTTGCATGTCCCCAACAAGGTCGGGGTATAAGGAGCTAGGGCTTGATCTGGTGGAACCTTTGCAAGATCAGCCTCGAAAACCTCGACGGACGCCCATGGGGGACGAAAATAAAGATGAGGGAGCAGGAGATCCTATCAAAATATTGCTCGAGGAGGCCCTTGAAAAAAAAAGGAACACGATGATGGATAATTTTGCTCAGATCCTTCAACGGCCGCCCACCAGCGGTGCATCTGTTGGCAATATGATGCAGAGTGTTGTCCTTGATGGCAACCCACTGAATGAAGATGAAGACATGAGACTATTGACATATGTTGTCCTTGGTGGCAATACACCTGATGAAGTTATTCTTGAATTGATGGACTTGGTAAATAATGTAAATCTGATATGAAATGATGTTAGTTAGCAATATGATGCTGAGTGTTGTCATTGAATGGAAACCCACTTGATGAAGAAGATGGCAACTTACTTGATGAAGTTGTGCTTGATAAAACATGTCTTGATGAAGTAAATCTGATGTATCTACAGTGTGTACAGAAGGCAATGAAGAAAGGAATTCAGAATGTGCTCAAAGTATGATGAAAAGAGTATGTCTCTATGAATACACGGATCTGTCTAAGGGAAGTCGCGTATGCATGCGGAAAAGAACGTTCCAAGTCGCGTATGGGCAAAAGCGCTCAAAAAGTGCAAATCCAGGGGCCCGTGGTATTGAAGGCTCATGGTATTGAAAAAGGGGCCTGTGGTATTGAAGGCTCATGGTATTGTTTTGGCTCGTGGTATTGAAAAATGATAAACCTATATAAGGAGAAGAAATTCATTGTGCAAATGATGAGTGTGGGTGCAAGATGTCTGAGCTTGAATGAATACTTCTCTCTGAAGTAGATCTGAATGGAAAGGGTTACACTTGAAGATAAATCTGAATGTATGATGCACCAGTGATGAAGAGGGGGATCTAGATCTGAAACGCACTTGTATCTACTAGATCTGCTGATGGAAGGCTTAGATCTGAATTGAGGCGAACATCTGTCTAAAGTAAAAGGGTACATCTGAACTGAACATCTGATCTGAAGAAGTATGCTGCTCTATAATGATTGAATATCTATACGCTACTTCGCCACAGAGGAAGCGCGTATATACGCGTCTTCGCTGAAGAGAAAGCGTGTATGCGCAATGAAATACATACAGAGGTATACGCTGGTTTGTGTGGACGGAAGCGCATATATACGCGACATCAGTGAAAGGAAAGCGCGTATGCAACCTAGGGTTTGCTGAAGACTGTGGTAAGAAATGTCTGATCTATTCTGCTGTATTACTGCTATCTGTATTCTACAGTGCTGAGTTGTCTGTATCAGTTTGGTTGTATGTTTGAGCTTAAAAGTATGGAAAGGGTCCAGTCTGAAAATATGATGAAACGTGGCCTGCAAGTGTTGTTCTATTGAATTTGTTGGATCCAGTGTGAAAATTGATGAAACATGGTCCAAGGTGGTGCTGAGGGTTGTAGCCTTCAGTCAGGAGGTTGTAGCTCCCTTCCAGGAGAGGCTGGTAAACGAGAGCAGGGGGTCGTAGCTCCCTTCTAGGAGAGACTGGTAAACGAGTCACGGGGTCGTAGCTCCCTTCCAGGAGAGGCTGGTAAACAAGCGCAGGTGGGTGCCTGCATGCTGGTATGAGTCTGCACCAGCACATATGTTGTAAGATGTTTTCTCTATAATAAAATATTGAAGGCTGAGCAACTGCAGCGGTGGTTTTTTTCCCGACTTGGGTTTCCACCTTAAAATGTTGGTGTTCATGTGTGATGCTTTGTGTGATGGCTTATTATGTTCTTACTGCACATGTTTACTGTTATTGAACATCTGATGAATGAATGATGGAATGATATAAGAAAAGAACTAATGACATAACTAGATCTCTGTGTATACGCTAGTTTCATGAAAGATATCCGCGTGTATACGTGAGTTTACTAAAGGAAAGTAGCATATGGGTTTTAAGGAATGAAAAAGTGAAAAGTTTTGAGTATGCAGAAAATACTGATTCACCCCCCCTCTCAGTATTTTTCCAACAATTGGTATCAGAGCGGGTCCTTCTGCAGAAGCTTGATCGCTTGAAGGAGATCCGTCACAATGGGAAGTGTACAAACAAAAGTCTTTCTGAATCTTGGTGCAAAAGTATGGGCATTCATGAAAGAATGTGAAAAAGAAAAGGGTACTTTTGTGGATTCTCTAGAAGACAATAATCTTCTTGAAGAAAACATTCAACTCAAAGTAAGCCTAGAAGAAAAGAACATAATCATAGAGACTCTTAAAACGTAGCATGAAGCAAGAGAAAAACGCATGGAGGAATTAGAATGTGAAGTAGTAAGTCTAAGGAAGGATAATGAGAAAGTGAATTCTCTCAATCTCAGATTTGCTAAAATTTCAGAAACCTTGGATGAGATTATCAAGGTACAACGGTCTCCTCTTATAAAAACAGGTCTTGGATATACTGGGGAATCTTCCCAGACATCAGCACCAAATTTTCTAAAAGCAGCCACAACCGGTTCTCTACATTCAGCCACTCAGCAGGGGAACAAAGGATCTTTACAGGTAAAGCATGATCACCTCAATTCAAGAAACACTAACAGGGAGATCTTTCAAAATGGCTACAACCAACAGGTAAATTCTAATAGAAGATTTCATGATCACAGAAATTTCTACTTCAATGGACAATGTTTCTCATGTCACAATTTTGGTCATAAAGATGTTCAATGTGTTGCATATAAAACCATCATGACAAGAGAAGCAAGAAAGATAAGGATGAATGTCGAACCAAAGAAGGACACCTATAACAACTTCTCTCCTCTTCAAAACGAAGTTGAATGTACTTATTGCAATAACTTTGGTCATGAAGAATCTGAATGTAGGAGCAAGGTCCAGCCAAAAGAGCATGTTCCCTCAAGCTCTAAAGTATGGAAAGAGAAAGAAATACCGGTTGAAAATTGTGGGATAGCATTATTTGCAGAAGGTGAAGAAAATCAATGGTACATTGATAGTGGATGCTCAAGACACATGACAGGTGACAAAAGCAAACTTCATACTTATAATGCTCTGGAAAAAGAAAAGAAAGTTACATTTGGAAATGATACTCCTGCTGTAATTAAAGGAAAAGGGTCGGTATTTCTAAAAGAAAAGGTGAAGGCTAAAGATGTCATGTATGTGGATGGATTAAGGCATAACCTATTGAGTGTTAGTCAAATGTGTGATCAAGGAGCAGAAGTGGTCTTCAGTTCCAAAGAATGTGTGGTTCGTGATCTTGATACGGGTAAAATCATTATAAAAGGAAAAAGAAATCCAAGCAACCTGTATGTACTAAACGGCATAGATCAATGTTACTTGAGCAAGTCTTCAGAAAATTGGCTATGACATAGAAGGCTGGGGCATCTGAGTTTCTCTCAAATCAACAAAGCAAACAGACTTCAAGCTATTCGTGATCTTCCCAAGGTCAATCTTCCAGAAAATACCATATGCAAATCTTGTCAATTTGGTAAGCAGACCAGAGTTCGATTTAATGCCAAAGAAGGATCATCAAGTAAGCCTCTTGAACTCATTCATACTGACATCTGTGGACCTATGAGAAAAAAGTCATTACGTGGGGAAGAATACTATATCCTATTTATTGATGATTACTCCAGAATGTGTCATATCGCGTTTATTAAACACAAAGATGAAGCTTTTGAAAAATTTCAGAATTTCAAAGCATCGGTAGAAAATGAATTGGATTTAAAAATCAAGTGTCTTAGATCTGATCGAGGAGGAGAATATTCATCAAATGAATTCTTTGAATTTTGTGAACAACATGGCATTAAAAGACAGTTCTCTGTAGCAGGCACTCCTCAACAAAATGGTGTAGCAGAAAGAATGAATAGAACAATTGTTCAAATGGCTAGAGCTATGCTTGCTGACTCTAATGTTCCTGACATGTTCTGGAGTGAAGCAGCACGTACAACAGTTAACATTCTCAACAAGGCTCATGTTCGGGTAAATAGTGACAAAACTCCATATGAACTCTGGTATGGTAATCCTCCCACTGTGAAGCATTTTAAAGTTTTTGGAAGTAGATGCTTTATCAAAAATAATGATGAAAAGCTTGGCAAGTTTGAACCTAGATCAGATGAAGGGATATTTCTTGGTTACTCATCTTCAAGCAAATAATTCACATGTTACAATAAGAGGCTTCAAAAGGTTGTTGAATGTATTGATGTTGCTATTGATGAGTCTCCTGCAGCTCCTAAAGAAGAAAAACAAACCACAAAAGAAGATGATAGTGACATATGGCCTTCTACATCAGATGGAAATGATATAGACAGTGGATCCAATGAAGAACCTGAAAATGATCTATCTGAAAAAGCTCCATCTAGATATGTTCAAAAGAATCATCCTGAATCTCAGATTTTGGGAGATAAGGAATCAGGTGTACGAACAAGGAGAACTTTTGTGGGATCTTCTAGTCATCAGGCACTTCTATCCACAATTGAACCACTCAATGTAAATCAAGATAGCAAAGATGAATGTTGGAACCAAGCCATGAATGAAGAGATTGATCAAATTGAAAAGAATGACACTTGGGATTTGGTACCAAGACCACAGGATAAAAATGTCATTGGAACTAAATGGATCTTCAAGAACAAGTTAAATGAGAATGGGGATGTTGTAAGAAACAAAGCTAGACTAGTTTGCAAAGGGTATACTCAACAAGAAGGTATAGACTTTGAAGAAACTTTTGCTCCTGTAGCTAGACTTGAAGCCATAAGAATGTTTCTTGCTTTTTCAAGTTATCAACAAATAAAAGTTTATCAAATGGATGTTAAATCTGCATTTCTTAATGGTGATCTAGAAGAATAAGTATATATAGAACAACCAGAAGGATTCATTTTGGGAAATGATGCAAATCTTGTTTTTAGACTTAAAAAGGCTCTATATGGTCTCAAACAAGCTCCAAGGGCTTGGTATTATCATCTTGACAAATATCTTCATCAACAAGGATTTTCAAAGGGGTCTGCTGATAGCAACTTATACACAAAAGTTGAAAATGACAAACTATTGATTGTGGTTGTATATGTTGATGACATCATTTTTGGGAGTAACGAAGAATCTATGAGTCAAAAATTTGCCTCTGTTATGCAACAAGAATTTGAAATGTCCTTACTTGGAGAACTAACATTCTTTCTTGGCTTACAAGTGCATCAAACTGCAGACGGTATATTCTTATCACAAGCAAAATATCTCAAGCAAATTTTGAAGAAGTATGGCATGGAAGAATGCAAACCTGTAAGTACGCCAATGATAACCGGATGTAATCTCAGTTCTCATGATGATTCTCCCGTAGTAAATCAACCAAAATACAGATGAATGATAGGAAGCCTGCTTTATCTCATTGGGACTAGACCAGACATTATGCATGCAGTTGGGATTGTAGGAATATTCCAAGCTAATCCAAAAGAGTCTCATCTTCAGGCTGTCAAAAGAATATTCAAATATCTACAAGGAACTCAAGATTTTGGTCTATGGTATCCGAAGAATGTTGATCTTACTCTTCATGCTTACACTGATGCAGATTGGGCTGGAAGTGTTGATGATCGAAAAAGCACTAGTGGTGGTGCATTCTATATGGGACCCCGGTTAGTATCTTGGTTCAGCAAGAAGCAAAATTCTATTGCCTTATCAACAGCTGAAGCAGAGTATGTAGCTGCCGCATCTTGTTGCACTCAACTCCTATGGATGATGCAAACCTTGCAAGATTTTCAAATCAAATGTGCAACTCCTATCTCCATTATGTGTGATAATACAAGTGCCATCAGTATCTCAAAGAATCCTGTTATGCATTAGAAGACCAAGCACATTCCCATCAAGTATCATTTCTTACGTGAACAAGTGCTTGAACAAAAGGTGAGGTTGGAGTATGTTCCCTCCAAAGAACAAGTTGCTGATATCTTTACCAAACCTCTGCCCAGGGAAGCGTTCGAGTATCTAAGACAGAAGCTGGGAGTGTTCTCTGCCAGTCAAAAGAACAAATCTGCATAAATTTTAGAAGATGGTAGTAGATACGCGGGTTTTCTGAAACACAGTCGCGTATATACGCGAGTTCCTGCACAGAAAACCGTGTATGTCTGATTGCTGACATTTTTCTGTTTGGAGTCAGCTCTTTTCAGCACAGCTGCAGTACTGCTTGGTATCTCTGATATCGTTTGGTATCTCTGGTAGTGTTCCAGTTCTTATAATATTGTTTCGATCTCTGATGTTTTGATAAAGATGCCTTGATGATTTGTTGGTGAAAGTGTTCAGGATGCACAAACTAAGGGGGAGCCTTAGTCATATGAAAAGGATGCTTGGATGCACAGATTCAGGGGGAGCATTAGCGTTGCTAAGTATAATGCATTGTTGGCATTATGATGGTTCTGAAATATGTTCTCTTTCTTGAGGACTTTCTGGTGTTGGTCATAAATGGTCATTTTTGTAGTTTGATGAAAAGGTCATGTTGAGACCCATGATGTAAAATTGTAATATTCAGTTATGTAAGGACTTGTAAAATTTGTAAACCCACTTGGTTGGGTAGCTGAGTCAAATTTTTTAAACCCACTTGGTTGGGTAGCTGAGTCAAATTTGTAAACCCACTTGGTTGGGTAGTTGAGTCTCATATGTAAATCCACTTGGATGGATATTTGATGTAAGTATGAGTCATTGGTAATAGGAATTTCATCGAGTCATGTACTTCATTGGAAAATATCTTTGGAGATTCAGCATGAACTCAGGGGGAGCTTGGTCACTTCAGTATACATCAGATCTGCAGAATGCTTCTTCCTCATGAGGAGAAAATGGGGAGAGTATGTTGGTTTTGATCTGCCCTTTGCCCTTGATGTCAAAGGGGGAGAGTGACATGGTGTTTGAATGAAGAGAAAGAATGGTGTCAAAAATGGAGAGTGACATGGTGTCATGGTATTCTTAATGTACCTATCTGTTATGGTAACCAAACACCATCGTGGTTGCCATCAAGTCCAAAGGGGGAGATTGTTGGCAATATGATGCAGAGTGTTGTCCTTGATGGCAACCCACTGAGTGACGATGAAGACATGAGACTATTGACATATGTTGTCCTTGATGGCAATACACATGATGAAGTTATTCTTGACTTGATGGACTTGGTAAATAATGTAAATCTGATATGAAATGATGTTAGTTAGCAATATGATGCTGAGTGTTGTCATTGAATGGCAACCCACTTGATGAAGAAGATGGCAACTTACTTGATGAAGTTTTGCTTGATAAAACATGTCTTGATGAAGTAAATCTGATGTATCTACAGTGTGTACAGAAGGCAATGAAGAAAGGAATTCAGAATGTGCTCAAATTATGATGAAAAGAGTATGTCTCTATGAATACGCGGATCTGTCTAAGGAAAGTCGTGTATGCACGCGGAAAAGAACGTTCCAAGTCGCGTATGGGAAAAAGCGCTCAAAAAGTGCAAATCCAGGGGCCCGTGGTATTGAAGGCTCATGGTATTGAAAAAGGGGCCCGTGGTATTGAAGGCTCATGGTATTGTTTGCCTCATGGATTGAAAAATGATAAACCTATATAAGGAGAAGAAATTCATTCTGCAAATGATGAGTGTGGGTGCAAGATGTCTGAGCTTGAATGAATACTTCTCTCTGAAGTAGATCTGAATGGAAAGGGTTACATTTGAAGATAAATCTGAATGTATGATGCACCAATGATGAAGAAGGGGATCTAGATCTGAAATGCACTTGTATCTACTAGATCTGCTGATGGAAGGCTTAGATCTGAATTGAGGCGAACATCTGTCTAAAGTAAAAGGGTACATCTAAACTGAACATCTGATCTGAAGAAGTATGCTGCTCTATAATGATTGAAGATCTATACGCTACTTCGCCATAGAGGAAGCGCGTATATACGCGTCTTCGCTGAAGAGAAAGCGCGTATGCGCAATGAAATACATACAGAGGTATACGCTGGTTTGTGTGGACGGAAGCGCGTATATACACGACATCAGTGAAAGGAAAGCGCGTATGCAACCTAGGGTTTGCTGAATACTGTGGTAAGAAATGTCTGATCTATTCTGCTGTATTACTGCTATCTGTATTCTACAGTGCTGAGTTTTCTGTATCAGTTTGGTTGTATGTTTGAGCTTAAAAGTATGGAAATGGTCCAGTCTGAAAATATGATGAAACGTGGCCTGCAAGTGTTGTTCTATTGAAGTTGTTGGATCCAGTCTGAAAATTGATGAAACGTGGTCCAAGGTGGTGCTGAGGGTTGTAGCCTTCAGTCAGGGGGTTGTAGCTCCCTTCCAGGAGAGGCTGGTAAACGAGAGCACGGGGTCGTAGCTCCCTTCCAGGAGAGACTGGTAAACGAGTCAGGGGGTCATAGCTCCCTTCCAGGAGAGGCTGGTAAATGAGCGCAGGTGGTTGCCTGCGTGCTGGTAGGAGTCTGCACCAGCACATATGTTGTAAGATGTTTTCTCTATAATAAAATATTGAAGGCTGAGCAACTGCAGCAGTGGTTTTTTTCCCGACTTGGGTTTCCACCTTAAAATCCTGGTGTTCATGTGTGATGCTTTGTGTGATGGCTTATTCTGTTCTTACTGCACATGTTTACTGTTATTGAACATCTGATGAATGAATGATGGAATGATATAAGCAAAGAACTAATGACATAACTAGATCTCTGTGTATACGCTAGTTTCATGAAAGATATCCGCGTGTATACACGAGTTTACTAAAGGAAAGTAGCGTATGGGTTTTAAGGAATGAAAAAGTGAAAATGTTTGAGTATGCAGAATATACTGATTCACCCCCCCTCTCAGTATTTTTCCAACAGCATCTGCATTCACCAGCCACTCTGGAGGTGCGAATCCTTTTAAGGTACAAGTAAATTTTGACATTCCCATATTTCAGGGTCAAATAGACACAGATGCCGTAGATAGATGGTTGAATCTATTAGAAGGATATTTCTTTGTTCATGACTTTTCACACCAGGAGAAGATTATTTTTTCACTCCTCAAAGCTACCCCCCATGTTAAGGACTGGTGGGAAACCTACTGTGAGAACAAGGACCAGATAGAACCCTCTCTGTTCTTGGCTGTACCAACTTGGAATTATTTCTGAGACGCCATCAAGGAATAGTACTATCCCGTGGGGAGCTATGAGGACAAGTACATCCAATGGACCATGTTGTGACAATAAAGGGATCAAGATGTGCATGAGATGACGAATCTATTCCATACCCTGCGCACAAAGTTGGGTATCAAAGATTCAGAGAATCATTTTGTGCGAAAGTATCACAGCTGTCTGCACAGATACATTCAGGAGGAAATGGAGTTCCTCGACATCTCCTCGCTTGGTACGGCATACCGGTATGCTACCAAGATTGAGCAGAAATTCAAATAGAAGAAGCAAGACTTTGGATATGCGAATCAAAAGCAAGGGAAAGGTGCTTCCAAACCGCAGAACAAAGGACAGAGCCAAGGCATGGTGGCTAAATACAACTCGTCAAAGCCACAAGAAAATAACAGCACCGCAAAGCCAAAGAAGGACACGGGAAAGTGGTGTGAGTTCCATAAGAGCTACACTCACAACACAAGTGAGTGTCGGGTCAAGTAGTCACTAGTGGCCGAGATGAGGGCTTCTGAGTCAGATGCATGCTCTTACTCCGAATTAGAACCTGAAAAGGGGAATGAAAAAGGGAAACAGATTATTGATTTGGAGCCCAATGCCACTGTTGCCACTACAAAGATCCAGAAGGAGGAACCGAAAGATCTAGAGGAGGAGGAACGTCTCTTCCACTCCTAGATGTGGGTAAAGGGCTCCCCTATATAGTTCATTGTCGACAATGGGAGCCAAAATAACCTCATTGCAGTAGACACCATGAAGTGGTTGGGCTTTCCGACCACAGCTCACCCACATCCATACACCATCGGGTGGCTTCACCAAGGACGAGATCTCCGCGTCAACCAGCAGTGCCGCCTTCCCTATAGCATCAAGCCCTTCACGGATGAGGTATTATGTGATGTTGCTCCTATTGATGTTTTTGATGTATTATTAGGAAAACCATACTTGTGGAAGCGTCATGTTGTTTATGAGTCTCGACCTCATGCTGTTATTGTTACTTTGGCAAATAAGTTGTACAGGATACCAAAGGTACCACCTCCTATGAATATCTCTTTGGTTACTGCAAAAAGATGCAGTAAGCTCATTTCCCAAACCAGGAAATTCATTTTCCTGATGATCTACCCCCAGGGCAAGAAGAATACTATGGCCACAACCTCTAGACGGGGCTCCTCTGCATGACAAAAACAAATGGATAAGGTTGTGGAGGAGTGTAGGGACATCTTCACCTCACCCACAGGGGTTCCTCTCCATTGTCAGGTCAAGCACCCGATTGATCTAACCCCAGGTGCATCACTACCCAATGGACCGATCTATCGGTGCTCTGTTCTAGAGAATGATGAAATCAAGAGGCAGATTCAGGAGCTGTTGCAGAAAGGTCACATCAGACCAAGTTCATCGCCCTGTGGGAGCCCGATCGTGTTGGTACAGAAGAAGGATGGGAAGTGGAGACTCTGTATTGACTATTGGGCACTGAACAAGATCACTATCCAGAATAGGTACCCAATCTAATTGATTGATGACCTTCTGGACCAACTCAAAGGTGAAAAATATTTCAGCAAGATTGACCTAAAGTCTGGGTATCACCAGGTACCATTTGAACCCTCTGATGTGTGGAATACTTCCTTCAAAGCCAAGGAAGGCCATTTTGAATGGCTAGTCATGCCTTTCAGGTTGAAGAATGCTCCCGCAACCTTCATGAGGATGATGGACAACATATTGTGGCCATTCACCAACTCATTTGTAGTGGTGTACTTGGATGACATTCTGATCTTCAGCAAGACTTGGGAAGAGCACCTTCACCACATCCGACAAGTCCTCCAAACACTGCGGCAACACAAGTTGTGTGCCAATTTTGAGAAGTGCACGTTTGGCATGACCCAGGTTCAATATCTGGGATACATTATTGATGAAAGGGGGGTGCATGTGGATCCAGCCAAGATCCAAGTCATTCGGGATTGGCCAGCCCCAACCACTATAATAGAGCTTCGCAGCTTTCTGGGTCTTGCTAATTTCTACCGTAGATTCATGTTGGGATTCTCTCATATCACTTGGCCCTTGAGTCAAGTCACCAAGGGAGGAGCGAGAGAAAAATTCTTTTGGTCGGAACCTCAACAGAAGGCGTTCATAGAATTGAAAAATCGCCTCTGTTCTGCCCCAATGCTCACATTACCAGACTTGCAACAACCATTTGAGATCGAGACAGATGCCTCTGACTATGCTATTGGGGCAGTTCTTACTCAACAGGGACATCCAGTGGCATATCACAGTGAGACATTGTCGGAGACAGTTCGCAAGTATCCCACCTATGACAAAGAAATGTATTCCATCGTGCAAGCCTGTCGACAATGGAAGCATTACATTTTGGGGAAGGAAACAATCATCCACACAGACCACCGGCCCCTGCAGTTCATACAGACACAAGGGAAGTTGCAGAATGATCGCCATAAGAAGTGGTCCACATATCTGCAATAGTTTCATTTGAACATCAAGTACAAGAAGGGTAGCACCAATAATGTTGCAGACTGCCTCAGCCGACCACCGATCGTGGCACTCACCACCGTGCTCAACTCTTGTGGGCACGAGACTTCTGATTGGCCGCTTCTCTATGAGAGTGACCCAGAATTCGACCACACTTACAAGGCACTCTTGGGGGGTATGCAAGTTCCAAATTTTCACCTCCAAGATGCACTTTTATGTCACCTGGGACACCTTTGTGTTCCTTGAAGTGAGTGTGCCAAGATGATATGGGAAGCACACTACAGTCGAGTCGCTGGGCATTTCGGGGTTGAGAAAATAGTAGCAATACTACAGAAGTATTTCTATTGGCCGAACCTTCGAAAGGATGTCAAGAAGCACATCAGATCCTGCAGTGCTTGTGCCATTGCCAAACCGACCATCAAGAAGCAAGGCCTATATACTCCACTACCTACCCCTAGTCGACCTTGGGAATCCATCTCCATGGATTACATGTCGGGCCTGCCTTCTACTAGGAATGGAAATGACTGTGTTTTCGTGGTCGTTGACAGATTCTCGAAGATGGCCATTATGGCGGCCTGTAAGAAGAATATCACAGTAGAAGCCACTGCTAAACTCTTCTTTGAACGATTGTGGGTGCACTTTGGGATCCCACAGTCTATCATGTCAGATCGAGATAGCAGGCTCCTCAACACATTTTGGTCTAGCCTCTGGTCAATGTTGGATACAAAACTAACCAAGTCCACAGCCAGAGAGAGGTCGTCAACAGAATGATTGTACACATTCTGAGCATGTACAATTCAAAGCATCCATGCACATGGGACGAGAGCCTCCCCTATGTACAACATAGTTATAACAGGGCTCTCCACAGTTCAATTGGCCATAGCCCCTTTCAGGTGGGCTTAGGATTCCAACCGCTATGTCCCATTGACGTAGCCATGCCATTTGCAGCTGCTCAGGCCGATTCAGCTCATGTCCAATCTGAAGTTGAAAAAGCAAGTAGCTTCATTGAGCACATTCAACACATCTGCCAACATGTTCATGATATATTGGATAGAGCCAATGCAAAGTACAAGTAGCGCCATGATCAACATCGGGTGCCACACAACTTCCAGGTGGGCAACAAAGTATGGCTACATTTGCAAAAGGAGCACCTCACTGGACCCCACCGCAAGCTTCACCCGCTCTGATACAGGCCGTACACTGTCACCAAGGTTGTAGGGAACAATGCCTTCGAGCTTAGTATTCCTCCATTCCTTGGTCTGCACCAAGTCTTCAATGTGGATCGCCTTCGTCCTTACTTCCCACCTCTACTGGACACCTCGAACATTGCAGAATAACTCACACCAATAAAGTTAAACCCAGACTACATGGAATAGGCCACCACAGATTGTATCATGGACATGCAAATCAAGAACACTTTCCAACAAAAGATCCAACTGTATCGGGTTGTCAAAGCTAGCCAACTCCTGAACCAACGAAACTGGTTCACCAAGGACCAACTTCAGCAGAAATTTCCTCATCTCATGGAGGAACTTAACGCAATGGGGACCATTGCTTCCTAAGGGGGGAGGAATGATCGAGGTGGATATTGGTGGCCACCCGCCTATTCCACTTGGGCCCCCACCATTGTCTCTTTTAGTCTTTCAGTTTTGGCATAACTTACTATTTTTATAATTTTTTCGGGTCCTAAACTTCCGAAGCCGTTTTGAGGCCCTAAACGACGTTTTTTGGGCATCACGCCTCCAACTAATATCATTCCATTCCGAATGATAAGCAACTATCATTCCATTCCGGAATGATATTCGTGGCAAAATTTGGAGTCCTCGGATAGAGCTTTCTAATGATGTATCATGTGCATCAAATGGAGATAGTATGCCAAAGTTACATCCTTGGGAAGTTGAAACACCAATTTACCCAAACGGGGCCCATAGTTTTGGCGCTTCATCTCCTAGGGTTAGGTTTTTGGATGTTTAGGGTTCTCCATTGTTTCTCAATAATAAATAGGCCATCGAGCCTCATTGTAACTCAGTTCAGAGGCCGGTAGACACCAAATATTTTCTCAGAGATAGCTACTAGCGTCGTAGCTAGTTTTATTTCCATTCTGTCTGTAAGAAAATTTTAGTTCTTTGATATTAATGAAATGAAGTGTTATTTCCACTGCATCTCTGTATTTATGGTTATATGTTTATTCTTTTGTGTTCCTGCATAAATCCGGATCAATAGTAGCCTAACCTAGCGTCGCCTAGCATAGCTTAATCTAGCCTAGTCTAACCTAGCAAAGCGTAGTCTAACCTAGCAGAGTCTAGTCTAACCTAGCCTACCCTAGCCTAGCCTATCGTAGCCTAGCCTAGCCTAGCCTAGCCTATCGTAGCCTAGCCTACCCTAGCCTAGCCTACTCTAGCCTACCCTAGCCTAGCCTACTCTAGCCTACCCTAGCCTAGCCTGCCCTAGCCTACCCAAGCCTAGCGTGCCCTAGCCTACCCCAGCCTTCCCTACTCTAGCCTAGCCTAGCCTAACCTAACCTAGCCTAACCTAACCTATCCTAGCCTAACCTAACCTAACCTATCCTAGCCTAGCCTAACCTATCCTAGCCTAACCTATCCTACCTTAACCTAACCTACCTTAACCTAACCTAACCTACCCTACCCTAACCTACCCTAGCGTAGCCTAACCTAGCTTAGCCTAGCCTAGCCTAGCCTAACCTAGCATAGCCTAGCCTTGCCTAGCCTAGCCTAGCCTAGCCTCGCCTAGACTAACCTAGCCTAGCCTAGCCTAGCATAGCCTAGACTAACTTAGCCTATCCTAGCATGGCCTGGACTATTCTAGCCTAACTTAACCTAACCTAACCTAACCTAACCTAACCTAGCGTACCCTAACCTAGCCTAGCCTAGCCTAGCCTAACCTAGCATAACCTAGCCTAGCCTACCCTAGCCTACCCTAGCCTACCCTACCCTAGCCTACCCTAGCCTAGCCTAACCTAAGCTAACCCACCTAGCTTAACCTATCCTAACCTAACCTAGCCTAACCTAACCTAGCCGAGCCTAACCTAACCTAGCCTACCCTACCCTAGTGTAACCTTACCTAGCCTAGACTAACCTAGTATAACCTATCCTAACCTAGCCTAGCCTATCCTAGCTTGACCTAGCTTAGACTAACCCACTCTATGCTAGGCTATAGTAGCCTAGCCTAACCTACTTTATGCTAGGCTATAGTAGCCTAGCCTAACATATCCTATCTCATCCTAGCCTATCCTATCCTATCCTAGACTAGCCTAAGCTAGCCTAAGCTAACCTAGCTTGACCTAGCCTAGTCTAACCTAGCATAGCCTAGTCTAACTTAGCTTACTCTAGCCTACCACAGCCTAACCTATTCTTACCTAGACTACCCTAGTCTAGTCTAGCCTATTCTGAGCGACTCTAGCCTATTCTAGCTTACCTTAGTGTATTATTTTCTAGCCTAGGCTAGGCTACTCAAGCTTAAATGAATTAGCACTAAATTTGGATATAAACCAGATGAGGATAACACCATAGAGATTCTATGTGAACTAGTGCAAGAGCTACATGTTCAAGGTTCAATATCTCAAAATAGTTAGATGAAGAGGTGATAGGTGTTGGGTGTGGAGCCTGATTATCTTGTTTATTTTATATCATAGCGTTGGACCCCTGTACCTTAATGGGGCAGAAAAGTCACCCAAAACTAAACGCTGACTGGGGGGTCCAGGGGGGCAGCTGCGACTTTATGGATCCCCCCCCTGGCGGGGGGTTTCCGTGGCAGTGCCCCCAAAGCTAAAAACAGATGTAAAATTGCCTTGTAAAAGTATAGTAATTTCTAGTCAATCTGGGTTGTTCATTAGGTGGATGATCTGATGGTAGGAGTTATGTTTAGTATAGGGTTTTTTTCCCTAGAAGGAAACACCTCGCTTGTATGAGGGTATTGTATTACGGATGTGTATTGTATGTGTATTCTCAGAGCGAGAAACAAATAGGGAGAATGTGAGAGAAAACAAAGGATATTACAACAGATCTATTGTAGGTTGTGTCTTTTCATTTTGCTGGATAATAGAAAGGAAGGAATGGCTATTCGGGGTGGACGTAGCCCAAACTGGGTGACCCACGTATATATGTGCCTCTCTGGTTTTATGTGTTTTGTGTGCTTGTGTTTTCCGCATATTTTATGTGTTTCATTTCTTTGTAATATTTAATTTTCTAACAATAGGTTCATTCAATGATCAAAGAAAGGATCATAAATACAATGTGATTTTCCCCATCCTAGTAATGACCTTTATCCTATACAGCCATTCACATAGAACATTTAGTTAGACAAGGATAGTAGTTTACCACATTCAAGATATGAATCCATAACCACATTGAATCAATTATATAATGAGTTTTATTTCATTTGTAACTATGATATAGGCCAACAAGATACATAGTCTAGTTCTAGTTTTGTTGGCAATATGTTGGCTTTGAAACTCTTGAGTAGTGGCCCATCCAAAATTTGGAGGTTATCGGGAAAGACTATTAGGAGGGATTTATAAAAAAAAAGAGACATAATATATGAACAAGACATGAGATACCAACATCTTTTACTTGGGTGGAAAAAATAAACTTAACAACATTATGGAGATAAGAGAGTAAACATTGGTAGGATGTTTTCTAAGGAAGACAATGATTTTGGACAAATTGATTAATTAGACCTGGAAAAACTTCAAATCATTTGCTGAAATTTCCAAATATCAATATTCTAGTAAAATGATGTTTGGTTTGAGAGTTTAAATGTCCACAAAGGTAGAAATTATTTTGCACCAAAAATGGAAGTGGGGATCTCAATCCCCATTCTTGAATAAATGGCATATTAAATTCAATGTCAAGTTGGATATTGAGGAGATTATCCTATAAGTATGGGTTTGTATCTCAACGTTACTACTGATTTTTTGGTTTAAAGAGGAGTTCAGAAATATTGGTAATATTGTATGTGCCTTTTATGAAGTATATTTAACTTTATTAGGGTCCAGATACTATGGCATGGTACAAATCTTGGTAGACCTACAAGTGAGAAAAGGTCTAATATAATTTATATATATTAGAATGGGAATCGATCTCTTTTGCACCAACCTATACTGTGAGTAGATTCCATGTACATGTGTACATTCCCATTACTAGGATAACCCTAATACATGATGTAATTACTTAAGCATGCAAAAGAATTGGGCTTCAAGGAAGAATCCAAGAGACCTAGAGAGACATGAGTAGGAAATAATGCATATCATGAGCAGGAAAGAGGATGTAGGGGTTTGAGTGAATTGAGTTTGGGTTCAAATAGGACATATAGTATAAAATGGTTAGAATTCACTAGATAAGTCAATGATGGCAACCTAGATGCAACCAATGAAAATAAGGATAACAAGGGAATTTTCAATACATATTCCAACTCCACCACTCTCAAACAAATCAAGTACAATTTAAGACCTAGAAGCAAATGCAATATTTATTTTCAAAGGAGTGGTAGCAAGGGTCTTCGCATTTTTTGTGGAGAAAGTACCTAAATCTAATCAAATGGGAGGGAAATTTTTCATATTTATGGCCCAAAAATAAGCCTCCTTTGAGGTTAGGTATAGGAAACAACTATTCTTAACTACTGATCTTAAATTAAATACCCTAGTCAAGGGTTCCATATGATTTTTTTAACACTCAATTGGAAAGGGTTGGCTAACCCATTTAAGAAGTTGGTCATAAAGGGATTAGTTTATATTATCAATCCTTATGTCATTTTGTTGTTGGAGACAATGTCATATGGGGAGATAATCACTCAAGAACTCTCTAAACTATTAAGTGATCCTATTTTACAGATGTCATTGGGAGATCAAGTGGAATTTCAACTAGATTGAATAAATGCTCTTTCACCTTATTAATTTTTGGGCCTTTCCTATAGGACTATTGACCTTAGAAGTGGAGGAAACCTTCACGGTACTCTACAATAGAGATGGATGTATTTGGGTGTTTGAGTGAGAAACTAAAATCAAGGTAAATTCACTATAAGATAAAAGGAGTATTATTCTTTTGGAAAATGGAAAATAAGAAATTGTGGTTATAGGTTTGGGAAAACACCACAAAATTCCTTAATAAGTATGATAATTTTAACAATAAAATAGATAAAAATATTCCATGGGTTTTTTTTCAATGGTGTTTCATGGGAAACTCCAAGGGAGGCTTAAGAGACATATTATACCCATATTTAGATCACAATATTTCTTTTAAAGCTAGATCTAGTCAAGACAGAAATATCTTATGAAATGATAGCTTTAAAACAACTTTTGAGAAGAGAGAATTGTTTAGTGTAACCCAATTAGAGATCTTTGGAGAACTCAAATGGATCTGTGAAGGAATTTTAGCTCCTTACAAACCTTTTCTAGCCTAGCATATCCTAGCCTAGCCAAGAAAAGCGTAGACTATCCTACCTTCCCTAGCCTTGCCTTGCCTAACCTAACATAGCCTAGCCTAGTTTAGCCTAGCCTAGCCTAGCCTAGCCTAGCCTAGCCTAGCCTAGCTTAGTCAAAATTTTCTAATGTGTTCAGAATTTGACTATCCTCACTAATTTCAGAAATGGTAAAGACAGGTTGTATAGTGTTCTCATCATCGACCCATTCATTGTCTCCTATTTATGTGATTGCTCTTGCTGGAGGATACAAATTGAATTTCTTTGTCGAATTACCATTTGAAATGTACATGTCTCCAGATCTACAACTAATAAAAGCATCAGTTGTGGCCAGCCAAGGTCTTCCTAAGATAAGTGGATGTCCTCCTAGATTACTTTTGGGAGTCAAAATCATAAAGTCTACTGGATATTCCCAAGAATCTAAGGAGACTGAAATATCTTCTAATACACCATCTGGTTTAATAACCGATCGATCTGCAAGTTGCGATAAAGTAGGTGTAAAAAGAAGGTTAGGAAGTTTTAACTGTTCCATAGTCTGTCTACTCATAATGTTGATAGCAGCCCCTAAGTCAATCAATGTGTTTGGAATTTCTATCCCATTTATATGTGTCTTGACAATTGGACTCCTGGATCTACATACTTCTGCATGGTAATTTTTCCCATCATAATATCTGCAATTTTTCCTACCAGGTTGATTCTTCTTGTGTCTTTTAGTTTCCTTCCTGGTCTTTTGAAACTCAACTCCTTTATTGTTTTTGCTAGAATAGGAATCTCTCGAATGGCTTGTAGCAAGGGAATCTTGATACAAACATTCTTTAATTCATCTAGAAAGTCATAGTTAGGCAACAAGATTTGTTTTTCCACCCCCTTATCAATTTGTAGTCTTTCAGGAAAAGGAGGTGTAGATGAAGATGCAGGTTGCTCAACTATAGGAGTTGTGGGTGTTAACTTTTCTTTTTCTTTTTGAATATTTGAGTTTTGAAGAGATGCTTCCTCAGAACCCTCATTTACTTTAAGAGAGTCCTCCTCAGAGGTATCTTGCTCTTGAATATCTATAGAAGGTTTTTCTAAAACTTTACCAGATCTGAGTTGTACATCATTGAGAGGAACAATCATATAGGTAGGAAATTGTTGTCCTTCTACCATGTAAGTATTCTGAGGATTTTTATTGTTAGGATTTGGCAATGGCTGAGCTGGAAGTTGATTTGTCTTTTGTTGGTATGGGAGCATGAGTTGAGGATTTGGATTTTGTTGAGAAGGTTGTTGTTGTGGAAATGTCAATGAAAGTTGTGGATTTGGGTTTGGAAGTTGTGGAGCTTGTTGATTTTGAAAAGATGGAGGATATTGATAAAATTGAGCAAATCTCCCATAAGGATTTTGCATCCCTTGTACCCATGGCTGATATGGATTTTGATGTTGGAGCCAAGGTTGTTGCCAAGGATTCCAATTTGTTGGGGTTTGAAGATTCATAGGGTTGTTAAACCCTTGAGTTTGTTGTCCCTGCCAAGGTCTTCTTGCAACAAAACAGAGAGATTCTACTGAATTTGGGTCTTCTTGAAAAACAGCTTTGAGTCCAGGAATTGAAGGACAATCCTTGATCTCATGGTTTTCTGAGAAAATCATACATGTTTCTACAACTTTTGCATCCAAGGGAAATTCCCTTAAAGCATGTTTCTTCCTACATTTCGGACAAAAGATGGCTAAAGCATCTGTTTCTGCTTTCTGCTTGTTTTGGATTTTAAGGGTGTCTAGTTGTTCACTAAGGCTCCTTAAGATATCAGTTTTGAACTCATCAAGCATATTACCAATCTCTACCCTACTTACCGATCCAGTTGCAGATTTGTTAGCCCTAATAAGAGAAGAATCCCTAGGCCCTTTTCCAGTTTTAGATTTTCCTCTTGAGAGATGGATACATAGTTCTGTTATATCACGAAATGGAAGTTGAGAAATGTCTCCTTTCCCTATCATGTTTAAAATGTCTATCCATTCATCTCTAATGGCTTTTAATAGGAGGGCTTTCAAGGTTTCATTATCTAAGTTGCTCATCTTTGCTCTTTTCAAGTTGTATTGAAATCTTTCAATTAAGTCTTCCAAATTTTCATTTTCTTTTTGCATCATTTTGAATACCTCATCCTTGTGATTGGTGGGCATACAATAGTCCAAGTATCTATCCAAAAATGTTTGTTTCATTTCATTCCAAGTCCTGATAGATTGAGTGGCTAATCCCATGAACCATTTCAAAGCAGATCCCTTCAATGTTGAAGGAAACAGTTTGAGTTTTTGAGAATCTTCCATATAGTCCTAAGTTCGGCACACAACTTCAAACTCAAACAGAAATGTTTCAGGATCCTCACTTCGTAATCCATAAAATTTAGGGAGAACAGATGGTGAGATATTTTTCATTGTTGCATGAGTTTCCTCATCAACTATAGGGAATCCCAACAAATCCCTATTTCTACCATTATTTCCTTCACCATTGTTATCTCCATTATCTACTCCTCTTCTACCTCCACCTCTATTTATTACTTCCTCTGCCATGATAGTTTCTTTAGAGTCCTTATAGTCCTCTAGTTCTTCTACCAAGGAAGGATGAGAGAAATTCTCTTTGTTTTCTAAGTGGGTTTTAGTAGGTGGTATAGGAGAATCCTCTAATTCAACTGTTCCTTGACTTCCAAAAATCTTAAGGCTAGGGGTAGATGGTGGTGAATCTGGTCTATGCCTTGAAGAAGATGGAGTTGTGAAAATCGAACTCTTGGCTTTAGCTATAAACCTTCCCCTAGAATCTCTTGCTCTATGCATGTCATTTTTTTATTTTTTATTTTTTAAAAAAAAGTTGGGCTAATAATTCTCTTTCTGATCTTCCAGGTCACACTAGGTGCAAGAAGAGAGCATACTTAAGAAATTACTGAACCAATAACTCTCTTTTCTGATCCTCCAGATCACACTAGGTGCAAGAGGAGAGTATACTTCAAGAAGTTATCAAGTTTTCCCTTCTTTTATGATTTTGTGTGTTTTTTTTTTTAAGAAATTGGCTACCTAGTTACACTTCCCCGGCAACGGCGCCAAAATTTTTGGTCAATTTAGTGTGTCCTAAATTGCTGCATTTAATTTGTCAATCCAGGAATCGTAAGCTGATGAAGTGCGGCGCACTATATGTGCAAGATAACCTATTTCTTAACTTATTGTCGTTTTTGGTCTTTCTAAGGTGAAATGGAAATTCTAAAATGAAAACAAGTTTGGTTATATTTGTTCAAGGAAGTGATATCCCCTATAATGATTTACCAACTTGAAACTTTTGAAAGAAAATTGAAAATTACAATGACAAGACTTGAAAGAAAGTAAAAGTGTACTGCTGAAATGAAAAGGTGCTGCTAATCTAATGAATCAAAACAGTAAACTAGTGAACATGAAAACCAAACTATTCTTGCTGCCAACTAAACAAAAAAGAAACTATGCTTAAGGAAATTCAAAATTGCAACAAAATAAATCTAAATCAGATTACATCAATTCATTTTCTGACCCTTCATCATTAGACCAGCTATGATTTTCGGAAGTAATCATAAAAAACTTGTGTAACTGATATTTAATTTGCAAAAAGTAAACTAATACTAAACCATAGACTCATGATTCAATCCCTCACCATCAGTCCAGCTGTGGCTTTCGGAGGCAACTGAAGATGTCATACATGATTTAATATATCTAAATTTGCAGAAAAGAAACTAATACTAAACTACACATTTCATAATGCAATCCCTCACCATCAGTCCAGCTGTGGCTTTCGGAGGCAACTGAAGATGCTATGAGCAGATTAATATATCTAAATTTGCAGAAAAGAAACTAATACTAAACTACACATTTCATAATGCAGTCCCTCACCATCAGTCCAGCTGTGGCTTTCGGAGGCAACTGAAGATGCTATGAGCAGCTTAATATATCTAAATTTAACTACTAAAGCAGATAAGCAAAACTGAAATGAACAAATCAAGACTGAAATTAAACAAAAGCTATGAAAAATAAACTAGCAGCAGAACAATGTTAGATCCATGTCATTAGTCAAAAAGCTATAAAAATGCTCGGGTTGTCTATCTACATCAAGAACACTGATCAGTGATTAACAATCATAAAACATGAAAGACAGAAATGAAATGGAAATTATGGAAATGTATAAACAGAAATGAAACAAATGCAATATATGAACATATGAATGGATTATGTCACAATGATTTTAAAAGAAATGAAATGAGAAATATACACTAATACACAAAACCTTAGCTGAGCAGGGGCCCTCTACACAGCCTTGGTAACGATCCTCAAACACGAATTAAGTTGAAAAACAGAGTCTTCTCATATTAAAAAGCAGTTCATTACAGAATGGTAGTGTTACGGCACAAGTGCAGCGTAATCACTACAGAACAGACTAAAAGATAACAGAGTACATTCACTAACATCAACTATCAACTAACTTTATGTGCGTATGGAAACGCTCTATATATAACAATAAACTGTAACTGTCTCCTAAAGTTCATGATGGCAGAGAGCACGTAGACCACTACGTCCACGGATATAGGAGTATGGCCGTGTTGGAAAGTGAATCTACGGAAGGTGGATGCTTGAATTCGACTCCAGAGCTCTGTACAGATGTCAATTTAACCTCCGCAGGCTTAGAAACGGCCGTATGGATCTTTATATGCCACGAAACAGAGTCCGGCCGACATGAAACTCCATGGTTGACTTCCATGTGGATGCCTTTGACCGCGACTTCTTTGGACGAGTTTGCTTGAACCAATAGGACACGAACCATGTCCACGTCATTCCTAGCCTGCCCATGTGGCTCGTTTCCCTTGTAGACACCTGTAGCATAGAATTCCACAAAATAGCTGCGGAAAGTTGCAGCAGCTGCGGAAAGTGGCAGGATTCTGCAGCTGAATGAACAAAATCTAGATCAAATAGAAAACACAAAAATATAATTAAAAACCATGTTAGATACCCTTTTGCACATGATATTGACAATTTGGGAGGTTTAGGTGAGTGAAAAAGGTATGGAAAAGTGTATGGAAAAGATGCAAATTTGGGACTCAACACCTAGCCTAACCTAACCTACCCTAGCCTAACCTAACCTACCCTAGCCTAACCTAGCCTAGCATAGCCTAACCTAGCCTAGCCTAGCCTAGCATAACCTAACCTAACCTAACCGTAACCTCACCTAGCCTAACATAACATAGCCTAGCCTAGCCAAGCCTAGCCTAGCCTAGTTTTAACTACCCTCGCCTAGCACACCCTAGCCTAGCCTAGCCTAACTTAACCTAGCCTAGCATAGCCTAACCTAACCTAACCTAACCTAGCCTAGCCTAGCCTAGCCTAGCCTAACCTAACCTAACCTAACCTAACCTATCCTAGCTTAACCTTTCCTAGCTTAACCTTGCCTAGCCTATCCTATCCTAGCCTAGCCTAGCCTAGCCTAGACTAGCCTATCCTAGCATAACCTAGCCTAGCCTAGCCTAACCTAACCTAGCATACCCTAGCCTGCACTAGCCTAACCTAGCATACCCTAGCCTAGCCTAACCTAACCTATCCTAGGCTTACCTAACCTAGCCTAGCCTATCCTAGCCTAGCCTTACCTAACCTAGCCTAACCTAGCCTAGCCTATTCTAACCTAACCTAGCATACCCTAACCTAGCCCAATCTAACATAGCCTAACCTAACCTAACATAGCTTAGCCTAGTCTAACCTACGCTACTCTAGCCTAACCTACCCTATCCTAACATACCCTAGCCTAGCCTAGCCTAGCCTAGCCTAGCCTAGCCTTCCCTACCCTACCCTATCCTAGCCTAGCCTACACTAGCCTAGCCTAGCCTAGCCTACACTAGCCTAGTCTAGCCTACCCTAGCCTACCATAGCGTAGCCTAGCCTAGCCTACCCTAACTATCCCTACCCTACCCTAACCTACCATAACCTAACCTAACCTAGAATAACCTAACCTATCCTAGCCTAACCTATCTTAGCATAGCTTAAAGTACCCTAGCCTAGCCTACCCTAGCCTAGCCTACCCTAGCTTAGCCTAGCCCACCCTACCCTAGCCTACCCTACCCTAGCCTACCCTACCATAGCCTAGCCTATCCTAGCCTAACCTAGCCTAACTTAACCTAACCTAGCCTAACCTAACCTAGCGTAACCTACCCTAGCCTAACTTACCCTACCCTACCCTACCCTAGCCTATCCTAACTAACCCTAGCCTAACGTAGCCTATCCTACCCTTGCCTAACCTAACCTAATCGACCCTAGCCATACCTAACCTAACCTAACCTAACCTAACCTAACATAGCCTAGCCTAGCCTAGCCTAGCCTAACTTAGCCTAACCTATCCTAACCTAGGCTAGCCTAACATATCCTAACCTAGGCTAACCAAACCTAACCTAGCCTAGGCTAACCTATCCTAACCTAGCCTAGCCTAACCTAACCTATCCTAGCCTAGCCTAACATAGCCTAGCCTAACGTAGCTTAGCCTAGCCTAGCCTAGCCTAGCCTAACCTAGCCTAGCCTGGCCTAGCCTAACCTAGCCTATCCTAGCCTACCCTAGCCTAACCTAGTGTAATGTTCCCACATTTTGTAGCAGATGGGAATATTCCATTTTATTTTCAGTTTGCTTAACTCATGAATAAAGTGTAAAGGAGGGACTCTAAAACTCCTAATCAGCAAAATAAATTAATGCCCAATGTGAACATGGAAAAATCTGGGCCATTTCAATAAAATACACTTAGGTGTGAAAAGGAATGAAGAAGGTTGACTAGGTCAACAGGACGAAATCACATCAGTTTCTAGATACATTGAACCTCCTCATTGATTAGCGCAGTCTTAGATGGAGACCCTCCATGTGAAAAGGGTTAACTGATTGGAGGTGGTTTAGGGTTTTCCAAACCCTAATGTTATAAGAGAAAGAGGAAGGCCACAAGGAAAGGGTTGTTGAAGATAATTCGATTTTGAGATTGCTTAGGAAACTCAAAATCTCTGGCTATTTAGCTAGAGACAAGAATTTCATGTTTAGGAATTCCTCCTCCTTCATTGAGTATCTCTTGAAGGAGTATGTTATGAAATGCCTCACATCTAGGCTTGAGGCCAAGCTTCCTCCTCCATCACAACGCTATTTCTATTGAGCAATAATTGTTGTGTTCCAGGGTGTTGCAGTGAGGGGTTTTCAACACCACTTCTATATCTAGTTTTGCAGAAAAGGGAGCATTCCTTTCTCTGGAAGATTAGTGAAGAAGCCTTGAGATTCACATTCAGATCTTGGCATTAGGCCAAAGGACCTTCCAACATCAACTACGCAATATACTTCAGAAACTGCGTCCTTTGTAGAGGCAGAGTTGTAAGGGTCTTGACATTCTCTTGGAGGAGAGATCTCTAGTGTAAGGGAGTCTTCCCTTCACGGTGGTGATCCATGGATTGGCCAACCAATCCATGTTCCCTTCAGATCTAATTTGTTTATCATTGTATTACTGCATAAATTCCTGAATAATTCTGCAGATCTGAATCTTAGATCTGAGATCTACTCTTATGCTTTCATGTTTTGATCAAAACCCCAAGGGGAATGTAAAGAGAAGATATTATTGTACACATATCTGAAATGGGTCTGTTATTTCATGTAAATATTCTTTGGATCTGCAATATAATAAAATGGTGCTTTAGTCCTCTAAAAATCACGCTGTTTAGCTCTGATGGCTTAATCCCTTGCTGTAGTACCTTTAAATGGAGGGATTCCTCTTGTAAACTATGTTTTTATTATGATAATCACTCCAAAAATGTTCTTGCTCTTGTATACTAATTTTCCAGCCTTATTTCTGTTAAACCCTTTGGAAAATACGCTCCCTAAGCTTTAGTAAATTTCTGCATACTCCAAGTCATGGGAAATCAGCAATTTTAAGACTAGTCGGGAATGGAGGATCTATTTAACATATATAGAATGATTTTTTTGAGCTGAAATTCGGATCATAGGTCCCTCATGACCTAATCTAAAATAAAATCCTTCAATTTCCCTTAATTTTACGCAGATTTCTGAATACATCCATTTTGGGCCATAAATCCTCACTTTTCCCCACTATTGGATGAAGGGATTGAACATATTTCTTGCTGCTATGTTTATAATTTATGTATGAGTGTATATCAGCATATTTTATTTATTAACCACTCTCTTCACTTTCAGCAAGCCATTCTCCCTTGCTGCAACCCTCATTGGGGATTTTCTTGAAGATAACTAGGTGTGGGAGATATGTTTAACCCACCTAGTCTTATTTTTTTCAGCTCAGATCTTGGATTTCGATTTTATATTGTCTAATATAAAGGATCCAAGATTTATTTTCCTGTTCCAAAGAATAATTTTTTGAAAATGCATATTTTAATGTATGATTCATGAGATGTTCCCAATCTGGAACATTACAATGGTATCAGAGCATGACCTCTGGCACAGCCTATGAGATCAAGCTATCATAGAAGTGAAGAGAGGAAATAGAAATTAGAATTATGGAGAGGATGAGATTACTCTCATCAGTGTTCAAATCTAAGAAGGGCCTCTCCAAAGAGGTAGATTAGAAGCGAGAAAGAAGATGCACCGAGACTCCTAGAGGGTTTCGAGAGGAAGCAAGCTGTAGTAAAATTTGCATGAGGTTTCAATAAGAAGAAGGAAGCCCCAACACTTCCTATCAGCAAAGTAGAATACTGGAGAGTCCTAGATCTCCTCATAGATCCACTATGCCCACTTTCTTTAAGGAAGGTGAGAGGTATAGCAATGAAGAAGAGAGATGCAAAGAAACTCCCAAAGGGTTTCAAGATGAAGAGGAAGAACTATACAGTTCCTATCATCACAAAATAGGGAGAATGACTGAAGAAGAGATCTCATTGCTTCTTTTTCAAAAATTTAAGAGTATTGAAGAAAATCTCATAAAGTTTGATGAGGAGAGGAAAAAGATGAGCTACAAAATACATCTCCCAAGGAAACAAAGGAGAATGTCAATCTTGTCACTTTGGGCAAGAGATCTCTATTTTCACCATCTGCTGCTAAGGTGCTTACACCTAGAGAAGAGGCACTTGCATCTTTGAAAGGTAGTCTTGAGCTCTTAACATATGGAGTTCCATGCATGAATCGGAAGATGCATGAGGAGGAGAAGGAAGATACCAGTGCTGGTATGCTTGAAGAAAGGAGACCATCATTCTTGCCAGCAGTTGGAGGCATCATTGATTTGGGTGGAGGAAATCTTGTGTTCTTTCAAGAGGTTACCACATGTCAGGTGATCCAAGGTATGCATGAAATTTCAGCACATATTGTTTCGATATTAATGCATAGCCAAGGATTAAATCAAAATGCTGATTTGAAGCAAAGGCATGTCACAGCGTAGAGGACCCTTGATCTAATCAAGGATGAGACTGGAAAATATCCCTATACATCATTGTTGAGATGCATTCAATCTCTTGGGTTGAGATGTAGGGTCTCAAGAAAGGGGATTAGTACTATCCTATGTTAAATGGCTTATTGTCAGATCAGTAATGAAACTTCCTTTGAGACAGTACATGCATCACTTTGGAGATCTACATCATTGTCACTTAGTGACTGTGACAAAAAGGCTTTAGCTCTCTTGGAGCATTCTAGAGGAAACTTCAACCTTGAAGCAGTGGAGAAGAAGAAGATGAAAAGTAGACATCTTGAGATGAGAAGCATTTTCTGCCCTCTAGATGACACTCTCTCAATTAGCATGCTACAGCTCAAAGAGAGACTTCTACTTACTGCAGATTCAAAGCCTCACTAGTTTTGGAAGGCCATATATGGAAGAAAGGTCTCACCAAGAGATCTCAACAAATATGCATTTCAATATTTCATGAGATGCAGGGTTCTTCATTGGTTCAAAGGAGATGGTATTTTACAAAGGGAGGATGCCATGATTATGCAGCACATCACTCATCTTCCATATTGGAGTGAGTGGATGAGGATGATGAGTAAGAAATCACAGGATCACTTGCATACATATATGGGCCAGCAAGCATGGTTACGTTGGTTGCCCTTGGGAGACTCCTATCACTCTCCAAAGGCACCTATTTCTCTAATCTATGCCTTGAAGAATGGTCATGAAATGAATAAGGAGGCATGGCAACACTGGTTGCTTTGGGGTAAGCATGATCACTACCCAAAGACTCTCATTCTCTCATCTCATGCTTTATGCATCATTAATAGAGCATATGAAAATGAAGCATCGTTGATGTGGTTGTTAAGAGGAGAGTTTGGACATCACATGTTATATCTCATGTCCATATATTCACCCATGTTTGAAATATGTCTCTTTTATCCACATGCATTTCTATTGGAGGGATGTTTCATGCATGAAATTTGGCTTGGGAGGAGGGATGACTCCCACATGATGTGGTACGAGGGAGCTTGCTTGTACTATGTAGAGGAGACATTTCACATGTCCATCATTGTGTTATTGCTCCATGATCCACATGTTGATAAGGCAAGAGGGTTGCAAAAGTCCTTGTTGCTATGGATGCTCTTGGGTGATTATGGTTACTACCCAATAGCTCATCATTTTTCTGAATCATGCCTTGGATTTCAATGATATGTTGCAGCAAGAGAAGGCATGTATAATTTTTTTTCACTTGAGAAGGTATTGCCACCACATGACATCTCCTATGTCTATGTGTTTTGCATTGTGTAAAATTTGGCATATTGATCTCATGATGTGCATTGATGATAATAATTGTATTGGGCTGATGTGACATATCATATGTCCATTAGTATGGTTTGGTTTCATGATGCACATGAGGAGGAAAGAAGGCAACAAGACCTCTTGTTGCTTTGGTTGCTTTTAAATGAGTATGGTGACCACCCCATAGCTCATAATTTTCTGATTCATGCCCTATGTATTAAAGATAAATTGCAGCAAAGGAAGGCATGTACATCATCTTTTGGAAAGCTTGGCTTACTCATCTTACATGGAGGAGATGGAGGATGGAAAAAAAGGGCCTTGCTCCGGTGGTTATTATTAGGAGAATATGGTTTGACATCTTTTTTTACCCATATTACTCCTTACCTTCTTCTTCTTCCTAATGCTAGAATGATGGCGTTTGGATCCAATAAATCCAACAGGGCTAACAATGAAGGCATAACAATGGTCAATCAAATCCATGAGACATGGGAAAGAGGAATGTTTTGCATGATGAAGCTATTCCTTTGTGGAAGGAGCTACTTTATTTTTCTCATGTGTTATGATGGTGTTGGACATCATGTAGTTGTCATTTTGTACTTCATGATAGGAAGAGGACATCTAACCATACAGTTGGAATTCATCTCATGCATTTGTGGAAGACAACTTTGGAACCAAACATACATAACCTATTGTAGCAAATGGGAGGAAGCCTTCCTTATGTGGATGCCATTCGGATGGGGGTAGATGATTTGCATCTACAATAAGAGTTGCTTGAGGGAAAGCAAAATTTTGCTGGGGGAGACTATAATGTTCCCACATTTTGCAGCTGATGGGAATATTGTATTTTATTTTTAGTTTTCTTAACTCATGAATAAAGTGTAAAGGAGGGACTCTAAAACTCCTAATCAGCAAGATAAATCAATTCCCAATGTGAACATGGAAAAATCTAGGCCATTTCAATAAAATACACTTAGGTGTGAAAAGGAATGAAGAAGGTTGACTAGGTAAATAGGACCAAATCAAAACATTGTCTAAATACATTGAAACTCCTCATTGATCAGCGCAATTTTAGATGGAGACCCTCCATGTGAAAAGGGTTAACTCATTGGAGGTGGTTTAGGGTTTTCCAAACCTTAATGTTATAAAATAAAAAGGAAGGCCACAAGGAAAGGGTTGTTTAAGATATTCGATTTTGAGATTGCTTAGGCAACTCAAAATCTCTGGCTGTTTAGCTAGAGAGAGGAATTTCTTGTTTAGGAATTCCTCCTCCTTCATTGAGGAGCTCTTAAAGGAGTATGTTATGAAATGCCTCACATCTAGGATTGAGTCCAAGCTTCCTCCTCCATCACAATGTTATTTCTTTTGGGCAGGAATTGTTGTGTTGTAGGGTGTTGCAGTGAGGGGCTTTCAACACCACTTCCAGATCTAATTTTGTAGAAAACAAAGCATTGCTTTCTCTGGAAGATTAGTGAGGAAGCCTTGAGGTTCACATTCAGATCTTGGCATTAGGCCAAAGGACCTTCCAACATCAATTGCACAGTATACTTCAGAAACTGTGTCCTTTGCAGAGGTACAGTTGCAAGATTCTTGACATTCTCTTGGAGGAGAGATCTCTAGTGTAAGGGAGTCCTCCCTTCACTGTGGTGATCCATGTATTGGCCAACCAATCCATGTACCCTTCAGATCTGATTTTATTATCATTGTATTACTGTAGAAATTCTTGAATAATTCTGCAGATCTAAATCTTAGATTTGAGATCTACTCTTATGCTTTCATGTTTTGATCAAAACCCCAAGGGGAATGTAAAGAGAAGATATTATTGTACACAAATCTGATATGGATCTGTTATTTCATGTATGCATCTGATTTTGGATCTGTAATATAATAAAATGGTGCTTCATTCCTCTAAAAATCACGCTGTCTAGCTCTTATGGTTTAATCCCTTGCTGTAGTACCTTTAAATTGAGGGATTCCTCTTGTAAACTTTGTTTTTCTTATGAGAATTACTCCAGACATGTTATTTCTCTTGTATACTAATGTTCCAACCTTATTTATGTTAAACCCTTTAGAAATTACGCTGCCTAAGCTTCAGTAAATTTCTGCATACTCCAAGTCATGGGAAATCAACAATTTTAAGACTAGTCAGGAATGGAGGATCTGTTTAACATAGCTAGAATTCTTTGCTTGAGCTAAAATTTAGAGCATAGCTCCCTCATGACCTAATATAGAATAACCTCCCACCATTTCCCTTAATTTTACCTATATTTCTAAATACATCCATTTTGGGCCATAAATCCTCACTTTTCCCCACTATTGGATGAAGGGATTGAACATATTTATTTATGCTGTGTTTATAATTGATGTATGAGTGTATATAAACATATTTTATGTATTTAATACTCTCTGCACTTTCAGCAGGCAGTTTTCCCTTGGTGCAGCCCTCATTGGGCATTTTCTTGAAGATAACTAGGTGCGGTAGATCTGTTTAACCCACCTCGTCTTATTTTTTTCAGGTAAGATCTTGGATTTAGATTTTATATTTTCTGATATAAAGGATCCAAGAGTTATTTTCCTGTTCCAAAGCATAATTTTCTGAAAATGCATATTTTAGTCTATGATTAATGAAATGTTCCCAATCTGGAACATTACACCTAGCATACCCTAGCCTAGCCTAGCCTAGCCTAGCCTAGCCTAGCCTAACCTAACCTAACCTAGCCTAACCTAGCCTAGGCTTACCTAACCTAGCCTAGCCTAGCCTAACCTAGCCTAGCCTTACCTAACCTAGCCTAACCCAACCTAGCCTAGCCTAGCCTAACCTAGCCTACCCTAGCCTACCCTTGTCTAACCTAACCTAGCATACCCTAAAATAGCTCAACCTAACCTAGTATACCCTAACCTAGCCTAACCTAACCTAACATAGACTAGCCTAGTCTAACCTACCCTACCCTAGCTTAACCTACCCTATCCTAGCCTAGCCTAGCCTAGCCTACACTACCCTAGCCTAGGCTAGCCTAGGCTAGCCTAGCCTAGCCTAGCCTACACTAGCCTGGCCTAGCCTAGCCTACACTAGCTTAGCCTAGCATAGCCTAGCGTGGCCTAGCCTAGCCTAGCCTACCCTAAATTACCATAACCTAACCTAACCTAACCTAACCTAACCTATCCTAGCCTAACCTATCCTAGCATAGCTTAAAGTACACTACCCTAACCTACACTACCCTACCCTACCCTAGCCTAACCTAGCCTAACCTAGCCTAGCCTAGCCTAGCCTAGCCTATCCTAACTCACCCTAGCCTAATATATCCTATCCTACCCTAGCCTAACCTAACCTAACCTACCCTAGCCAAACCTAACCTAACCTAACCTAACCTAACCTAACATAGCGTAGCCTAGCCTAGCCTAACCTATGCTAGCTTAACCTAACCTAACCTAGGCTAGCCTAACCTATCATGACCTAGGTTAACCAAACTTAACATAGCCTAGCCTAACCTATCCTAACCTAGCCTAACCTAACCTAATTTATCCTATCCTAGCCTAACATAGCCTAGCCTAACGTAGCCTAGCCTACCCTAGCCTACCCTAGCCTAACCTAGCCTACCCTAACCTAGCCTACCCTAACCAACCCTAGCTTAGCCTAGCCTAACCTAACCTAACCTAGCCTAGCCTTGAAGCTCTAGTCTTAGCTAATCCAGTTTAGCTTCAACTTGTATGAAATTAACCTACCCTACCTTTAGCATATCCCAGTTTGACCTAGGGTTAGAATAGTTTCACCTAGGCTAAGCCAGCCTAACCTGTGTTTAGTTTCAACCTAGAAGCAGCCTAGCTCAACCTACCTTGGCTTCCAAATTTCTTAATCCACCTCATAAATTTAATCTCAACTACCTTAGCTCAGCTCAGCTTCCACTAGCCCAGCTTCAGCCTGTAGCTTCAGCCTAGCTTAGCCCAACCTAGCTCACCCTGAACCTACCGCTAGCTTAGATATCCCAGCTTCAACCTAACCAACCTAGCTCAACTCCCAAATTTTTAACCTAGCTCAGCTTCATAACCCAGCCCAATCAAAGCCGCCAACCTGGCCCCAGCGTAGTTGCAGCAGCTTCAGTTTAGCCTTAGTTTCTGAATTTAGCTCAGCTTCAGCCTAGCGTAGCCTAACCTAGCCAACCCTAACCTAACCTAGCCTAACCTAACCTAACCTAGCCTACCATAATCTAACCTAGCCTATCATACCGTAGTCTACCCTAGCCTATTATAGCCTAGCATATTATAGCCTAGCCCAGCCTAGCCTAGCCTAGCCTAGCGTACCTTAATCTAGCCTACCTAACCTACCCTAACGTAACCTAACCTAACCTAACCTAACCTCAACTCACCTAGCCTAGCCTAACCTAGCCTAACCTATCCTAGCCTATCCTACCCTACCTTAACCTAACCTAACCTACCCTACCCTACCCTAACCTAGCCTACCCTACCCTAGCCTAGCCTATCTTATCCTAGCCTATCCTATCCTATCCTATCCTAGCTAGCCTAACCTAGCCTATTCTAGCCTAGCGTATCCTAACCTAACCTAGCCTAACCTGACCTAACCTAGCTTACCCTAACCTAGCCTAGCCTACCCTAGCGTAACCTAGCCTAACCTAGCATACACTCGCCTAGCCTAGCCTTCCCTACCCTACTCTAGCCTACCTAACCTACCCTACCCTAACCTAACCTAGCTTAGCCTAACCTAGCCTAACCTAACCTAACCTAGCCTAACCTAGCCTACCTTAACGTAATCTACCCAGCCTTACCTAACCTAACCTAGCCTAGCCTAACCTAACCTAACCTAGCATAGCCTAACCTAACTACGTAACCTAGCCTAACCTAACCTAGCCTACCCTACCCTAACCTACCCTAGCCTAACCTACCCTAGCTTAACCTACCCTAGCTTAGCGTAGCCTAGCCTAACCTAACCTAACCTAACCTAGCCTAGCCTAGCCTAGCCTAGCCTAACCTAGCCTAACCTACCCTAGCCTAACCTACCCTAACTTAACCTACCCTAGCCTAGCCTAACCTAGCCCAACCTAGCCTAGCCTAACCTAACCTACCCTAGCCTAACCTACCCTAGCCTAGCTTAGTCTAGCCTAGCTTAGCCTAGCCTAGCCTAACCTACCTTAGCCTAGCCTAGCCTACCCTATCCTAACCTAGCCTAGCCTAGCCTAGCCTAACCTAACCTAACCTAACCTAGGCTAGCCTAGCCTAGCGTGCTCTAGCCTAGCCTAGCCTAGCCTAGCATGGCCTAGCATAGCCTACCCTACCCTAATCTAGCCTACCTAACCTACCCTAACCTAACCTTAACTAAGGTAACCTAACCTAACCTACTCTAACCTAGCCTAACCTAACCTAACCTATCCTACCCTAGCCTAACCTAGCCTAGCCTAGCCTAGCCTAACCTAACCTATCCTAACCTAGCCTAACCTAACCTATCCTACTCTAGCCTATCCTAGCCTAACCTAGCCTAGCCTAGCCTAGCCTAGCCTAACCTAACCTAACCTAACCTAACCTAGCCTAGCCTAGCCTAGCATAGCCTAACCTAACCTACTCTAACATAACCTGGCCTAGCCTAGCCTAGCCTAGCCTAACCTAGCCTAAACTACCCTATCCTAGCCTAGTCTAGCCTAACCTAGCTTACCCTAACCTAACCTAGCCTAGCATAGCCTAGCCTAGCCTAGCCTAGCCTACCCTAACCTATCCTAGCCTAACCTAGCCTAACCTAGCCTACCTAACCTAGCCTAGCCTACCTAACCTAGCCTAGCCTAGCCTTCTCTAGCCTACCTAACCTACCCTAACCTAACCTAACCTAGCCTAGCCTAGCCTAGCCTAGCCTAGCCTAGCCTACCTTAACCTACCCTACCCTACCCTAGCCTAACCTAACCTAGCCTTGCCTAGCCTAACCTAATGTAACCTAGCTTAGCATATCCTAGCCTAACCTACCCTATCTTAGCCTAGCCTAACCTAGCCTTTCCTAACCTAACATAACCTAATGTAGCCTAGCTTAGCCTATCCTAGCCTAACCTACGCCTAGTCTATCCTAGCCCATCCTAGCCTATTCTAGCCTAGCTTAGCCTAAGCCTAACCTAACTGAACCTAACCTAACCTAACCTAGCTTACCCTAACCTAGTCTAGCCTAGCCTAACCTAACCTAACCTAGCCTAACCTAACCTAAGATAACCTAGCCTAACCTAACCTAGCCTATCCTAGTGTTGTCTTACCTATCCTAGCCTAACCTATCCTATCCTAAGCTACCCTGAGCTACCCTATCTTGACCTAGCCTAGTCTAACCTAGCTTACTCTAGCCTAACCTACTCTTACCTAGCCTATCCTAGTCTAGTCTAGCCTATCCTAAGCTACTCTAGCTTATTCTAGCCTAACCTAGCCTACTCTAGCTTACCTTGGTGTATTCTTTAGTAGCTTAGGCTAGGTTACTCAAGCTTAAGGTACTTTACTCTATATTAGAATATGAATGAAGAAATCATTCAAAAGAAAAATAAATTAAAAGCTATTAATAAAAGTCTAAATATAAGAAAAATTCTTTAAATAAATTGAACTTATGAAAATATAATTTAAAATATACTGAATTTAACCATAGTAATAATGTAAAAACAAAATCTAAAAACATAATTGAAAATCATTTTGAGAAATCCAATAATCTCATCTAAATTATTAGAAAAAATACTTTTTTATTGGAAAAGGTATCATCCAAAAATGATTTTAACAGCCACATGTTAAGTCAACTAATATTTTTAATTGAAAAAATAAGAGTCACAAAACCATAAAGCAAATCATCCAAAACTGATTTTAAGAACCACATGTTAATACAACTAGTAATTTTAATTGAAAAAAAAGACTCACAAAAGTATAAAGCAAATCAACCAATACTTGTAGTTTGATTTTATGGTTGTTAGAAGGCTAGAAAAAAATAATTTATAAATAAAATGGAATTATTTATATGTACTAAGGGAATTCCCCAATTTCCTTATTTTCTTTTCCTATTTGACCCAATTTCCAATTCAATTCAATTGAAAAAAAACTCACAAAACTATGAAGCTAACCAACCAATACTTATGGTTTGACTTTCTAATTATTAAAAAGCTCTGAAAAATTAATTTATAAATAAAAATGGAATTATTTAGAATTCTCCAATTTACTTATTTCCTTCTCCAATTTGACCTAATTTCCAATTCAATTTAGTATGGTGCAACTGTTTAATTTGCTTGATAGATGAAGATATCTAATTATTTCATAGATTCATTTGTAAAATTTGAAAAACAATGTTTATTATTTTACTAATTTATATTCAAGTTAGATATCATTTATATAATCAAAATTTTTAAAACATACTTGAAAAAATATCAAAGAAAAATTTAGTATGCCCAAACATTTGATTTGATATTTGATATTCAAATTGAATATAATCCATGGAATCAAAATCCTCAAAATGTACCGTAAAAATATCAAAGAAAATTCAGTATATCCAAAGATTTGATTGATATTTGATAGATCAAACAAAGAAATATCTAAATTACAACGGAGAAATGAGAGACAAAGAGATTGCACCAACTAATATGAATTAATAAAAAACTATGGCATCTGTGATACCCAGGACAGAAGGAAAATGGAATAATAAAACTCAGAGTAGACTGGTTTTTGTTTTAAGAGTAAACCAAGAAAATATAGTCGTAATCCAAAAAAGATAAGTGATATTACAAACCACTATTAATTCGAAAATTATAGAACCACCAGAAAAAGAAAAATGAAAAAATGAATTCTATAATTCTTTGAAATGGGTTTACTTGAGACTTTTAATTCAAGAAACACAAAACGAAGAGGCAGAAACTTACATTATACATCCACAGAAAAATTAGGTTTCTCGAGGATCTTGTTTACAACCAATGATCCGGGTTTCTTGAGGGTCTGGGTTTCCTGTGAGACCTTGCAGGTTGATTTTAGTAGTACCTGACACAGAGACCAGTTGATTAAAAGAAGGTGCAAACCTTAAAAGAAAGCAATTAAAAGAAGGCCCAAACCTTATCAATCAAATCTTTTAATAATATGATTAAATTAATCTCATAAAACTATACAGAAATGGAAAAAAAGAACAGAGATCATGTTTGTGTGCCATAATATTCCTTAGAAATTGATCCTGAAAATAGTCAATATCAATGAATGGTGCTTTTCCCCCGAAAATTCCCAATGCAATGATCGCAGCCTGCATTCCAGAGTAATGGAACATGGGGCCTCGAAACAAATCTTGAACACGGGGATTCTTTCCGGTGGTCTCGAAACAAATCTTGAACACGGGGATTCTTCCCGGTGATCTCGAAGCGTTGTAGCCAATGAAATCCAAATTCATAGAGCACTTTTTGATTTATGAAAAGAAAATATGAAAGGACAGGTGGAAAGCTCACGATCAGCGCAGAACGTGGTGGAAGGAATATTGGAGAAAATTTCCAAGGTGGGAGGAATATTGGAGAAAATGGTGAAGATTCAGAAAGGTTATGGGTTCGATCTTGTCCAGCAGGGCAACAAGATTGGATTCAAGAACAACCTGTTAACAAAAAAAAATTACCAAAGACACCTACATGTAAAAATTAAAAATCCAGGAATACCCAAACCTATCTGTAATTTACTATCTGTAAAAATCTAGAAAGACCTGCAAACCTATCTGTAATTTACTGAAATGAATGTAAACCAAACCTAGCATCCTGGTCGGATGGGGGCCATTGAAAGGCTAGCGGCAATGTGGCGAGTGCCTCCTCCTGCCCGCACCGAAGGGCATCATCGTAATTCCATTCACTCAGGTACCGTCCTCCTCCTCCTTGAACTTGAACTTGTGAACATCATAATCAAAATGCTCATTATATAGCTTTTTTAATCAACGGCTAATTTGTTAGTGGCCTTGCCACGTCCTCCCTATCCTAGCCGTTTGGAGGGAAGTGCGCTGTCATTTTTTTAGCCGTAGGGATGGCACCACATCATCTATACTTGTTTAGATTATTTTAAAAATTAAAAGGAATATAACAGTCTATTTTCTAATATTCAAATATCACAAAATTTCTTAATAAATATAATAATTTTAACAAGAAAATAGATATAAATATTCCATGGGTTTTTCTAATATTCAAATATCACGAAATTCCTTAATAAGTATAATAATTTTAACAAGAAAATAGATATAAATATTTCATGGTTTTTTTTCATTGGTGTTTTATAAGAAAATCCAAGAGAGGCTTAAAATCCAAGGGAGGCTTAAGAGAACTAATATAGATTACAATATTTCTTTTAAAGCTATATTTAGTGAAGAAAGAAATATCTTAACCCAATTACAGATGTTTGGAGAACTCAATGCTAATTATCAAATGGATTTGTAAAGGAATTGTTGAGAATTTTTCCTTACCAACTCTTCTAAAATAATTTTTTGTATCTACCTACATCTTTTACATATACTTCTATAACTCACATTTATAAGAATACAAATAATGTTGTACATGGATTGAAATTGCATTGAAGCAAAGTACTTACATTATCTCAATAATCTAGAATCAACACATTTAAAAAATAAAAAATAAAAAATTCATAGACCATGAATCCAAACTTTAGCATATTCATCGTTATAACTCAGATTTTGTATAATAATGAACTTAACACACTAGAAAAATAACCATAAACAGCAATTCCATTGTTAGATTGTGTAGTGAAGTGCACTACAAAATCCATAATGTCATAAAATGTCGTAATAATCAGGCCTGGTTACCACTGAAATGCAGTGCAGTGCGACACACGGAATAGGTGAGCGATGTGAGCAACCATTTTGAAAGACAGTGTGAGTGAAAGTGGTGAGAGCATGGTAAACTATGCACAGAGAGATTGCGATTTCATTTTGATTGTCATCGTCCTTCTCAAAACTTGACATGCAAATAATACATGACCGTTTCTCTCCTCCTTCCTACTTTGAAAATGAAGAACATGTAAATAAGAAAGGTCGAGGTATGAGCAGAGTTGCAACAAGAGAAACCCTGTTTCATTGACTACGAATCCTCAAATAGGGCAGAGAGAATTCATCATAGGGCAGAGAGAATTTCAAATAGGGCAGAGAGAATTCATCATATAGGGCAGAGAGAATTTCATCATATAGGGCAGAGAGAATTTCAACCTAACCGCCATGAAGAGAGATATAGGAAAAAAAAAACTGAACTAAGATATCAAATCTCTTTTTGTGTTACCTACTAGTTGGAAAACACACCAGGGTATGAACCGAGTTGCAACCAGAAAAACCCTATTTCATTGTCTACGAATCCAAAAAACTCTCCACCCTCGAGAAATTGACCATTTCTCTCCTCCTTCTTCTTCATCTAATTTGATTGGTTCACACCAATACTCCAATATTTGTGCCCTTAATTCTTCTTCAATTATCTCAAGAAACCCTAAGTGATTCTTCTTCAAGAAACCCTGAATGATTGTCATCATTTGTCTCCTCTTCAACAATCCCTACATGAATCGCTCTTTCTTCTTCATGTATTTCATCCTCATGATTGTCATCATTTGTCTCCCAATCATCTGTTATCGCAATTGGTAAGGGACGCCTGAGTTCATCCAAATTAAAGAACTAGACGTCGACTCCATCATTTCGTGCCCCAACTGCAAACCCTATTGCTGCCGGCAGCTCTCCAAATCCCGGCGCGATCTGTTCGGCATTCCCTGCACTATGTTCTGCATCAACCCAGATCGTCCTTCCATATTGAAATGGGTAAAACCCTACCTTAAACTCAATTCAATCTACTTACAAAAGTATATTAGCGTGAGTGATAATAGCGATGGGATGGAGAATGCCAGAAATGTTGATAAATTTTTTTTAGTATATATATATATATATATATATATATATATATATATATATATATATATATATATATATATATATATATATATATATATATATATATATATATATATATATATATATATATATATAATTTTAAATTATTGTCTAAATAAAAATAATAGTAATATTAAATTGATATAATTTTAAGGAATGGTCTCAATATTGAATTATGTTATTTAAATTCATATTTTCACTCAATATATGATTTTTACATAAAATAAATTTCAAAGGTTTTCAAAAAACATCTCTAAATATAATTGGACATTTTAAATGTAAGTTTTAAGTTAATTTATTTGATTGGTTTTATTAAGGTCAAAGTCCTTTCACTATGGATTAGTTTGTAGAGTTTTTGTGACTTTAACCAATGTTTTTAGAAAATGATGAATATTTGCACTTATTGTAGATTAAAAATTATTTCCCTAATTTTTGTAAATCTTATTTCTAATTTTCCATTTGTTGAAAAAATCTAGATGTGACATTAATTTAATTGTTTATGAGCACCTAACAAATAATTTTAAAATATAAAAAAGACTATTTTTTGTAAATGGCCATTCTGTTAGTGATTGGTTTGACACTAACACTTGAATTAACATTGTTATTCATTACATTGCTAGTACATTTCCTAGGTCCTTCACTTAAGGGAGGGAGAGGAGAGGAGAGGGGAGGGCGAGGGATGGGGGAGAGGGGAAGGCCTTGTTTGTAGTCATGGCTAGCTATCGCTTGGTTACATTATCTCATTTCAATTTTTTTAGTTCTAATTTCATTTTGAACTTTTACACATTAAGTTGTGCAGAACAACAAGTGTATGGAAATAATGATGCATGCATTAGAAGAGGTGTTGTGTAGGGGAGAAAAAGTATGAACACAAACTTTCCTTTGCACACAGGAAATTATTTTAATTTTAAGGAGAAACTTTGGATCATGGTTGCTTATGGTTGTTCTACAAATGAATATTTGATCTACATATTTCTTATGATATCATGTTTATCCTTGTGATCTAATATCATTTTCATCGTATAAGGCAATGGCTGAGAAAAGAAAGAAAAAGGAAAAAATAATTGAGAAATCAAATTTTGTTGTGATACTTAACATGGTAAATAATTTTCTTATACTAATTTTGGATTCCTAATAAATGGAATTGAAATATATTTGTAACATGGCAATTATGTTATTGAGAAGGGTGGAACATAAAATATTGATACAATTGAGTACAAAAAATTACAAACTATTATCTCATCATTGGAAACACTCACGGAACCAAATGCTATGATTCCACATACAGAGTTATACAATATATCCACCTTTTTCTTTAGATTTTTTGTCTTTGTAATTCCCCCTATTTATAATGACATATGTTATTTTAAAAACCTAAAAATTGTAAATCATCATTATCACATAGCCATGTTCCATTTATATGACAATATACGTCTACCTTAAGTTTCTTTTTAGGTTTTTCATGTAGTGTTTTGTATTTATGTTGTAAGCCTCAAAAGGTTGCACTTTCTCCTTGCCAATGCTAATAAAGTGGCCCTAATTCCCTAACCTTAGGGTTTCTCCTCTCCATACGAATTATAATATGTGATTAAAAATATGGTACCATAGATACAAGCATAATATCACCGATTAAAAATCCATGGTCGCAACAATTCTAAACACTTTTTTGATCATTATACCTTTAGAAAAATATATGTTTTAACTTAGAGAAATTAAATGTGAAAATGTAAATTAATTATTAATCTTGTGTCATTTTTTTATAGCCCACGTCGGGTTTTGTAATGACATTAACTCTAGAAATTCGTGAAATCCACCAAAGGTTTGGAAATTCAAGAGTGGTCCAAAGATCATGGAATATAATATATTTTTAACATAGAAAAATTGAGGTTAATCATCGTGCATGTCTCCAATATGTTGGAAATTTCTTTATCAAAGGTAAAATTTGTTTATCCAAATATTGGACTGTTCCTTTGATACTATGAAAATAGATGCAATTATATTCACTGTATCGGGCTTGGAGCAAGTAATTTTGAAAAAGCTCAAAATAATTTGATGGCCAATCGTGTGGTGCCACATAATTCAAGTAGTGTGCCCATTATGCACATCAGGTAACCTGTTGGAGTTAAATCCCTTATTGCTTTATGTCGGTGATGTGCTTTATCCACCATTGATAACTTTTGGGTGTTTTGGACTCTGCCACGTGCTTTGAACTTTGTACTGTGAAATTCTTAGCAAATGGCTAGTTGACTAAATCAATGATAGACAATGTTGATCAAGTGAAAAATATGGGAGGAGGTTTATTGTGCAAAGAGACCTCACTAGATATGATATCTTTATGTTGACGTGATGTTGCATTGTGTGATATCGGGTTTATAAGGATGCCAGAATAAGCTTACGAAGGATCCAATATCCAATTTTCAAAACTAGGGTGGAACTTTTTATTATATTTTTGTACACAAAGGGATCTCCTTGAAAACTACGAAGTTGTGGGATGGAACCTTGATTATGATAGGAATCAATTTTGTTAAGTGGTGTGAATATTTTACCCTAGTTTTTATCTATGTACTTTATTCAAAATGAAGGCAGAGGATAACGTGGTTGTGGAATGGTAGGAAAAATTTGGTAGCAATGGTGCTAATATTGGATAGCTTAGAAAATTCAGGTTAACAAGTATTATGGACAAGAGGATTGATTCAACCAATTCTCGTTAATTCAAAAAATAAAAGTTATGATAGTTCAAGATGAAATTTTCATCATTGAGAAGAGTTATGGGAAGTTGTAAGAACCCTAACTGCAGAACCTCACCCTATTCCAATTCGATGATCTCATGGGTTCCCAATTCATGAGATGCATGGATCTTTACAAGTAAAGTGACTAGATAATATTCAAGTTATGTATAAACTTCTTGAACCCTAATTGTAGTACAATGTTGGATTGATTAAGGATTTTACCAAAAATGAATATGGTGTATTTGGAGAAAGGATGCATGAATTAATTCAACCATAGAAAATGAGTGAAAAGATACTTAAAAAGGAAGCTTCTAAAGAATATGTGATTAGTCACTAAGTTCTAAACTATCTCTTGTGGTTGGAGTGCTTTATATGATTTTTGGCGGAATGAATGTTACACATTCTCCTTTAGACTCAGAACCCATTATTGAGAGAGTTTCCAAAGTCTTTTCTTTCAATCGGGATAAGAAATTATTTGAAAGTGGGTTTCCTAGCAATTGGTGCTAGTTCGAATGTGGATGGTCCTACTCCCACCAATGGTTTAGTAGTTGGGGGGTTTTGTTTTGTATATCTACCCTTATTATCTCTTTGTCTAGGCATAAATAACCACAATGAAAATAAATCATACAATTTTTATTTTTGATGTTTTTGTAAACACGCTTCCTAATCACCTATATCTAAGTGTCATTCCTCGACAACAAAGCCAAAAATGTTGGTCTAATTTATTGAGTTAAATTAGAGCATATGTTTTACTTATCAATCTGGGTTGGTAAACTTAGAATATCACCAAGTTATATGAATCTTATATTAAGCTAATGTAGGAAGTATTTGTTTATGTGGTGATAATGGAAATGCATATTAGAAATATAAATTCCTGAAAAGAAAACATTAAAATTATGATCTAGAAGCAAGAGTGCAATGAGTCTTTTTGGAACATAGCCAATAAGAAAGAGGCTCTAACTTAGATGCATTGGTTGTCCTTCCTCATTATCCATATTCCAAAAAGATCAATTCCACCATAAAGCATAACACAATGTTAAGAAATCAATAAAGATCAAATGCATAAACACAATTTCCAGTTCAACTCTTAATTCATAAGCAAGACGATCTAACTTAGATATCTTTGTTGACCTTCCTTATTTAAACCAATTACAGAAAGAAACTAATTCCAAAAGCATAGATGATAATAAATTAAATAAAGTAGTAAATATTAAATGCACAATTTTCATTTCAGTTCTTAGTCTAGAAGGAAGAGGATCTATCTTAGATGCCTTGGTTGACCTTCCCTACTTAAACCAATTGTTGAAAAGAATTCATTGAAAAACATAAATGGGCATGGAATATAATGAATCTATTCATAAAATATTCACAAGGAACTATAAATGAAACAAAATCTAAGATATTTAGAATTGATTTTGGAATGGGGGCCTTCCACCATTTTCTTAGCATACTTGAAGATTATCAACTACTGTAGATCAACAATCACATTCCATATCAAGAAAAACAAGAAGTAGAAGGAAGGTTCTTCATGTTGAAAAGTCAACAAGAAATGTGTGTCTAATTTAATTTTCCCTTAATTAAATCGGACAGTAAAATGTAATCTTATCTCATAATCACTTGTAATAGTTATATGAGTGTGATAAACTTAGTTAGCTCATGAATTTTGAGTTGAGGGTGGTTGGTGAGGCATGCAGATTGATTATATTAGTTATGGAGTTCAAGTTGTAGTTAGTGCATTACTTTAATGCATGAGAAATTAGTTAACTTAATTTATTGAGTTAAAGTAAGTTGAACTAGTTGTAACTGTTTGTTGCACTAGTGAGAGATTAATTGAATTAAATCATATTTAATTCACATGCAGTAATCTACCATACAAATGATGATTTACTATTAATAGTTGCATGCATGTTAGTTCCAGTGGATACCCAGTTGAGACAAAGGTTAAAGGGATGTTAAATATCAGTTGTATCATTAGTAGGTTGCCCGCATGCAGTAAGAAAACCATAGGATTTACCATGAGTATTTGTAATATTCCCAAAATTTAGACTTCATCTAAATGGAATATTATAGTTGGTTTTATCTTTATATATATGAATAAATGGGTAGGCAGGCCCATTAACCTCTTTAGAAGAAAGAATAACATTCCTCATGTGAAAAGAGGAAGAATAAACAGCTGGAAGGAGCACATTTAGGTGTGAACAAGGAGGATATCATGTTGATTTAGTCATCTTTGACCAAATCAACATACACTGTCTAGATACATTGTATCTCCCTGATAAAATGCACAAATTAGGTGGAGGACAACTTGCATGATCTTGGAGGCAAATGTGGATGGCACCCAATATGAAGAGGTTCACTTACTATATATGAAGAGGATGGAAGCCTTTTCCATTCATGTTTTAGATTATCATTTTGATATCTGTCTGCTGAGACTTGGCTTCCTCTTGCTGTTTAGTAGGGTTGTAGTGTTGCTTAGCACAAGGGTGTTCCTGAGCGGGAATCCCACCTCTTCTCTTGAGAGGCCTCTTGGGAGAGTATTGTAAAGATTTGTTCCATATCGAGGCTTGAGGCCAAGCATCAATATTCAGTCACAGTGTTATTTCTGTAGCAGCTTAATGTTTTGTTGCAGGGTGTTGTACGTGGAAAATTGATCATTCCACTTTCGGGTCTGTTTCTCAGTAGAGGGTGCCTTTCCTTCTCTTGAGAGATGAACAAAGGATATTTTTGAGCTCATTTCATATATTGGCACTTGGCCAAAGCATCTCTGCTCTCATACAGTGCAGTCCCTTGCAGGAACTACGTCATTTTCCAGAGATTTGTTGCAGCAAGGTTCTAGGCCCTGTTTCTGAAATAGTTTCCTAGGGAAAGGGCCAACACTTCTCCCAGAAAGCTAGAAAAATGTATTCTTATCCCTCTTGTACATTATTTAGCTATGTTGATGTAATTTTGCAGTGAGACTGTGTTATTTTTGAGCTATATATCCATATCTACTCTTTTTGTACATGTGTCTCAAGAAACCCTTACCGGGTTATCTCTATAATGCAATAAGGAGGCCAGATCTCTGTTTTCTTAGCATATTGTGCCATAAATCTCCATATCTATGATTTTATATTGTAATTTTGCAGAAAACCTCAGCAAATAACACTGTATATGCTTCAGTCTTTTCTACATAGTCTAAGTCATGGGATTTGGGTATTTCTAAGTCATTGTAAGGCCGAGAGATCTGTTTAACCTATAAAAAGGGATTTTTTTCTAATTACCTTTTTTATGTGAGGGCCTTAATATATATGTTAAGGGATCCAACCATTATTTCCCCTTATTATCACACAGTTATCTGGGAATAATGGTTTTAGGGTCTATGTTGCTGCTTTTCCCCACTTGGAGACAATGTATAAAGGCATAATTGTGCTGATATGTTCCTAATCTGATGTAAATATGTTTAACACAAATTTTATGAGATAATTTTATGTATTACTTTCATTTGTGTTCATGTATTACTGGATCTCCAACTTTGGAACATCTTAAGGTGTTATTATTGTTGTCGAATTTCTCTGTTTTGGGATATTACAGTATTGCGCAGTTTTGGAAGGCTGAATTTCCTAAAGAATATGGATTTCATTCCACATGAATTGCACAAGCAAGGCAGGCTGAGCAGAGGCTGAAAATTCGCTAAGTGTTGGTCGATTTTTTCCGGATCAATGTGAGACAGTTGTGACAGTGCAAGAGACTCTTATGAGAAGAATGCATTGTAATTGTTTCATGATTCATTGGAGAATATACAATAAAATATAAAGGCATTTTGAGTAGCAATATTTCCCCGAGAAAATATCTATGTTGTGGGTTTATTTTCTTCTTTCTTTACTTCTTGTGCTTGGCGATCGTGTTTATTTTCTGTAATTGATTTGTAGAAGGATTCAGTATCTTTCTTTAGTACATTGCTTGATCAGATTGAATCCATTAATATACATATTGTTTTTACACTTTCTACATGGTATGAGGGCATAGGAAATCACTATAATGGAGAAGAAATTGATTTTGTCTCAATAGCATTCAAAATTGCAAAAGTATTCTTTGGTGCGATAGGCAGATCAAGATCAATATGGCTTTCAATGGCTTGAGATTGGAGTATGCACTTGACCACAGTTCCAATTATATTGCGTGGAAAGACAAGATGGAGGCAGTTCTAGAGGAAAATGGGTTGAAAAAATTCATTGATAATGACATTCTTAAACCTACTGTAGCAAATGCCTCTTTTCCTGATGCTTAGCAAAAGATGGTTGCAAAGGTGAGTAGGATCTTATTAGAGGGAGCATGAGACCACATTGTCTCGAGTCTCCATGATAAAGTGACTACATATGCAATTTGGAAGGCTTTTAGAGATATATTTAAGAGTAGCAGTGATCATAGAAAATTGGCACTGAAGGAAAAGCTCAGGAAAATCAAAATGGAGAAAGGTGACACTATTCCAAAATATTTAACCAAGTTTTTCTAATTTCGAGATGAGCTTGGGAGCATCGGAATTACTGTCGTGGATGATAACTTGGTAAGCCTAGCTCTTATATGCCTTCCCAAGAGTTAGCATAGTTATAAGGACTTTGTCAATGGGATGGATAATGATCCAGGTGGATATTGGTGGCCACCGCACCATTAGTTCTTTCATTTTTCAATTTCAGCACAACTTACTATTTTTAGCAGTTTTTCAGGTCATGAACTTCCCGAGCTATTTTGAGGCCCTAGTGATCCAGGTGGATATTGGTGGCCACACACCTATTCCATTTGAACCACCACCATTGGTTCTTTCATTTTTTCATTTTTAGCACAACTTACTATTTTTAGCAGTTTTTTGGGTTGTGAACTTCTAGAGCCGTTTTGAGGCCCTAAACAACATTTTTTTGGAAAAATGGGAGCACATAGGTCCAAAAATTGATGTTTTTCAATCAAAAATTGGATTCCTTGGATAGATATTTCTAAAAAGGTATTATGCATGTCGAACAGAGATCGTATGCCAAAGTTAAGTCCCCAGGAAGATTGATGTACCAATTTACCCAAACGGGGCCCACAATTTTGGCGCTTCATCTCCTAGGGTTAGGTTTTTTGATGTTTATGGATTTCAATTGTTTCTCAACAATAAATATCCATTCAAACCTCATTGTAACTTATCAAAATTGGATCATGGAACTAAGTGATAGCTCAAAATTCAAAGCATTCGGAAGTGTGTTGAACCTGAGCGACTAAATAAATCTCGTCTTCCTGATTCCAACGCTATGAATGGTTTCAAAAACCTACACTGTATGAAGAATTTATCGCAGTTTGAAAAGTCCACTAAACTTCAATTTTTGGACTTTGAACAAGTTTGACTTGGATTGGGAAAAATTAAAAAGAGAATATTCCAGGGATTATTCCCCACAATATTCCATTTGGACCAGTTGAATGTTGCCAAGTGGTAGATTGTAATTGGGCTATTGTTTGAGTATTCGATTTTCAAGCCAATAGGAGGCTACCATGTGGTAGGCCCAGAGGCCACCACGTGGCTGAGGAACAGAGTGTTAAAATGTTGTTTGGAGTTGGCCAAGTTCAAATGTGAGACCTCACGCATAGACTGCCTGTGCTTTACCGATTGGGTTGTGTTAGTTCTTAACAACTAATGGTCAGAAGTTCTATTTAACATTAGGAATTTTGCTTCTGTGATCCATAAATTGAGAGTAAAATCTTTCGGTAAAAATCACATCAAAATAAATTTGGTCGATGCGTTTCGAACAAGCGATTGTGGTTCATCATCACGACAAGATGAAAAATCTGATTAGGTAACCAAATTAAATAGATAAGAAAGGCTCCAACTAGCTGTTTGTAAAATAATGGCTAGTTTGACTAAACTAAGGCAATAAAATCAAAAAATCAAAAAAATATAATAATAATTTCTCTTTTATTTATAGGAATAAATTAAATGCTTAATGTTTATAATTTGAATTTTATTTATTTTTATTTTTAATAAAATAAGAAAATGTTTATTCAAGAATATATTGAATAAATCTTATTTTATTAAAAATAAAAATAAATAAAATTCAAATTATAAACATTAAGTATTTAATTTATTCCTATAAATAAAAAAGAAATTATTATTATATTTTTTTGATTTTATGATTTTATTGCCCTAGTTTAGTCAAACGAGCTGTTATTTTACAAACGGCTAGTTGGAGCGTTTCTTATCTATTTAATTGGGTTACCTAATCAGATTTTTCATCTTGTCCTAATGATGAACCACACTAGCTGGTTCGAAACGCGTCGACCAAATTTATTTTGATGTGATTTTTACAGAAATATTTTACTCACAGTTCTATTTAACATTGTAGGGTTCTTCGTTTGGGGTTTTAGAGGGGACAACCCCTTCCATAGGACCACAGCAGAAAACGAAGGGCTTAAGCCCCCAAATCGCTAGCGAAAAATGGTTTTGTTTAACCAATGAAATGTGGTCACATTCAAATTTTACGTGGATGGTTTATCCCAACCGAAACCTCCGCCCAATGGTTTTAGTGGAGTTTAATGCGCGGTTAAGTTTTTAGCCCATGTTCTCACACTAACCGCCACATTTAATGCTAGTGGCCAGCTTGGCACTTTTTTAGGTGAAGAGCCATTGTTGGTAGAAATCCCAACTTTAACTGAATTTAAGTTCATTCTCTCCAAAATTAGTGGAGCTTTTTTAGGTGTCATTGGGCAAAACGATTTCAGGCTTTATCTTGAGATAGATTCGACCAATTTTTGAGTGCCAATAGTCAATTTAGACTATCTCAAACATTACAGAGACATTGGTGAGGGTTTTTGAGTTATCAAAGGACTTTTGAGTAGGTTTTTGTTTCAGAGAAATTCTAGGGGCCACCAAGGCCACCACAGGCCAGTAGTAGTTTGAGGCCTAGCCAGTGTAGTTAGAGGCCTTATTCAGGAATCCAATAGTAAATTTTTGATGTATCAGATGTTTTGGAACTAATGGTGTGGTTTTCAAAGCCTATAGAGGACTTTTGAAAGCAAATATTCTTCAAAGAAGTTGTAGGGGCCACTAGGGCTAGCAAGTGTGAGTAGTAGTTCGGGGCCTAGACAGGGCAGCTAGAGGACTTATGCAGCAAAAAAATAGTCATTTATGACTTTAATGATAATTATAAATCCATTTATGAAGGTTTCAGAAGCTTTTGATGACTTCTATAGGTCTAGAACCCATCAGATAAGTTTTCAGTGACCTTAGTGCCACGGGGTGCCACCAGGTGTCGGAGGTGAAACCGGAGCAGCCGTTCAGTGAACCAATAGTCTATTATGACTATTTTTAGCATTATGAATGAAATTAATGGATTTGAATATGCATTTGAAGACTTATGAAGGTCGAGAACCTAGAGGGAATTTTTGGGCAGCCTAGGGCGAACCGTGGAGGGAGGCCTAGTTTGGGGATGCAGTTCTCATTTTGAGTAAATGATTAGTCCAATTTGGAGGTCTGATATGTGTTGGAGATATTAGGAGAGGTTTCAAGGATAGAAAACTAATTCTGAAGGAGTTAGTGCCATATAGAAGCTCAGTGTAGCTCAGAGCACTGACAGAAGGAATCAAGTCTAAGGGAGCCTAGATATGTTTTCAGAGTGATGACATCCATGAAAAGGATATAGATGGTATTATAAGACCATTGGTTCAGTTCAGTAACCTTTGGAGTTAAGTGAGGAACTTGTAAGATAAATTTTTCCACAATCCCAAAGAGCCAAGTCAAGATGGCAAGAGGTCAAGGAGACGTAGCCCACGATATTTGGGTGAAATCCTAGATTAAATTTGTTGTTATGTGTTGATGATTTTTTGCTGCATTATATTTTTGTTATACATGTTTCATTACAGAAAGAACAAATGAACTTAAAGAACTTAAACAGTTAAAAAAAATACACCTATTTGAGGCATAAATTCCGCAAAAAGTGAAGTACAAGGTAGATCTTATATTTTTTTTAACTGAGTGGGAAGTTCTTGAAATGCATAAAAAGTTATCCAACCCATTTTCAGATCAGTAACATAATTCAGAAGCCTGTGGCCACCACATCTCTTCTCATAGATAGGCTACCAGTTCCCAAGCTAGTTTATTTCCATTATGTCTGTAAGCATATTTCTGTTATTTGATATTAATGAAATGAAGTTTTATTTCCACTGCATCTCTATGTTGATGTATATTTTTGTATTTTATTGAGTTATTTCATAGATCTAGATTAGTTGTATCAGAGTGGTCTTCTATTTCCATGTTTTTCTATGCATATCCCCAACGAGGTTAGGGTATAAGGAGTTAGGGCTCAATCTGGTTGAACCCCTGCAAGATCAACCTCACAAACCCCGATGACCTCCCATGGCAGAATAAAATAAAGATGATGGAGTAGGAGATCTTATCAAAATTTTGCTCGTGGACGCCCTTGAGAAACAAAGGAACACAATGATGGATAACTTTTCTCATATCCTTCAATGTCTGCCCACTTACAATGCATCTCTATCCAACAACCATTCTGGAGGTGGCACTCCCTTCAAGGCACAGGTTAAATTTGACATTCCTATATTTGAAGGTTAGATAAATCCAAATGTCGTAGATAGATGGTTGAATTTTCTGGAAGGGTAATTATCGGTCTCATGATTTATTCAACCGAGAAAAGATTATTTTTTCATTCCTAAAAGTCACCTCCCATGTCAAAGACTGGTGGGAAACCTACTGTGAGCAAAAGGAAAAGAGGGAACCCTCTCTGTTCTCGGACGCACCCACTTGGAATTAATTCCAAGACAACATCAAGGAATAATATTACCTTGTGGGGGGATATGAGGACAAGTACATCCAATGGACCACGTTGTGATAGTAAAGGGATCAAGATGTGCATGAACTGATGATTTTTTTCCATACCCTGTGCATAAAGTTGGGTATTAAAGATTCAGAGAGACATTTGGTGCTCAAGTACCACAGTTGTCTGTACAGACACATTCCAGAGGAAATGGAGTTCCTCGACACTACTTTGCTTGGCACGGCATATCACTATGCCACCAAGATCGAGCAAGAATTTAAGCAGAAGAAGCGAGACTTTGGATCCATGAATCCGAATCTAGGGAAAGGCGCCCCCAAAGTGGGAAAGGAAAAAACTATGTGACTCAGAACAACAAAAAAAATCCAAAGACACTATAAAGTGGTGTGAATTTCATAACTTCCTCATTCACAACACAAATGAGTGTTAAGCCAAACAGTCGCTGGAGGTCAAACTAAAGGCAATCGAATCAGATGGATATTCTAATCCTGAGAAAAAAGTAGACAAGGGATATGAAAAAGGGAAGAAAGTCATTAATTCAGACCCTAATGCCATTTTTTTCACAAACGAGCTCTAGAGGGACGATTCCAAGGATCCAAAGGAGGGGGAGTTCCGTTCATAGATGTGGATGAAGGGTTCTCCACTGAAATTTATTGTCGATAGCAAAAGCTAAAAGAAACTAATTTTAGCATAGGTCATGAAGTGGCTTGACCAACTGACCATGGTACACTTGCAACCATATACCATCAGGTGGCTTCACCCCAGGAGAGATCTACGTGCCTACCAGTAGTGTCGCCTTTCATACAACATCAAGCCATTCATGGATGAGGTATTGTGTGATGTTGTTCCTCTTGACGTAGCTATTGTATTATTGGGCAAACCATTCTTGTGGAGGTGAAATGTTGTGTATGAGTCTAGGCCTTGTTCTATTGTTATTACTTTGGGAAATAAATTGTACAGGATACCATAGATAGTACTGCGTCCTGCCATTTCCTTAACTATTGCAAAACAGTGTTGTAAGATTGTTTCCCAAACCAGGAAATTTATTTTCCTTACGAATCTCTCACAGGGAAAGAAGAAGGTTGTGGCCACAACCAAAAAATAGGGCTTCCCTGCACAGCTACAGTAGATGGACAAAGTCGTGGAGGAATATGAGGACATTTTCTCCTCACCCATAGAGGTTCCTCTATATTGTCAGGACAAGCACTCCATTTATCTAACCCCCAACTCACCGCCGCCTAATGTTGTCATACCTCATGTGAATACACAGACATAATCCACACATGTACTATTTGAGGTGACCAAATTTATTGAACACATCTAGGACGTCCGCCAGCAAGTCCACGACATCCTGGAAAATTCCAATTCCAAGTTCAGTAGAATTTTCCTCTCATGGACGAACTTAACAGAATGGGGACCATTTCTTTATAATGAGGGAGGAATGATCCAAGTGGATATTGGTGTCCACCCACCTATTCCATTTGGGCCAACACCATCAGTTCTTTCATTTTTTCAATTTCAGCACAACTTACTATTTTTAGCATTTCTTCGGGTCATGAACTTTTGAAGCCATTTTGAGGCCCTAATGATCCAGGTGGATATTGGTGGCCACCCACCTATTCCATTTGAACCTGCACCATGGGTTATTTTAGTTTTTTAGTTTTAGCACAACTTACTATTTTTAACTCTTTTTTGGGTCTTAAACCTCCGGAGCCGTTTTGAGGCCTTAAACAACATTTTTTTCAGAAAACCGATAGAAACATGGGTCTATATATTGATTTTTATCACTCAAAATTTGGATTCATTGGATATATATTTCTAACAAGGAATGATGCGTGTCAAACAGAGATAGTATGGAAAATTTACGTCTCGGGGAAGATTGATGTACCAATTTACCCAAACAGGGACAAAATTTTTGCCGCATCATCTCCTAGGGTTAGATTTTTGGATGTTTAGTATTTTATGTTGTTTCTAAACAATAAATAGGCATTTGAGCCTCATTGTAAAAAAAAATATAGGCCTGTATCTGCCACATCTCTTCTCAGAGATAAGCTACCAGCACCCTAGCTAGTTTATTTCCATTATGTCTGTAAGCATATTTTTGTTATTTGATATTAATGAAATGAAGTTTTATTTCCACTGCATCTCTATTTTTATGTATATTTCTATATTTTATTGTGTTCTTGCATAAAGCCAGATCAGAGAGGTTGCCAAATTTGAAATGACTTTGGTCAAATTTGGTGTACGAAGAATTTAGGCGGAATACCAGGGATGGATCTTCATCTAAGATAGATGATGAAGAAAATTGTGCCTTGGATAGAAAGGAAAAGAAGGGTAAGGGAAAGAAATCCTATTCCAAATCCGAGTTCGGTAAAGAAGGAAAGAAGTGTGACATGTCCAGAGTTAAGTATTTTCACTGTCACAAGCATGGGCATTATGCCACTAATTGTCTACAAAAGAAGAAGAACAAGAACGCTTCAAGATCTGCAACTGGTGAGGCTTTGGCCTCAAAATTTGAATTGGACTTCTCGCTCATTGCATGCATGGTTTCAAGTGCGATATGACTAGTGTGGTACTTGGATAGTGGTGCATATTTCCACATGACGGGAGACAAAGAAATTTTCAGTAGCTTTGAGGAGAAGGACCTCTAGATGCATATCGAAATGGGTGATGATGGGAGGTAAAATGCTACCGATATTGGTACAGTTACCTTCCAGAGACATTCAGGTAAACCCTTCTTATTGAAATATGTAATGCATGTAGTAGGCTTGAAAAATAATTTATTTTGAGTCACAGTGTTGGAGGATATAGGTTATGATGTGGTTTTCAGTGAAGGGAAATATTTCCTTTGAAACAAAGCCACAGGAAAAGCCAAGAAGATTGGGATTTTTGTGTATAATCTCTACAAACTTCATGTAGATGGATGCACAACATTGATGGGTAATGAAGAAAAAGTGGTGAGCTGGGATGAGGGTGAGTTATGGCAGATGAGATTGGGCCATCTACACCATAGAGCCTTGAAGGTCACGTAGCATATATATATGGGTCTTCCCAAGGGTACTATTGTGTAGATAGAGACATGCAAGGGATGTACCATCGAGAAGTATGCAAAGGTCACTTTTCATGAGAAGGAGAAGTAAGCAGTGAAAATCCTTGAGAGAGTTCACTCAGACATGTGTGGACCATTCTCTATAGCTTCAAAATTAAAGCATAGGTATTATGTGATCTTTGTTGATAATTTTTCTAGAAAGTGCTGGATCTACTTCATGTAGAAGAAAGATCAGACGTTCTCAAATTTTTTTGAGTTCAAAGCACTGGTGGAGAAAGACATGAGGAAGCATGTGAAGGCTCTTAGGAGTGATAATGGTGGTGAGTACATCTCCAATGAATTCAAGAACTTCTGTAGCAAAGAAGGAATTCAGAGAGAGTTTATTATGCCTCATAACCCACAACAGAATGGAGTCACAGAAAGAAAGAAAAAAATAATTATGGGTGTTGCATGAGCGATGTTGCATGATCAGAGCCTATCTTTGCATCTATGGGTGGAGGCATTTACCACAAAAATATTTGTGCAAAACCATAGTCCTCATCGGATACTTGGCATGATTACACCAGAGGAGGCCTTTTCTGGTAAGAAACCTAATGTTTCATATTTTAAAATTTTTGGCTCATCTCTCTATTGCCATGTGACCAAAGATTCGAGGAAGAAGCTTGAACCAACAACTGAGATTGGGATATTTTTTGGGTACAATGATACTGCCCATAAATATTGGGTGTATTTTCCAAACAAAAAGATGAAAGTTGTGAGGCGGAATATAAAATTTTATGAGGAGAAATCCATGTGATTTTCCCTTGAGAGGGAGATGGATTTGCATAAAGATGAGGAACTCTTGGTTTCGAAGGATGAACTTGAAGATGTGGAGTAGCCACATAAAAAGTATCATGGAGTGGCAAAAAACACTCATGCAAAGCCATCCACTAGAAATGGTAGAAGGCACACCATGGAAGATGATAGATTGAGACTCGATGCGGTAGAGCATGTAGGGGAACCTACTTCACTATGCAGGTAGAGACAGTCTCCAGACAGATTTACTGGATACATGACTCTTATGAGAAAGTGTATTCTGACAGAACCATCCTCCTTTGAGGAAGTAGTGCAGCTACTAATTTGGGTTGACACTATGGTTCAGGAGTATGACTCCATCATCAAGAACAATGCATGGGAAGTTTCCCCAATAGCAGTCAGAAAATCAATGGTTGGATCTAGATGGATCTATAAGGTGAAGCAGGCAGTAGATGGGAGTGTGGAGAAGTACAAGACTGGATTTGTAGCCTGAGGATTCTCACAAGTTGAGTGGATTGACAATGAGGAGACTTTCACACTGGTTGCAAGATACTCATCGATTAGATCTATCCTTGAACTCTCAGTGCAAATGCAGTGGCAGATACATCAGATGGATGTGAAAAATACATTTCTCAATGGATTTATTGAGGAATAAGTGTAGATAGAGCAACCAGAAGGTTTTGAGACCTTTGACAAGGAGTCGCATGTGTGCAAACTCAAGAGAGCATTGAATGGGTTGAAGCGAGCACCTCGTGCTTGGTACACCAGGATTGATAGCTATTTCACCAGGTTGGGCTTCACGAAAAATGAAGTAGATGTGAACCTATACCAGATTGTGGTTGATGGTAAGCTCTTGATTATTGTACTTTATGTTGATGATCTAGTTTTGACAAGTGATGAGTAGCTCATAACTTCTTGCAAGGAGGATATTACAAGAGAGTTTGAGATGAAGCACATGGAACTCCTTCACGATTTCCTTGGTTTGGAAATATGGAAGCGAGATGGTGAGATATATTTTTCTCAAGGAAAGTATGCTAAAGATATTTTGAGTAAGTTTCACATGGAGAGTTGTAAACCCATGGAGACTCATCTTCCAGGAAACTGGAGGAAGGAGGATGATACTTCAAGTGAGGTAGTGGACACTACTGTTTACACGAAACTTGCAGGTTCACTGATGTACTTGGTGAACACCAAACCAGACACTTTCTACGTAGTTAACCAGCTGAGTCAAGCTATGGCTAAACCAGCCAAGATATTTTGGAAGGTGGGGAAGTATGTCTTGAGATACCTCAGGGGCAATACAAATTTTTAATTATGTTACAGACGGATAGAGGGAGTGAAGCTTCAAAGCTTCACCGATTTAGATTGGGCAGGTAGTCCATCAGATAGAAAGAGCACATGAGGAGGGGTCTTAAGCATAGCATCGAAAACAATTTCTTGGTACAACAGGAAGTAGAGATCTATGAAACTTAGTTTAGCCGAAGAAGAGTACAAGGAAGCAAGTCAGGCAGCATGTGAGGCCATCTAGGTGAGGAAGATTCTGGTTGGTTTTTTTGGTTCTCAGATGGATCCGACGGTGATAAATTGTGATAACTAGATTTGCATTAACTCTTAGTTAATCTAGTATTCCATGATAGGTCCAAGCACATAGACATCTGGTACCACCATCTCAGATATTTTTCATAGGAACATTATGTTACTTCAGTACATTCCCACAAAATATCAGGATGTATATATTCTAACAAAGGTGCTTTCTAGGATAAAATTCGAATACCGTATAGGCATGATTGGGGTAGCTGATAATCCCTTTGTTGTTGAGAGGGAGTGTTTAAAAGTCAACAAGAAATGTGTGTCTAATTTATTTTTCGCTTAATTAAATTGGACAATAAAATGTAATATTATTTCATAATCACTCGTAATAGTTAATTGAGTGTGATAAACTAAATTTTCTCATGAATTTCGAGTTGAGGGTGGTTGGTGAGGCATGTAGAGTGATTCTATTAGACATGGAATTCGAGTTGCAATTAGTGCATTAGTTTAATCAATGAGAAATCAATTAACTTAATCTATTGAGTTAAAGTTAATTTAACTAGTTGTAACTATTTGTTGCACTAGTGAGAGATCAAGTGAATTAAATTAGATTTAATTCACATGTAGTGATCTGTCATGCAACTGATGATTTACTATTAATAGTGGAATGCATGTCAGTTCCAGTGGAGACCCAGTTGAGACAAAGGTTAAAGGGATGTTAACTATCAATTGTACCATTAGTAGGTTTCCCACATGCACTAAGACAACCATAGGATTGCCCATGAAAATTGCGCAGTTTTTTAAGGTTGAATTTCCTAAAGAATAGGGATTTTATTCCACATGAATTGAGCAAGAAAGGTGGGTTGAGAAAAGGTTAAAAATTGGCTAAGTGTTGGTTGATTTTGTCTAGATCAGTGTGAGATAGTTGTGAGAGTGCAGGAGACTCTTGTGAGAAGCGTGCATTGCAATTGTTTCATGATTTGGTGAATATACAATAGAAGATAGAGGGGTTTTGAGCAGTAAGCTTTCCTTAGCAAAATATCTGTGTTGTGGTTTGATTTTCTTCTTTCTTTACTTGTTGTGATTGGCGATCATATTTATTTTCAACAATTGTTTTGTAGAAGTATTCAATATATTTCTTTGGTACATTTCTTAATTGGATTGAATCCTTGATATACATATTGTTTGTATAACTTCTACATTTCAAATTATATTAAGAAATAGAGAAGCATCAATAATCATAATATATGTTCATAAGAGTTGAATGGTTGTTCTTAAATAAGAGAAAAGTATAACAAACTTAGCTTAAATAGTTTTAACATCCTATAATATTCCTAATCTATCTAATAAGGTCAAAATCATCCTTTTGGTTGCACAAAATATTGTAGAATCCCACTAAATCACAAAATTTTCCCTTTATTTAGGGATTTCTCGATGACTGGTCAAGTTTTACTAGCGTTGACCAGGCATGTTCAGACTCATTTGGATTGTGCCAATAGGAATATGTCCATCCTTGGTTACCATGCTTCTCAAATATATGTTCAGTTTCTACCCAGGTGTCCTGCACATAAGACTTCAATGGAGCCATTATAGGAAATTATGTTCTAGTCAAAAATAATTTTTAATACCCTATTTTTACTATAAATTATAAAATTAAAAAGACATAATTATTTACCTTAACTGTGCAATAAGAGGAAAAAATATGGAAAATATGACCATGGTATTGTTATCACAAAATCAGACCTGATAGGCTACTAATCAAGTCAATCTCATGTAACTTTTTCCAACCAATCTCTTGATTGAGACTTAGCCTCCTCAACCTGAGAGGGCTCTCTCAAGGGTTAATGATTTTTGATAAAAATATAGATGGCTAACTCTATGTGGGGTAATAAGTAGATAAATGATATAAATTGGTTGTAAATCCCATTAGCAAGTGCACATTGGGCTTATTGATTAAAAATAGCTTTAGTAAAAAAAAACAATCTACTCAGCATGGAAGTCAAGGCATATCAGATTTCTAGTCCTGAGAAACACATGTGAAACTGTAAAACACACGGTTAGTTTGTCTATGAAGGAAGCGAGAGCATCAATGATGAATTTTGAGTAACATAAGCAAACACCACTACAATAGGATAGTAAGAAGATGCCATTAGAACAATAACACACTAGAACTCTTTATGAATCTTGAGTTGGCTAAGTAGAAAACTCTGTATTAAGCTGAAAACTAGTCACATACAATAAACATAGTATTTTTGCTAAAAATGTCCAACTCTTTGCTAATTAGACCTCTTGATATTTTATAGATCATTTACAATGTAGGATAACCTTATCCTTAGCTAGATACATCAAATTCCTACTTTTTGAAACCTTTCCTAAACATATGACATGGTATTTATTATAAAATGACAGCGAAAAACCTAATGAACATTCTTATTAGAAATAGGATTCAAAATCCTTAACTCTACTCATAACAACCTTATCTAAACTAGATTACATCATTTTCCAACTGTATTCCCATAAGGTTGAATCCAAATGATAAGCTCCAACACTTTATGACCTCAATGCTAATCTCGAATAAACTAGGAAACTGTCCCCTATTTTCTAGGCATAGGATTCTTTGTTCTCTTGAGACACTTTGACTATCATGAACCCATTACTTCAAGCTTGTTTGATGTTAGGAACTGAATTAACATCTTTAAAAAACCTCACCAAGTCCCAGCTATCCAAAACCACCATCAAACTCTTCAAAATAGTAGAAGTAAACCTGCACTACGAAAAAAACACAATTTCGTAGCGCTTTTCGTAGCGCAGCCTTTTTACCCTTTTACCTTCAAAAATTTGGATTATTTATTCCAGATTTATCTTCATTATAAATTAATACAAGAACTTCTCACATATCACTTTTCCTATTAAATCATTGCAGAGGAAAGGTAATAAATTCGATAGAGGAGTGTGACGCTAATTTTGAGTAGCTTAATCAGTTGTTCACACGTACTCTAGTGTTAAATATTTCAAATTCGGAAAATGAGTTTGTTGTATGTAAATATGGTTGCAAGAGATGACTTGGTGGAGTAAAAAAAACTAGCAAGATAGGACTTGGAAAGGTCATATGCTATCAGTCAAAAAAACTAAATGATCATGAGTAGAGCTACCCGATACATGATATTGAGTTAGCAACGATCATACATGCATTGATGTTGAGGAGGCATTATCTTCCTGGCAGGAACTTTTTAATTATGAGTGATCACATTGGGTTGAGGTACTTATTTTACAAGTTGAATCTAAACAATAGGTAGGATAGATGGTTGGCCATGATCAATGAGTTTGACTTTGAGATTAGGGACATCAAGGGAAAGGAGAACAAGATCATAGATGTTATTAATAGGATGGTACAGGTAAATCACATATCATTTAGGAGATCCTATGGGACATAATTACAATATGGGATCTTGGAGGAAAATTAGCTAGATCCAAGGTATATGGAGATTATGCATGGGTTGTAGAAGAGTACAAGTACATGTGTTTTCGCAGGTATAGGTATAGGTGTTTTTATAGGTACAGATCTTGGTATAAGTACAAGTACAGGTAAAGGTATAGGTAGTGGTACAGGTACAAGTACTGGTACAGGTGTAGGTGTATAAGATTTGGACTACCTTCTCACATCAGATGGATTGGTTAGATTTACAAATAGGATATATATGTACTGAACAATAGTGAGCTCAAGAAGGTGATATTGAGGGAGTTTCATGCAAAATCATATTCGCGTCACTTGGGCTACCAGAAAACATTGACTGCAATGAAGAGATTATACTATTAGTTGAATTTCAAGAGGGATGTGGCAGAGTTTGTAGCCAGATATTTAGATTGCTAGATGGTTAAGGAAAAGTGTAAGCATCTAGGTAGACTAGTACATCTTATTGTGATTCGAGAGTGGAAATGGGAGTTCATTTCCATGGATACCATCACAGTTTTTCCAAGGACATATAGGCAACGTGATTCCATCATGGTTTTTTTGGTCAAGTTGACAAAGGTTTCAAATCCATACCGGTGAATACTACATATCAGCTAGTGATGTAGCACAAGTTTTTATCAAATACATAGTCAGATTTCATGGTGTTCCAAAGAATATTGTGTCTGACAGATGATCTAGGTGGATATTGGTGGCCACTTGCCTATTCCACTTGGATCCCTACCATTGTTTCTTTTAGTTTTTCCATTTTCTTAATTGTAGCATAGTTCACTATTTTTAGCAGTTTTTCGGGTCCTGAACATCTAGAGTCGTTTTGAGGCCCTAAACGACTTTTTTGGGAAAAACGAGAACAAAATGGAAGATGCTTTGATGTTTCTCACATAAAAAATTGTAGGCCTTCGATATATATTTATAACGAGGTATTGTGCATGTTAAACGAAGATCACATGCCAAATTTATGTCCCTTGGAAGTTGATGTATCAATTTACCCAAACGAGACCCATAGTTTTGGCGCTTAATCTCCTAGGGTTAGGTTTTTGGATGTTTATGGTTTTCCATTGTTTTTAAATAATAAATATGCCCTCGAGCCTCATTGTAACATAGTTCAGAGGCATGTAGCCCCCACATCTCTTCTCATAGATAAGCTACTAGCGCCCTAGCTAGTTTATTTCCATTCCGTCGATAAACAAATTTCAGTTATTTGATTTTAATGGGATGAAGTGTTATTTCCACTGCATATTTGTATTTATGGTTATATGTGTTTTCTATTGTGTTCCTACATAAATCTGGATCAATAGAGAAGCAAAGTTCTCTTCCAAGCTTTGGAAGGAGTTGTTTATAGGTTTGGACACCAAGTTCACCTTTAACACAACTTATCATCCATAGACAGATGGGAAGACTGAGAGGGTTAGCAAGATATTAGAGGATATGTTGAGGATGAATGTGATGCATAAGAAACACAAGTGGGAAGAATATCTTTCATTAGTAGAGTTCGCCTACGACAACAGGTATCATGAGTCATTGAAGATGATTCCATTTTAGGCATTGTATCGATAGAGTTGCAACACTCATATCAGTTGGAGTGATTCGGTTAAAAAGATATTGATTGGACTAGGGATATTGGAAAAAATGGAACAAGAAATGCATGTGATCAAGAAGAAATTGAAAGTAACACAGGATAGGGAGAAGATTTATGCATACATTAATAGGTTATTCAAGGAGTTTTAGGTTGGGGATCAGGTGTACTTGTGTATCAAGCCCAAGAAGAGCTCCTTATGGATTGGATTGTGTATCAAGCTGGAACCATGGTTTTTTGGACCATTTAGGATCATTGAGAGGATTGGGCCAGTAGCCTATCGACTTGCACTACCTTCCATAGTGAAATTACATGATTTTTTCATATATCGTTGCTTAAGAATTATGTTAAAGATGTTGATCATGTTATTGGCTGGTTTGTATTGCAAGTGGAACTAGAAGGGGAGTTCTAGTCAGTTGTAGTGCATTTTGTAGGAAACAAAGCTTATGCTCAGGAATCGAGCAATCGATCAAGTTAAAGTGTAATGGAAGAACTTTGGACTCGATGAAGCTACATGGGAGATGGAAGATCAAATGTGGACCATGCATCCTTCCTTGTTTATCGGTAGAGGCAAGGAAGTTTTGGTGTAATTTTAGTATATGTTTGGTATATGTTTTGATAATGTTTTGATGTTTGTTTTTATGTGATGTTAGGGTATATATACTTATGTGTATGGATGTAAATACTTCCATGAGCTATGTTATAAAGCTCCAATAAGCAGGATGGGTGTCATGTAATAATAGTTGACATTTGTTATGATGCCACGTTGATGTGCTTTTCACCAATGTGATCATTGTGAATACTGCATCGATCTATGTTATAAAGCTCCATTGGAATTATGATTTCTTTTTAGTGGTGTTTTTAAGGGATATGTGTGATTGAACACCGAGGATGGTGTCCCCTAAGGGGGATGGTTCTGTAACAACCCTGGTGAAAATTCCATGTAATAAAGTTAAAATAAGAGCCACAGTTGATGGGACACGTATTCCAAGTTGAATGTTGGGAAAACATCCTAGTCTGAATGTTCACATGGTTTATTATGGCTAAGGAAATTGGAAAAGGATATGGCTAAGGAATTAAAGAGGAAAAAAAGTATTTTTGGAATGTTTATTTATGAAAATAATGGAAATTAGGAGAAAATGGAGGTAAAAGGTCACAATTTGCACATGAGGAGGAAAATGAAGGAAAATAATGGAAAATGAATAAAATAGAGGCTTCTTCTATACAAAGGCTTATGAGGACGAGTTGGTAACTTTTTGTCACTTCATTTTGGAGCTCTCTCATTATTCTATCTATCTCTCATACTCTTGGATACTTATAGTTTTCTTGGAGCACTCTTGAAGAGTTTGGATACTTGGTGATCGAATAAAGAGGGAAAATAAGGAGTAGGAAATCATAATTGGACATCATAATCAATGAATACAACGATATTTTATTGCAGGTACCGATTTGTATTCATGGTTTACTCTCTAGTTTTTCCATGCATGGTGTATGCATGTAGATTTTCTTATCCTTTGTCATTTCCTGGATAGCCATGGTGTTATGGGTTTTTTTTTATTGATTTTTTTCTCGTTGTTTCTCACGATTCCTTTAGCTATGGGTTGAGTTACTAGTCCTGGAAGCCTTGGTTAGAAAAATGCTCTGAAATTCCTAGGTGGGTTGAGTAACTAGTCCTAGAAGCCTTGGTTGGAAAAAGACACTAGAAGACCTGCAACAGTTGGGGTTGATATACTAGTCCTAGAAGCCCTAGTTGGAACAAACACTATGGAGCCCTCGAACAACTTGAATAGAGACCAATATGTGATGTTTGTGATGTACGGTCGTATGGTGGAGTCATTGGTATAGGTTTGAGGTTGTTTACCCTTTGGAAACCTTGTATTGATTGTGATTGATGTCTTTGGTGAGATCCCACATTCATGCTTGGAATATGGCACGGGGGTGATTGGAGGAAGTGATACTTGGCTCAGCCAATCTATGGTCAGATGGAACATGAGATTTACATCTCTATTTGGTTTTTACATGAATTAATTAAGAGCTCATTCCTTTGGTATTTGGTATGAAAATGTATTGTTTGTTATGTGGATTCTAGTGCTATCGTATCCATGGTATTTTTTTCATTATTATGCTAGTTATAAGCATGTATTTTTTCATTATGTATGGCTCTATCTATGTTTTTAATTGTAAATGAGTGCACAATATATTTATCGTCAAATATATTGTATTGAAACTAATGATGTAAGGGATAAATGCCTCTTAGTGATTCTCAAATAATTATGAGACCCCTATGTTTAAATATGTTGTTTACATATGTATACGCAATGTTTGTGACATGTTTGCTGAAATGCATGTCATGGCTAGGAGAGCTCTAGATGATTTCCTGATGATGTGATTGCTTACCTTTGATTTAATATTATTTATCATATCCTTGCCTTGGCATGCCTACGACTATGGCAAAAAAGGGTAAAAAATCTAGTCTCCCTCAGGGGTAAGGGGTCTTGGAGGTTGGGTTACCTCCTTGTGATGTTTTTGATGCTGTGTAATGTGTGTTTGTCTTGTTTCCATCGGTTCCACTTCCTTAAACTTAGATGGGTTCTCGAATCTCATATTAGTAGCCTCTCCTAGCATGTTTACCCATGTTGGCTCGTTACTTGGGTAAATGTGGGATGAGGATGTTATACTTCCATATTCCTGTTAATGATTTGTAACTTAGTTGTTCCTTTCTCCCCTTGTATCATTGTGTGCAAAATCTAACTATAAAACTCCTATTAATATCTACAAGGTAGAAATTGAATTTTTTCATGCAACATGTTGGTGTCCCGTGTTTTGATAGTTTAGAAATCAAAAGACAAGGCAACATCAGAACCAATATTTAGAGTTCCAGGATCTAGTTCTCCTGTTCTCAGAGAGGGATCTCTCAAATATTTGTTTGCAAAGGTTTATACTGTGTGCTTTGATTATGGATTTTAGACTAGTTATTAAGTGCCGATGTTTGTTTGGTTGGGTTGAGTTGATACAGCAGAACATGAAAGGTCTAGGAAAGATAGACAAAAAGAGGAAATATCTGGTTCATTGGGCAATGGAGTCAAAATAAGGTCATGACAAACTCTTCAAGGGATATGGGATATCAAAGGAAAAATCTAACTTGGCCATAGGATCCTTTGCTTTGGAATGAGATGGACATTAATGTTTTGAAAAAAGATAAGTTTAATTCTCAACAAAGGGAACTTGAAAACATAACTTAACAATAAAGAGATATTTGATAGACAGGGCTAACCATATATTCTAAAAAAATTCTTTAAGCAAATAATGACTTCAAGACAGCTTTTAAAATGAAATGTAAGATTTGGGGAACTCCTATTTCCTCAAATATTTTATTTTTAAAGGACTTAGAAAACATAAAATATTCATTTATAGTTGCATTCATAGAAGAGGGAACACCTAAATAACATCTATGCTTACAACTATAAAGACCTTCAAAACAACTGTCCAAGCAATGGCAAAGGGCAAGATTAAAACCGACCTCTTTGATTAACTTAAAACAATGGTACTTCAAAGGGAGACTTCAATAACAACTTTCAAGTGATAGTAGACACGCGAGGAGAACCATAAATCATGCTGAAACCAACTATTTGAGCTATTAAGGAAATAAACAAGCATGAAGACTAAAGAGAAATTTTAAAGCCTCTAAAATACTTCAGCAGAAGAAAAAATAAAATAGTGAAGGATGAACAGGTCTAAGGTGCTTCCAGGAGTCATTTCTTAGCCTAAGACTTTCAACCTACTATAGTAAGAAATTATGGAACATAATGAAAGCAGGAGAAAACATTAAACAATTCAGAATACTTCACCAACGGCCAAGCTCATGGATCCAATGATAGAGCCTTCTCAGGAACATCACGCGACAACATCATCAAGACATCCAAGAATTCAATTTGTTTTTCAACTTCAACAGACTATGTATTTATTTCAGAGAGTTTCAGCATTACAACTTGTGATCAAAACAACCCACACCTCACTCATCTTCTATTGAAGTATTTATAGAAGGATGATGAGGTGAGATCTGGTAAAATATCTTAAATACAATTAATACAGAGTTAAATGACTTCTCGGCCCTTTGAGAGGCTCGATGGAGAATTTACAGGTGGATGCGCTGTATTAACTTTTACAATTATTATTTAAGCTCGGTGGGAGCTTTATTTGACTTTGAGGCTCTCTGTTCTGTCTGGAGTAACTTTGCAGTTATTTCGGCATTTATTTCCTTGCAGAAGTAACTCCTTAGCTGCGTCGGAGGTGAATATCTGATTCTCGTCAATAACTTTGGCCTCTGTGTTGAAAGGTTCGAGGCAACAAGTGGCTCTGTGGTAGCTGAGGAATCAATTTGCCTCAAGTAAGGTGGTCAACACCTTTCTGTAGTGAAACACTTATGATTTTCTGTTCACTGTGTTTTAATCCAGGGAATTAGGCTTTTGATAATCATTCTTAGCCATAATTTCCCAGATCTATCTTCAATCTTCATCTGCTGTGCTCTGTTTTCAAACTTATACTCTTTAACTATTTTTTGAATTAAAACTGTCTTGTTGATGTGCAGAGCTACGCTGGGATTTTCGGCATCAATGCTTATAGAGAATCGGTAAAGCATGGAATGGAGCCCGACAACTAGCTTTCTTCTATGAATCAAAGGCACAGGAATCATCATTCCCGGCCTTCGGCCTGTGTATAATGAAAAACCATTTAAATTCTGCATAAGTCATAAAACAATTAAGAAATCATGCGAAATGGGTTTAAACTGCTTAGGAGGCAGGGAAGGAGTGTAGCTGTTAGATCTGGACACGTCGACGGTCCAGATTTAATCGGGGAATCGCAATCGGCGGGAGGAGAAAAGGGGTGCGATTGAAAAACTCCGATGCGATTGCGCGATCGGGAGGGTCAAAGCGATTGAGCGAAGACCGTCGATCTAAAACGAGATCAACGGTGGAGGATGGATCAGGGGAGTCACGATCGGGGGGCAAACAAAATGTATGCGATTAAACCTTGCGATGCGATTGAGCGCAGGCCGTCGATCTACAGATTAGATCGACGGTGGAGAAAAAATTGGGGGAGAGGCCAATCGGCGAAACCAAAAAGTGGATGCGATTGAAAACTACGATGCGATTGCGCGATCGAGAGGGTAGAGGCGATTAAGTGATGGTCGTCGATCTGAGGATCAGATCAACGGCAGGGATCGAATTAGAGGGATGTCAATCGGAGGAAAAAATGTAATGCAGCGATTGAGAAAATGCGATGCGATTGAGTGCTCGCTGTTTGATTGGCTTTATATCAACGGGGGAGATCTGTTCTGAAAAGAACCGGCGGAAAACCCTTTAAAATATATGGAAACTTAACTTTTTGAAATAAAACAAAGTTTTTATGGATCAGGGGTGAAAAATATATATAAAGTGACGAGGCGCTCGACTGCGGGGCCGTTGGGTATATGAACTGTGATATGGCTGGGGCTTTAGTAAATCAAAGGCCAGTCGCAATCGGAACTGTGGGCCTGGACTCCCCGATCAACTCATTGCGAATTCTCCAATTGCGATTGCGCAATTGGTCTTTTTGATCAACCCATTAGATTATTTCAACATGTGACTTAAAGTTTTAAGTTAAAACTTTGGATTGGCGGGTTTTGGGTCTTTACAAAGAAAAATTGGGTTTGGGAATGAAATATTCACAAGGTTTAAGCGCCGAGGGCGGGCCCAAGGTTATATATGAAAATAAAATGATTAGGAGTCGTAAACATCAAGGCTAATTGCCATTGGAGTCTTTGGAGTATGGAAAAGACTTGGACATTTGATTCTTTCCGATGCAATTAACACTCGGGGTCATTGGCGTTTGGTTTTAACGCGTAGGTATGTGAGGGTAAATGGTTCGGACTTAGCCCAAGGGGCTTAGGTCCATAGTAAATAGACTTTTTTTTTCATGAATTTCATAGTTTTTAATGGAAATGGGGGTTCCGAAATAGTTAAAAAGTGAGTTTTTAACTATGGAAAAAGGGGGTTTTCATGAAGGGAAGAAAAAGGAGAACATGAAAAATAGAGGAAATTTATGAAGAAAGGGGAAACAAATGAAGGTTTTTTTATGCGTGGAAGAAGGGAAAAATGATGATTTTTGCAGCAGTTTCTCCTTTGTAATCAGCAGAATTTCTAAGTATAAAAATGGAAATAGTAATGAAGATTTTGGACAGAGGCAGGAGGCCTTCTAGGGGCCTTTAAGAGCCAACAATTTTTAGTGATAAAATTTGTTCCTTGGAGGCTTAAAAAGTCTTAGCCATCTTTTGGTATAACAAAATATTATAGGTGGCTAACAGTGGCTCCACTTGGGGATGATGCCTTCTTGAAGGTATCAAGAACTTCAGACTTGGATTCTCTGGGAGGCTGACTTGTGCCTTATCCATTGGGCTGCCTTTCCTTTGGTGGGATGATCTTGCTTTGCTTTTGAAAAATAATATCAGTTAAAAAAAATAATGGACTTAAACAATACAACTTTCTACCTACCCAATCCTACTGATCTAACATTTTTTCTTCATCAGAGTGCACTTGGATTGGAAAACTCTTTTCACAACATTTTATTCTTTTGAAAGCATAAAAACTAATCTAATTCTACTCCTTATTTCTCCCTAAACTCAGATTAAGCAGTTGAGCTCAGATATTTCTCTACCTATTCTACTATCTGATGGGATTGAACTGTCCAACAAATTTTATTCTCTATTTTCTACAACAGAAATTTAAAAGCATCCAAGTCAGGATTAAACATTCTAACTTGATGCTAGTCTATGGCATAAAAACAAGCTGCACATAGACATTATTTTGCAGAAAAACTAAATAAAAAATGGAAGGCTTAAGATCTAAAAATTCAAAGTACTGCCTTCTCTTTTTACAACTCTGTTTTAACTTTGTGTGAGCTGTTTCTTACTTTTCCTCTGGTTCAGGTTTTGAGTTAATTAGAACTAGATTTTTACATCTCTTGACTCATAAAAGTAAAACAGATTTGAGTCATCTCTCTTTTGGAAACTTAGGTTCAGATTTTGAACATGTTTTAACCTTTGATTTCTATCCTAGACTATCTACTGATAAGCAAATATCAAACATTTTGGCAAATCAAATTCACTATCCTATCCGCAGAATTTAAAACTAATTAGTCAAGATTAGGCAGTTTGACTAACTAGAAGTGTGTTTTTCAGGAGTGGCATTTAAGCTTGCACACTTTCAGATTTGTTTCTCTTTTTGGTATGAGCCTGTACCTTCCTTGTTTTCATTTCTGCCCTATTTTTTATTTTTGATTTTTCATAACTTTTGAATGCAATGGTTAGATCATGATATTTACAATGGTAAAACAAAAATTCTTTGAAACTTAAGATTCTTGGCAGAAGTAATGCTTGAGCATCCTGCCATTGACAGGACCTCCATATAGGTCTTCTCCATTCAATTCTTTCAAGAAAAATGTATTATGACCCCTCTCAACATGAATAATATATGGCCCTTTCCACAAGTTCTCAAACTTGTCATGTTTCCCCTTCTCTTCTCTTATTGAATCCCATTTAAGAACAACACTTCCAACCTGGAAGTTGTTTGCCTTAGTCCTCTTATCAAATAGCTTTTTCATATTTTCTTGGACTAACTTTGTTCTTTCATAAACTTCTTCTCTGATCTGCTGTAGATGGATGGTTTGATTGATCCTCCTCTGCATATCATTTTCTGCAACCTGCACTTCTTGAAGGAGCTTCATGACTGGAACTCCCAATGAGGTAGGAAAAACTGCATCCATGCCATAGAATAACTGATAGGGGGACATATTTATTGATTTCTTTGTAGTTAATCTATCAGCCCATAAGGCATGAACTAGCTTACTGTGCCATGATTTTTGATTCTGTTCCAACAACTTTTTAATGATATTGATGAGACTCTTGTTGGAGGATTCAGCTAATCCATTTCCTTGGGGATAGTAAGCAGTGGAATGGCCCAAGGTTATATGGTATTTGTGACAGAAATCAACCATCTTCTTAGATTTGAAAGCAACAGCATTTTCTGTTATGATTTTTCTAAGACAACCAAATCTAGATAGGATATGGGTTTCAAGAAACTTGATAATGATGGAGTCATTAGCATTCCTGGTAGGTATAGCTTCTATCCATTTGGTGAAGAAGTCAATGGCTGTGAGGATCCACTTATGTTGAGCTAAGGAGGATGGATGAATTTCCCTAATGAAGTCCAGCCCCCATTGTTGAAAAGGTGCCTCAACTCTGATAGGATGTAAAGGTAAGGGAAGGAGTTTTCTCTTGCCATCAAAGATTTGACACTTATGGCAATACATGACCAACTTCTCAGTGTCTGGAAAAAGGGTAGGCCAATAGTAACCTGATCTGAGAATTTTGTTTGCTGTGGCCTTCCAGTAGAGGTGTCCTCCACATTCACCATCGTGCATCTCATGCATGATTTTTCCTGCATCATCTTCAAGTAAAAATTTAAGCAAAATTCCAACAAATTTTTTCTAATATAACACCCCATCTAATATACAAAAACTCAAAGCTTTCTATTTCCAAAATATAGCTTTAGTTTTAGACAAAGAAGGAGGGGCATTTAGATATAAAAGCGCATAAATAATGTTAGCATACCAAGGAGAATTCAGAAATATTTCTTCAATAAAAGGAGCAATAGCTTCTTCTACTTCTTCCAACACATCTACCATATTCATGTCTAATGCTTGGAAGTTAGACTCAGCCATAAATTTTGCTAATCCTTGCCCTTTTACTAGTTTGGTGGGCCTGATTTCTAGGTCATATTCAAGAATAGTTGAAATCCATTTTCCCCTTTTACCATCAGGGTCTTGACATAGAATGTCCTTGACAACAGTATGTGGAACAAAAGAAATTATGTGAGAGTGTAAAATGTAGACCATAAAGTCCTTTAAAGCTTTCACTAATGCTAAGGCTTGCTTCTCCATGATGTTATAATTGAGAGGAGCATCTCTTAAGGCCCTACTGAAGAAGGATATTGGTTGTTCTTGCCCTAAATCATTCTTCTGAAGCAAAACTGCAGCTATTGTATGTTCAGATGCAAAAGAAAAAATGTAAAAGTCTTTGGTAAAATTAGGACTAATCAGGATTGGTATTTGGGTAAGAGCTTGTTTGACCAATTCAAATGATTGTTTAGCTGGTAAAGTCCATTTTACACCCACTTTTTTCTTCAGCATGTTTGTAATGTCTTTTAATAGCTCAGCAAGGTTGGGAATAAACCTTCTCAAAAAATTAATCTTTCCAATGAAATATTGCAATTCTTTGAGGCTTCTAGGATGGCTAATTTGCAATATGCCATCTATCCTTGTAGGGTCTATTTTAATTCCCTCTTCTGAAATTATATGACCAAGAAGTTTCCCTTCTTGGAGACCAAAGAGGGTTTTCTTGGGATTCAGTGATAAGCCAAATTTCCTACACTTCTCAAAAACCTTTCTTAGGTGAATCAAATGTTCTTCATCAGTTTTTGAGAAAAAATGTATGTCATCAAGGTAAATAATTATAAAATAGCCAATATCTTCAGAGAAGGCTATGTCCATGGCCCTTTGTAAGGTGGCCCCTGCATTCATTAATCCAAAAGGCATTTTGACATACATAAAGGTACCCCAAGGTGTGGTAAAATCAGTTTTGATTTGATCACTTGGGAATACTAACACCTGATTGTAACCTGAGAACCCATCTAATAGGGATATTCTTCTTGACCCAACTACCCTTTGAAGTATATGGTCCATATTGGGTAAGGGGTAGTTGTCCTTTAAAGAGGCTCTATTTAAATTTCTGAAGTCAATACAGAGCCTGATTTCCCCTGTTTTCTTTCTAACAGAAACTAAGTTTGATATCCATTCTGAAAATATAATGGGTACTATGATCCCAGCATTATACATTTTCTCGATTTCTGCCTTCACTAAAGGTAATAAAAGGGGATTTATTCTCCTCAGTTTTTTCTTAAAGGGCTTTTGATTTTCCTTCAAGGGGATTTTATGCTGGATGATGTTGGTATCATATGATTTTAAGTCTTTGTATTCCCAAGCAAACACATCTTTGAATTCTTTGAAAAGCCCTATGTATTGCAATTTTATGTGAGCTGGGAGGGTGCTAGATAGCTTGATCATCTTGGGTTCTGCTAGACTGCCTATGTTATTCTCTTCTACATTTGTTTCCACAGGCTCCATTCTTGGTTCTTTGGCTACATCGTTGAGATCAAACAGGTGTTCTAAAGGTGTGAGACCTCTTGGGATTTTATCATTTTTGCATTGTAAGACTTCCAAGTCTTCATGGTCTTCATTTTTCATTATTTATGCTTCAAAAGGATTCTCACAATGATTTATGTTAGCAGGATATGTTATTTCCACCTCTGGGATTGGTTCAATATATAAACATTTTTCTTTATGGCTAGTTCGTGGTGTTGGTATGCTGAAATAATTTTCTGATTTCAAGAAATCATCTATGTGTTTGTCAGATTCAAACACCTGCCAGTGATCTTCGTTATCAGGCACAGCAGGTCTGTTTTTTACATTTACACTGATTTGTTCATTTATCTCAGGTACCTGGCAATTGCTGGCAGTGAAGGCAAGTTCATTTGCTAGATGATTCAGTGCTCTAGGGATGAAAATGAGTTCATATTTTTCGAAATTTTTTAATAGGTCAAGGGCAGCATTTCCATATTCCCTAAGCCTTGGATTCTTGCCTGAGTATTCTCCTTTGATTTGTTTGATGATAAGTTCAGAATCCCCTAAAATAGATATCTTTTGGGCTTCTAATTTTTTAAGCAGTTGTAAGCCTAGGAGAAGAGCTTCATACTCAACAATATTGTTAGTACATGGGAAGTCTAACTTGTATGAAAAACTCTGATTTGTGTTTTGAATCCAGACACCTACCCTTACACTGGTTTTATTACAGGATCCATCGAAATTTATTGTCCAAAGTATATTTGACCCATTTTCATTTTCTTGTTTCTGTTGATCGTCAATGTTTTGAAGTTGATTCGAGGTAAGATCTGATTGTTCTGGTGAACTGATTGGGTCTATGCTTTCTTTACCTTGTTGAGTAATTTCATCTTCGTTACAAAAGATAAAGGAATCTAAACTTGATTGAATAGAATAGATTGGAGTGTTGTTTGGTTTGTCCATGTTACTCACCATGTACTTCATGTGGGATTCTCTGTATAGTCTTCTATTTTGGTTAAAAACAGGGATGGTGGCATAAGACATGTCCATTTGAAGGCTTCCCTGAAGTTTGGCTCCCCATGATCTTGATAAGAGCATGCCATACTTAGGGGGAATGTCAGCTACAACTATATCCATTACTAGGTTCTTGGCAGGGATCTGAGCTAGGTTAACACACAAATATTTGATTAAACCCAAAAATTTGACTCTGCTTGAGTCAAAGGAATACAAATCTTTGTATGGTTTAGTAATTTGTAAGCCTAAGATTTCCATTACTACCTTGGGCATTAGATTGTGTGAAGCTCCAGAATCTAACATGGCATTGTGTAGAATTTTATCATGTATGTTCAAACTAATGTAAAAGGGAGGGACTGGTCCTTCTTGGTATTTTCCTTCAACCTCTAGGCCAAAAAATAGCTCAGGTTTGTCATCTATCAAGTTTAGGGTTTCAGTATCACTTCCTAAATTCAAAGCTTTCAAAGCTTGGTTTTTGTACACTTCTTGGGTTACTAGTTCAGCTAGGGGGATGGTAATTTTTATCTTAGCAATCTCTCCCTCAAGGCTGAAAGGAATAATTGACTTGTTGATATTTACATCTGTTTTTTCAATTGAATTCTTTTCAGCAACTTTGATTTGCTGAACCTTGTTTGAACTAGTGATAGGAATAGTTTTATTAGGACCACTAGCTGAAGTGCTAGGGGTACTCTGTTCAACATTTGGCTGGGTTGCCTTGTCTTTGTTTAAATCTAGTTTTTTGGGCGAAATGTTGGTCTTTTCTGCTGTCTTTTTGGGCTGGTTTTCTATGTTTTTCTTGACAGCAGTGCTAGTATTCTTATCTTTTGAATTCTCTATACTTCCCTTGCTCCTAAGATCATACTGTTTGTGTACCTCCATGATTGCATTTTCAAAACCTAATCTATAGTCATCAGAATCTTCATAGGTGTTTTTATTTTGTTCATCAGAGAAGAAACCTTGTTCTTCCTCAGTGAGGAAAAATTCATCCCCACTTTCTAATCCAACCAAGTTTACATGTGATTCTTCCAACCTTTCCATTTCCCTGTCTTCCTCATATTGATCTACATAATTCTGTTGAAAGGGAGGTCTAATCTGTTGGTCACTTTATTTTTGCTTATCTTGGTTGTTATCTCTTCTATAATTCTGATTTCTATTTATGTTTTGATTTTTTTGAAGTGCAGTCTAGTTTTGATTTGCTTGTGCTTTCTTAATTATGTTCATCTCTTTCATCATTTCTTCCAACATTCTCTCCATTTTTGAACTTGAAGTGGAAGGAGGAGATTCCTCTTTGAAAGATACTCTCTTTTCAGTTTTCATTCTTGCCCTCTTTTCTATTAAGTTGACTTCCACAGAAAGAAAACCCCTTTGCATATCTTCAAGAGTTGCAAAATCTCTTTCCCTTAGCGAATAAGTCATGTCAGAGTCAAAACCTTCAGGAAATTTATTTAAGGCTGAGCCTTGTGGGGGTTTTAGTTCTAGGGAAAGTGCATTATATACACTGTTAAATCTAGTACAATAGGCTTGTACACTTTCCCCAGGGTTTCTACGGAGGTTATTGTAATCAGCAAGGACTTGGAGAGGATTCTTCTTTACTTCCCATTTTTTTAGGAACGTTTGATGGAAGGCTTGGAGATCATTAATAATACGAGGGGCTAAACCTTTAAACCATTTTCTTACTTCTCCCCCTAAGCTTTGAGAAAATAATCTAAGCTTGACAGAATCATCATCAATCTCATTTATGTCAAAGTAGTCATCCATCTTATCCACATGTTGTGATGCAGTTACAACATTTCTAGCATCATATAATGGAATTTTGGACTGATAGTCCTATGGAAGGTTGACTAACAGTACAGGAAGGACTAAGGGAGCATACCATGCTGCCATGATATGTGGTGGGGGTGGGTTTACAAGAGGAGGTGTGGGCTGAAGTGGAGTGATTTGAACAGTGGATTGCTGAGCTGATATTGGCTGAGAGACACCTAGGTTATGAAGGAAGTGTAAATCAGGAGGTGTTGTTTCTCTATTACCAGGATGCTCACTTGTCTCAGGGGATGAAAGTGAAAATTCAGAGTCTAGCTGAGTTATATCATCAAATGACCTAGCTCTAAATGGATTCACTAAGTCAGGTTGTGATTGTTGTAGAGCTGTAAGATTTTCGGGAACTGAATTATCTCTCAAGGGTGATCTGAAAACAGTTGATAATTTAATCCTAGGATACTTCCAAAGGATACTTTCTAGGTCATCAACTATCTCAAGTGGATCGGGGTCAGGATGGGCTCGAGTATGAATCTTTCTAGAAGCCACTATGCTGTATTTTTCAGATCCAAATAAACCAGAGAAGTTCAACCAGATATGACAGTCTTTAAGAGGTTAACTAATCTGTTTGCACATATTTTAATTCTACAGTCCTCTAACTAGGTTTGAATGATATTATAATGATAAGGTTTCTTCCGAGTGGAATCTTAAGGTCTGTTAAGGATTGTGGAGTTGCCAAGTGGAATTTTTTAGCTCCTAAGGAGGAAAAAGGTTTTATGGTCCACCACCAAGTTTATTATGAAGCCAATTTTTTTTTTATTTTTTTTTATTTTGGGTTCTTTCTGAGTTATTTTGGTTTTATAGGTTAAGAGAGTGTTCTAAGTCTGATTTTGCACTTAGCTAAGTTGTTCAAACAAACAGAGTTTCTCTTATGGCTTGGTAACTGGTTCCTCCAAGGTTTGATAAGAGCTAAAGGGAATCCTAAGGGTTACTTAGTTTGTCACTGATTCAATTAAGTCCTATCACAATTACCATTTGTTGGGTAGTCCTTGAAGAAATTTACTTATGTTATATTGGACCTAAAAAGTTTAAAGAAAGGTTTTGAAACCTCTAATTCTCAGTAGGTCCCACCATGATCGCCATTATGTTGGTGGCGATGAGGTGGCTAATAATCACTAGATATTCTTGAAAATAAGGGATTTCTGAAGTCCTAACGGGTATTTGGATTGTTACTGACTCAGATGTCCCACCAGGATCGCCATTATGTTGGTGTCCCGTGTTTTTATAGTTTGGCAAATCAAAAGACAAGGCAACATCAGAACCAATCTTTAGAGTTCCAGGATCTAGTCCTCCTGTTCTCAGAGAGGGATCTCTCAAATATTTGTTTGCAAAGGTTTATCTTGTGTGCTTTGATTATGGATTTTAGACTAGTTATTAAATGCAGATGTTTGTTTGGTTGGATTGAGTTGATACAGCAGAACATGAAAGGTCTAGGAAAGATAGAAAGAAAGAGGAAATATTGGTTCATTGGGCAATGGAGTCAAAAATAAGGTCATGACAAACTCTTCAAGGGATATGGGATATCAAAGGGAAAATCTAACTTGGCCACAAGATCCTTTTGTTTTTGGAATGAGATGGACATTAATGATTTGGAAAGAGAAGTTTAATTCTCAACAAAGGGAACTTGAAAACATAACTTAGCAATAAAGAGATATTTGATAGATAGGGCTAACCATAAATTCTACAAACATTCTTTAGGCAAATAATGATTTCAAGACAACTTTTAAAATGAAATCTAAGATTCGAGGAACTCCCTATTTCCTCAAAGATTTTATTTTTAAAGGACTTAGAAAACATATAAGATTCACTGATAATTGCATTCATAGAAGAGGGAACACCTAAATAGCATCTATGCTTACAACTATAAAGACCTTAAAAACAATTGTTCAAGCAATAGCAAAGGGCAAGATCAAAACCGACCTCTTTGATTAACTTAAAACAATGGTACTTTAAAGGGAGACTTCAATAACAGCTTTCAAGTGATAACAGACAAGCAGGGAGAACCATAAGTCATGCTGAAACCAACTATTTGAGCTATTAAGGAAATAAACAGGCATGAAGACTAAGTAGAGAGATTAAAGACTCTAAAATACTTTAGCAGAAGAAAACATAACACAGTGAAGGGTGAACAGGTCTAAGGTGCTTCCAAGAGTCATTTTCTTAGCCTAAGACTTTCAACCTACTATAGTAAGAAATTATGGAACATACTAAAAATGAAAAAGGAGAAAAACATTAAATGTCAATACTTCAACAACATCCAAGCTCATGGATCCAATGATGTAGACTTTCAGAACAACACGCGACAAACATCATCAAGACATCCAAGACTTCAATTTGTTTTTCAACTTCAAAATGCCTTAATTATGTATTTATTTCGCAGAGCCAAGATTACAACTTGTGATAAAACCCATACACCTCACTCATCTTCTACCGAAGTATTTATAGAAGTATGATGAGGTGAGATCCGGTAAAAGACTATCTTAATACAATTAATACAGAGTTAAATGACTTCTCGCCTTGAGAGGCTCGATGGAGAAGTTACAGGATGCGTTGTATTAACTTTTTTTTACACTATGATTTAAGCTTTCCGTGGGAGCTATTTGAATTTGAGGCTCTCTCGTTCGTTCGGAGTAATCTTGCGTATATTTCGCATTGATTTCCTTGCAAAAGTAACCTCACTGCTGCGTGTGCTCTGGGAGGTGAATATCCGATTCTCTCTTCAATAACTTCGCCTTCGTGTTGAAAGGTTTGAGGCAAACATAGTGGCTTCGTGGTAGTTGAGGAATCAATTTGCCTCAAATAAGGCGTGAACACCTTTCTATCGTTGAAACACTTATGATTTTCTATTGATCGTGTTTTAATCCAGGGAACAACATGAAGTTTTTGATAATTCATTTCAAGCCGTAATTTCCAAGATCTATCCTCAATCTTCAATCACAGTTTCGTTTTCAAACTTATACTCTTTAATCCGTTGAATTAAACCGTGTCTTGTCAATGCGTAGCCGCACCGGGCTTTATGGCATCAATGCTTTGCGTGTTTACCACCTGAGAAGCATGGAATGGAGATAATTAGCTTTCTTTTCTATGAATCAAAGGCACGAGAATCGTCATTCCCAGCCTTCGGCTCGTGTATAATGAAAACCATTTAAATTTTGCATATGACATAAAACAATTAAGAAATCCCGCAAAATGGGTTTAAACTTTCAGAGGCGGGGAGGGAGCGTAGTCGTTAGATTTGGACACGTGGACGGTCCGCATTTAATCTAGAATCACAATCACGGGAGGAGAAAAGGGGTGCGATTGAAAAAACTCCGATGCGATTTCGTGATCAAGAGAGGGTCAAAGCGATTGAGCGAAGACCGTCGATCTAAACAAGATCAACGGGAGCATCAAGGGAGTCGATCGTGGGGCAAACAAAATGTATGTGATTAAACCTTACATGCGACAGCAGCCATTGATCTGCTGCATTAGATCGACGGAGAACAACGGGGAGAGGCCAATCGGCGAAACAAAGGATGTAACAGTGCAACTCGATGCGATTGCGTGATCGGGAGGGTAGAGGCAATTAAGCCATGGCCATCAATCCAGGATCGATCAACGACGGGATCGAATCAGAGGGATTTCAATCGAAGGAAGAAATGTAATGCACGATTGAGAAAATGTGATGCGATTGAGTACGTCGTTTGATTGATTTAGATCAACGACGCAGATTTGTTCCGAAAATAACCGGAAAACCATTTAAAATATATGGAAACTTAACTTTTTGAAATAAAACAAAGTTTTTATGGATCGGGGGAGGAAAATATATAAAGTGACTAGCGCCGACCGTGGGGCCGTTGGCATGTGAGCCGTGGATATGGTTGGGGCTTTAGTAAATAAAAGGCCGCCGCAATCGGAATTGCGGGCCCGGAATCCCCGATCAACTCATCGTGAATTCTTCGATTACATACTGCGCAATTGGTCTTTTGATCAACCCATTAGATTATTTCAACATGTGACTTAAATTTTAAGTTAAAACTTTGGATTGGCGGGTTTTGGGTCTTTTAAAAGAAAATTGGGTTTTGGAATGATATATTAACACAGCGAAGCATCGAGGGCGGCCCAAGGTTATGAAAATAATCCTATTGGAGTCAGAAATGACCAGTTAATCGCCATCGAGTCTTTGGAGTACCTGTTATTCTCACATTTAGATTCTTTCCGATGCGACAGCACTCGGTCATTGGCGTTTGGTTTTGTGAACGTGTAGGCATGTGAGGGGAAGTGGTTCGGACTTAGCCCATGTGGGGCTTAGGTCCATAGTAAATACAAACTTTGTTTTTCATGAATTTCATAGTTTTTAATGGAAATGGGGATTCGCAAATAGTTAAAAAGTGAGTTTTTAACTATGGAAAGGGGGTTTTCAAAGGGAAGAAAAAGGAGAACATGAAAAATAGAGGAAATTTATGAAGAAAGGGAAACAAATGAATGTTTGTTTATGCATGGAAGAAGGGGAAAATGATGATTTTTGCAAGAGTTTCTCCTTTGTAATCGCTAATTCTCCAGTATAAAAATGGAAATAGTAGTGAAGATTTTGGATGAGGCATGAGGCCTTCTAGGGGCCTCCTTGCAGAGGCAACAATTTTTAGTGATAAAATTTGTTCCTGGGAGGCTCAAAATTCTTAGCCATCTTTTGGTATAACAAAATATTATAGGTGGCTAACACAACATTCAAATCATATCTTATAAAGAATAAAACCATTTTATAAAATATTCAACCGGACAAGCACAACATAGATCGAACCTAGCAAAAGAGCAGGATAATACCTATTAGAATTATGCTTTTGGAATGTGTAATCAAGAGATCTTAATATTAATAAAATAAACCCTACCTTAAACTCAATTTAATTTAGTCATAAAAATATATTTGCTTGATGCTAGGGATGGGATGAAGAATGAGGATTTAGAAAAATAGCTGATAAATTTTTCTAATATTAATAAAATAAAAAAGAAAAAAATATTTTTTAAAAAATAGTAATTTAAAAATGAGTATTTATTTTTAATTTTTAAAAAAATTTATTAAAAATTATTCAAATAAAAAATAATGCTAAATTGATAATATTTTGAATGTATGTTTTGAGTGTGAGTTTAATTGGCCGGTTTTATTATCCTTGCCTTGCGAGGGACTATAGAAATCACCTCATGGTAAAATTACCTTGATTATGGCTTAGTTTGGTGAGTTTTAGTGAGCTAATTGTGAATTTAATAAAAAATTCAAGAAGTTGAATATTTGTATTTTCTCGTGTGCTAAAAATTATTTTCCTCTAATTTTTATTAACAAAGAAGATTTGATGTGCAATTCCTTCCGGTGGAGGTGATTTATCGTCAGCTTTACCAAAACATTTTAAAATTGAAAAGGGAACTAGTTTGAATGTCCATTCACTGTGTGAGTGCTTTAAACATTAACATTCTTATGCCCAACACTACTAGTGCTATGCCCGTCCTTTATGTAAGTGAGGGAGTTGGGGGGTGAGGTGGTGATTTATCGTCTTAACAAACATTTTAAAATTGGAAAAGAAACTAGTTTTGTAAATGTCCATTCAATAGGTGAGTGTTTTAACACTAACATCTATACCCAACACTACTAGTGCTATGCCCGTCCTTTATGTAAGTGAGGGAGTTGGGGGGGGAGTCAGTGTTCACTATCATGGCTATTATGCCTTGGTTATATTATTTAATTATATATAAATTTCCATCTCTTATTTCATTTTAAACTTTTACACATTTAAATGTATGAAACAACGAGTGTATGGACTCCGTCATGTGTGGAATAAAGGATGTGTAGAAGAGTGAACACGTACTTTCCTCCAAAGACATGATATTATTTTAACTTTAAGAAAACTTTGGATCATGGTTACTTATGATTTTTTTAATGTATGAATCTTTGATTTGCATCCTTCTTTTACAAATATCTTGTCTATCTTTGTGATCTAATATCACTTTCATCATATTTAACAATCATTGTGAAAATAAAAACCACACAAATAATTAGAATCACAAAATCTTCTATAATAGTTAACATGATAAATAATTTATTTATTTATTTTTTTCTCGCTACTATTGTTCTATATACTAATCTTTTTTCCCCAATAAAATAAGTACTGAAATATATTTACAACAAGATAATTATATTATTGAAAAAAATATAAAAATATTGATACAATTATACAAAAAATTACAAATATTATCTTCCTGCTAAAAATACTGAATACCAAAAAAAAAATGGCCTAATTCCACATACACATTTATACAATATATCCACCTTTATGTCTAGATTTGTTTTCTCCGTAATCTCCCCTATTTAAAATGACTTGTTTTTATCAAAATCTTAATAAATGTAAATTATTTATTGAATGCGATTTCATGTTCCGTATATATATATATATATATATATATATATATATATGAACATATACCTCTAACATAAGTTTTAGGTTTTTTATTTATATTGTAACTCTCAATAGGTCAGTGGATTTTTCTTTCCAATGCTTGTAAAGTGGCCCTAGTTCCCTAACCTTATGTTTTCGTTTATCTATGGGAATTATAATACTAGGAAAAATATATGGTACCATAATTAGTTAATAAAATTCATGGTATAAATAATGGTACGTGATTTCTTGATCGTTGTACAATTATCAAAATATATGTTTTTTACTTGGTAAATTCAATGTCAAAATGTAAATTAATTATTACCCCCGTATCTTTTTTCATTGCATGTAAAACCTCTATATTTTAATTTTTATACATTTGGTTATTTTCATACCACTTTTAAATTATTTTTGGATGTTATGGCTATGGAAGCCATAAAGGGAAGTATGTGATGACGTAATTATGTTTTAGTTTTTGAGTTACAATTAATTGTTTGGAAATATTCCGTAAAGAGCACTAGAGTATTAGAATACTTCTTTTTCAACTTAGAAAAATTTTGGTAGTGATTAAATTCCACATGTTGGACCTTCCCAAAAACTTTCCTAAAAATCCTAGAGAAATTTGTTAAAATTTATTAACATAAAAGAGAGAGAAAGATTATGTTAATAACTTAGCTAGATAGAAATGCTAAGTGGGGGTAAAAATAAAAATAAAGAACAATGGGAGAGGAAGACATGATTTAAAGAAAAAGAAAAAGAAAATAGAAAACTAAAACAAAAAGGCATAGGCACAAGGTTGGAAAACCTTGAAGTAGGACACCTTAAAAATATTTTGGAGAATAATCTATACGAGAAAATGTGTCCTAGCTCAGTGGAGAACTAGATAATTAATGGAACCTCCTTTTCTCGAATATTCCCCAAACACTAATTATGTTTAGATGAAATTATGTTTAATTCTTTTTATTATTGATGATTTGAATTGTTCAATTTGATATATTATAGAATATTAGAAATGATGTATACTTACGTGCAAAGGTGTGAATATTATAACTTTGTATGTGGGATTAATTATTCCGTGCATAAGTTGTTAAATTGAATTAAGGCTAAAAATGTTGATTAAAGATGGAATGTATAAATAGAATCAAATGAAGTATTAGTTGCATGCATGTCCGAGTTCCTTGCAAGTAATTTGAATCAATGGAAAATCTTATTGCAATAGTAATAAAGAATAGATATTGTGCGCTTATTATAGTTTTTGCATGCATGAATGAATAATGGATTAATCGAATTAATGGAATATTGTTAGTTTATATGATTAGATTCAATGCAAAGAAAGGAGTGTACATGAATATAATGAATAAATATAATTTAATTAAATAATATTCTAATCATGAATAGAAGCAAAATAATGAATGTGTGCATATAATGGAGGGATGTGACTTATTAAATGAGCTCATTTAGTTAGCTAATTATTTATTTCGGGTCCACTAAAATGATTATTTATTTTTTATTTTTCGAGAGACACCGAAATGATTGTTGTTGAATACTAATGATTAAATAATAAGACACGATAATGCTTTCACCGATATGATAGACATTAAATAAAAAATTACCTTTGTATGTGACTCTATCTCAAGACAATGAGCTAACTATTAGGTAACTGAGACTTTAGACTCGAAAATATTTGAAAATAATTCATCCATTAATGTAGGTCAATATTAATTAAGTGCATCACTATATTGTTATAGAGGTACCGTGATTCCAGAATATACTATAGAGTGGGAAGAAAGTGAAAAATGAAACCTTCAAAATATACAAATGACTATTCAATCCATATAGTTTTATAGAAGAACTATAAACAAGTGATTGTAATTAAAACTATTTTATGACATGAAAACATGGAATACATTTTATATTTTAGTAAACTAATTTTACAATATATTTCCTGTTAGGAGTAATTACAATTAGTGGATATCATGTATATATGAAATACTTTGTTTTTTTTTGGGTATATTTATCAGAATAATATGAATAGACAAGAGTAAATACAATAATAAATCAATAATAAACCACAAAGAGGTATGACATAATTAAATTGGAAAAGGGGTTTCTACCACCCTAATATACAACCGACAATATTCATAATATAAATTGAAGGAAAAAAATTTGTATAATGGTTAAGGACCTTTCACTAAACCTAAAGTTGATGTTATAATTTACATTAAAAAATAGATATACTCTAACAAATAGGAAAAATTGCCACTATAAGAACTAAATACCATATAGAGGAAGAGTTGATGTGCTATATACAAGAAATTTTTAAGAAAAAGGATATTGTAACCTTTGATGAACCAAATAAAACTATGAAGTAAATGGGAAGGAAAATTATATTGAATATATAATATGCTATCCCTTTACATCGTTAGCAGTAACGTGAAGTAAATATGACAAAATTTAAGTCAATTCATTTTTTTTCATTCAAGTTTCAAAAAATAAAATATAATTTGTATACTATCATTCTAATAAAAAATCTAGTGAGCCTCGTGTCTATAAAAAGCTAAATTTAAAAATACAAATAAGCTAAGAATGGTGAGACATCATTGCCTTTAATCATTTCAAACCATGTTAGATGTTCAAACCCTAACATTTTAACACAATAAAAACCCGCATGGTGAGCCAAGAAAAGAATACAATTATCCACAAGGTGTTTGGGTGAAGAAAAAAATACCTAGAAAGTATACTATGATTTAGCTCCCAAGGTTTCCATAAGGTAGTAAAAATAAACACATTACACCAAAAAAATTCTTGAAATTATACCTATCATAGAAGCCATGAGAACCCAATTAAACTAAATAAAGACACTAAGAATAAAATTATTAATAGAAATGAAAACAAGAGAGGTTGTCAAATATCTACTGAACAAGTCTCCGTGCGCTCGAAACTGACATATATATATATATATATATATGAAGCTAGTTAAAATGACTTGTTACAAATGTCGAAAACCCTAAAACTACATTGAGAAATCAAATATCTACTTGAAGTCTCCTCGTGGAGGCCTCGAAACTCTCATATGTGTATATAAGGAAGCAAGTTAAAATGACTTGTTACACAGGAAAAAAACCCTACTACATTGAGAAATCAAAAATTATTAAGACTCCTACTTCTTGTCTAGAATATTAAATATAAATGAATAGGGTATTGCTAAGATAAGTGTAGCTCCATGTTGAAAATGGCAACAAGAAATATGAAATATTAAATTAGAATTAAAATGTAATTCCACATCACATGAAAACTTGTATATGTAAACTCGAGTCGTGAATACTTACTTATCTCACGTAATTCGAGTTGAGGGTAAAAAAGAGAGTATTACTGGCAGAGCTATTTTCTATTTTTAGGGGGCCCAACTATAGTTATTTGTGACTTGAAATTATTTAACTCAATTAATTTAGTTAAAATTAGTTTAACTAGTTCTTACTAAGAGTTGAGCTAGTGAGATTCCTAATGAATTAAATAGTGATATTTAATTCACTAGTGGTCAATCGCTAACTGATAATTCACTATAAAATAGTTGTTGCCAAGTTCTAAGGAAGGCCCAGTTGGAGATTGGGGTTGAAGGGTATAACTATTAGTTGTATAATTAGAAAATTATACGTCATGCATGAGGTCATTACGATGCCTTTGAAGGTATTTCAATCAATAGTTGGAATTTACAGTTAATATTAGGGCTCAATTAGCCTAGAATGTGTGTTGTATGTTAGGCACATGAAAGCAAGTGGTTAAATATTGGACCAAAATTGCTTAGATCGATGCTGATATGAGTGAGATACATTTAGAAGAGGGTGAGGTTTCTTTAGTGAGGGAAATATCATTGTATTGTTTCATGAACTTGAATTCATGCAATATGTTAACGGTTTTGAGTAGTTTATTTTTGCATACACATATTGTTTTATTTGATTGATAAATTATTTCTCTTTCATGTCATGTGAGCTGCAATCGTATTTATTTCCACAAATTTGTAGAAGTGATCTGTGTTAATTTTTTTGTTATATTACAAGATTAGATCATTCTTTTCTATTAGATAAATTTATACATAGTATCCAGAAGGAATCACAATAAAGAGAAGAATTTGAGTTTGTTTTGAAGAGGTGGAATCAAATTTGTATATTTATTTTCCAGACTAACATCAAACCAATATGTCTTTCAATGTTTGAGAAGGTCCTAATATGCACTCGATGGAAATTTGAATTACATAGCATGGAAGGATAATATGGAGGCAAATCTTGAGGATAGTAGGGCCGAAGGCATTCATATACATATTTCCAACTTTGATGCATGGGTTAAAGAATTTAGCAAAGGCGAGAAGTATATTTTTAGAAGGAGTTCATGATCATATTGTCTCAAACGTCCATGGAAAGTGAAACTCCATTTCTTATGGGAAGGTCTCAATAGATCTGTGTCAATAAAACAACCACAAGAATTTAGCATAACCTCATAAAAATCAACTGGAGAGGAGGACGAGACAATACTAAAATACTGACGAGGTTCACTTCTATCGTCGAGATGAACTTGAAAGCGCAGTGATCTATTTTCTAGATGATTTGGTGATCCTAACACTTCTAGGCTTTCCAAGAGTTGGCATAGGCTACTAGACTGCGAATGGGAGGGACAAGCACAGAGGGAGCGATTGTGGTCTCACTTGGGTATAAGAAGAGATAAGGCGAAGTACCAGAGATGGACCTCTTCTAAAGACAATGGCCAAGATTTTTCATTAGTTGGAAAAGGAAAGAAATTAAAGGGAAATAAGTCCCAAGGTGAAGAGGGAAAGAGAGAGTTGTCCAAGGTTAAATTTTTTTCACTCTCACGATTATAGGAACTATGTCACGAAATGTCCACAGACAAAGCAAGAAGGAGGTGGTTGTAGTTGCAAAGAATGGGTGAATCTCAGCTTCAAAGTTCGAGCCTCGATTTACTCTCATTTGTTACCAACACTATAATGGGATGAGTGGCATCTCAATCATGTTTCGTTCCATATGAGAGTGAATACATATCTTCGTCACTTGAGGAGAAGGAACTCAAGAAAATATAGAGTTTTGATAAAGTGACGAGAGGTATAGTGAGACCAACATAGGTACAACTACCTTTAGTGGGAGACTAGCTCTCTCATACTCAAAGAAGGAAAATCATCTAATCGGTCTCGTGAAGGAGGAGAGGTTTATGTTGAGTAGCCAGAGGCAATGTGAGACCTCCAAAGTCCAATTTTTGAATATCGTAATAGATTTAGTACAATAATTGGTCAACATTATAGATGTCCATATGAATTCTTTGAAAGCAAGCGAGCAAAGAAGAAAAATTGATAAAAATATTTGATCGAAAAATAAAGTCACAACCTATCGACACATAGGTATAAGGGTATAAGGAAGAACCCAAAGAGGAAAATTGTTTATCATGAAACTAATAAATCTAAAAGTCGAAATGCTTCTATTAAAACATCCTGTAAAATCTAGTAAATCCATAAAGAATAAGAACATTTAACTCCAAGGAAATTTCAAGAAGTTAAGACCACCTCCCTTTGACTGAGAGAAAAAGAAGAAGGTTCGAAGCCTAGATATTAAATATCACTAAGTATTTTCAAATGTAACACCCCCAATTTATGTGTTGGAATTTCAAAGTTAGACAATTGAACTTTAATCCCAAGGGGAAAGTGAACTAAAGGATAAATAAATTGTGAATGTAATTTACTATTTAAATTGAGGAAATGAATAAAAGAATGGTGTGCATATCATTCAAATGAGACTTTGGAGATCACTTGCTAAATCCATGCAGGATGGATAAGGCAACTATTCCCCAAAATCCTTCAAAAAAATCTGAAGGAATTATTTCTAATTTAGATTGAGGAAGAATCTTAAATTTCTCCAATGATGAGGAAAGTCGTTGGGAAGAGGTAAAAAAGCTGAAAGCCGAGGGAAAGCATAAACAATGAAGAATCCCAAAATGGGAAGCCTAAACAGAAGAAAAGCATCCCTCGCTATTCTCGACTTGCATCAGGGAAACGTAATTTGGGGAACTATTAGCTTAAATAAGTCGCTCCTAAATCGCATCGTGGGTTGATCCGGGGTGAGGTGGTCTCACCAGAGTTCCAGAGAAAAAAAGGAACTCTACTTGCTAAGGTTATTCATCGCATGAGTGTATGTATTTAAACCACCTGATTACTCTTATTTCTTTCAAGATGAATTGGCTACATATAATTATCGACTTATGTATTAGAAGTTTTAAACAAGTTTTATTCCGGAATTTACTGAATACAATTATCTTCAGGTCTGTAATTGTAGACAAGAATTCAACCGTAGGAACTTCGAAGTCTATCGCCTAGTTGAGCAAGAGAATTATATTATGAAAAATTTTATTTGTAACTTTAGACCGCAAAGAAAAAAAACAATAAAGGTAAAAGAACAAACGTAAGAAATGAACCATTCAAATTAACTACGTAGACATGACAAGGATTGAAGTCTCATGGCTCTACTCCCTAATGTAATTAAATAGAAGAAGTAAACACTCTAACTTTTGTATAGGGGTAAGAAATGCGTATCTTCTAACCTTATGCTAGAATCTCTAAACCCAATGGGTTTAAATCAAGATACTACTAAAATTTTGTAATAAAACTTAGTGTAACTCTAAACTGCCTTAAAAAATGAAAATATTATGCGTAGAATAAAAACCAAATTTTACCGTTTGTTCATCATAAATATGAGGACATTAATATACCGGGAATTAAAACTTTTAAAGTGAGGCTAATATGTTTAAAATAAACTGTAGATGGACATTAGAAACAATATATATAAATAGAATAACTATGGTCGGGATTCTTATACAAAGCATAATGACTTATATAAGCTTCTAAGTCATAAATCACAAACATATATCATCTAGAATATGTTTTACAAAGTCTCGGTTACTATGTTATAAACAATAATTGATGCATAGCCCCAACAATGGAAGAACTGGGAAGACCAATGTTTAATTCAACAAAGGTGGATTTCACAAACCATAGAGTCATGGTTAATCGCATAGAAAATCCGCTTGTATGCATTAAAATCAACTCTGTTAATTTAAAACCTTAAACAAAACAAGGTAGCAAGAAGAAGTAAAGTGAAAATAAATCAAGTATCATGATCAAAGAATACCCCGAAGATAAACCATTTTATTCTTTGAAAGGAAAATAAACACTAAGTACTGTATTGCATGAAAAAATACTTTATATAAAGGAGTAAGTGTAGTACCGAAATTGATTTACACATAATCTTAAGAGAGAAAATAGCATGTTATATAAATCAAGTTAGGAATGACATTATAAGTGACAGGCTTATGTAACATGATATAGGTCTGTTTTTATCTATCCTATTAAAATGAGATTTGGTATGGAAAATAAATTCGAAATAAAATAAACGTATTATCCTATATATAAATATTGATATACATAAAGCCCGAACTTCCACATAGGACTAAGACATCGAACTTAAGAAATTAAAATTTCCTCTACAGAGATGCCATATTTAAAGACTATAAAGTTAGATACAAGCGTAGATATAAAACCGGTACGCCCCGCGTCTATTGTCAACACAGATTGAAATGCAAATGCGCAAAGAAAATCCATAGTCTAAACGGGAAATAAAAGACTCAAATCTTTGAAACGAGTAACGATGGCACAAAAATCCACTGCCAATTAAGGGAAACGAATTCCATTCGATAGGTATATCCCCCGTAAATATGTGAAATATTTAAACGCCGCAAATAATCGACCGATGGCATCGCAGCTCGATAGAAGCCGTAATTAAAGAACTCGTGAGTCAAAATAGCTCGTTACGGCCACCTGATACCAAGTATCAATTTGAATAAATAGAGATTTCACCTATAGTGCTGTAACCTCGGCAACATAAAAACAAAAGGAAGAAGAGATTATTTATAAACTATTTAAGCCATGAAAACAAAGAAAAGATATGTTTGGTGTATAACCGTCCCAAACCGAAACTGGTCAAGCTGTATACATTACCTCCGGTGACTCCCGAAATGTCAGCTATTCCAAAGCACGTGCGATAAGGGAACATATCGAAAAATTACCCGGAAGTAATGTTATTCCGAAAAGAGAATTAAGGCAGCGTATGCTTCAGAACACGATGAAACGCGACGTCAAATAGAGAATTTCCATTTCTCAGAACACAAATTCATATTCGAACGTCATGGCTACTCCACGGGACGGAATCCACCGACTACTAAAGCGGGAAAACGAATATTCGCAGGAAAGACGTTACGTTTAATGGATAAAACCTCATCGAATTAAACCAACACCGAATTGAAATACATGCGTTCACAGATCAACCAAATGGTTACAGCCATGCTAAGCAAGTCGATGGAGTTATTGATTCCGCACATAATGAAACATGGGGCTTACCTAAAGAGAAACGCATGAACCCTATCTCTCGAATACTTTCCGCGTTCATAAGCATGGCTAAGGCGATAATACTCGAGCGTTTGACCCGTAGGAGTGAGAGAACCCTAATACACTTGCCCCACACCTGCCTCAACTCCAACGACCGGAATGGGATCAATGAAGTTTACAAACCGAGAAAAGTTAACTTCGACCGACATTTCACACCCCATATCACCGTGAACGGCATCGTGCGATAACCATAAATGCGTACTGCGCCACGACAAGTCGATAGTAAATTCGTATCGCCTAATTAACTCAACCCCGCAACCAGGAACTATGAATATCGTTATAATTCGTACCTCGAAAAATATACGCCAAGATCCGATCAAGTAAAAACAAGGGAATGAAATGATGATTCTCGATTTGAGCGCGTAGATGGGACGTGAAGGAATAAAATTTGTGTAGTGTAAGGAAACGTATACGCATTCCGTTCGTATCTTGCATTAGAGATTTAATATATACCACGGATCCTACCATACTATAACCAATGATCGCCATACTATATGAAAAGGGAGTTAAAGTGATCGAACTTGAAGAGTATTCACCATGTAAATGTAGAAGAACAAAGAGTCCTCGTTACCTATTAAAAATAGATGGATATGCCGAAGGGAAATTAGGTGTAAGATATAGCATAAGTATTGAATGCGATAACCTTAGGTTCTCATTTGCATATAATAAAGGTAAAAATTGTAGCACCAATTTTGTATAAAGGTAAATGGTGGTGACAAGAATTTGATGCAGTTCGAGTAAGAAAGTCATAGGAAATAAAATATCAAGGACATGGCAATAAAAAATAAATAAAAATTGAGGAACATTACAATATATCAGAGCCCAAGTTATAAAAACCTGGTCATGGTTATTGTGCTCACCGACCTAGAGTATATTTTTATAAATGAATATTGTAGAGATTGTTTTTTTTTTCAATTTTACCGATCAATATTATGAGTGTGTATTATGGTGCTTAAAATAATAAGGTGAGAAATTTATGTGGATCTCGCGTGATGAGTTTGGTATACCTCGTATCCCAATGCCCCGTACGAAGAAAAGCTGTACGTGTGTTGCAACGAATTCGTCGAATCCAAGGAAGCCGTAATGACATATTGTCATCAGCCGCAAGGGAGTGAGTGTCATCGTAGAGAACTAACTTCCCCAATGTACCAAGAAGGCGAAGGTTCTGAAAGAGGAAGATGGATGAGTTCGATGATGATGATGCCTTAGACATCAATATAAACAAAAGAGAATTGCAGGGGGAATCTTCAGAAGATCAAACCTCCCTCCTATGATGGGGAGAAGGAGGAAGATGCCGAAGCTTGGTTGCTGAACATGATTAAGTATTTCCAAGTTTAAGAATATGAGAGCACCGAAGGCCGATTAGCTGTACCATCTACAAGGTAAAGCTATCATACGTGGTGGAGAGACAAAATGGTATGCCATTGATGAAAAGACAAAGCATTTGGGAATATTTCACAAAGTTAAGTTCAAAATCATTATTTGGACGTTATTACATATAAAGCAGCAGAATTTACCGTAACTTAGGAACAGAGCGCCAATATTGATGAGTTTGTCACGAAGTTTAATAATTTATTGAGATATGTCCTTATATTAGAAGAGAAGGCAGAGGTCTAAAGGCTCTCTCTAACGTTTCTCTCACCGTATACAAAGAGAAATGCACTGAGTTTGACAACCCAAAGAAAATGGACGAAGTGAAGAAAAAGCAAGATTATGCTATCAAATACTTAAAGGAAAGGCCGATCAGGTTATGTTTGTTGAACAAGGGTGAGTTCTGAAGGGGAAAGACTGTAAAACCAAAAGATGATGAAGTAAATTTTATAGATCAATGAAGGAAAAGTTGACAACCCAAAGAAAGCTAAATCGCTTTCAATCCCAAGTGGCTTCAAAAATAAGTAGATGGGATAATAAAAGTATGTGGAAGGGACAAATGTAATGTAGCACCCCTTGAAAAAAAAAAAATATTGTGGAGAATCCCATCTTTGAGGGATTCTGCCCTATCAAAACAGTCTATGATCAGCAGAGAGCGAGAGGCGGCCATCAAAGAAACATGAGAAGCGTAAATATACCAACTATCAAGCGGAAGCTGGGAAAACGGCAGCAGGACCATCAAGCAACCATGGTGGAAATGGAGGGTAAGATTTCTAACCTACTTGTTACCGTTTTGATTGATCCGTGTGTACACATGCTTCTGGTTGCATTGTATCCAATCTTCAGAAAAATGTACTAAACTGGTACCCCTGCCACAACATATTAGTGACGCTGGCCACCTGGACCAAGAGAAAAGTGACACATAAATTGCCCAAAACAGCAATCCAATTAAATGGTTTTCCTGTAACCCATCACTGTGCTTTCTGAAGTTGTAGAAGAAAGAGCACCATAGTAACCACAAACCAACTCAGATGACCCAGTCATCCTCATCCGTATATGCCTCTCTTTATAATTCTTATCTTTGTTCTTCTAAGGTTTTAGCTAGTTTATGATCCAAGAGTTTCATGGAAATGGTGGAATCCACAAACTAAGGGCAAGGTTGAAGTTTTCATTCCATCGGGCTATGGAGTCAAAGGATGGTTTTACCGGGATTTCTATTCACACACAAGATGGCTTTGCTGTGGCAAGATAGCTAGACAGAGAACAATCCTTAAAATTTAGAGTGGATGGGATGATTTTGAAGGGATGAAAGGCAGCTAAGAATCTTTCACCATGTTCAAAAGAAAGAAATGAGATGACTACAAACAAAGAGAAATTCTTTATTATAGTAATCAAGAATGTTTAAATTAGCAAAGCAAGAGCATTTAAGAATTCGTGCTTATCACCAATTTAGAGGAAAACATTAAGAACAATCACATTTGAAATCAGAGTACAGCCTTCTCAAGTAAATTTTGGATTCAACTTTATGTAAATTATTCGAAATCGACATAATGATATTATAAACTGATATAAAACTTAATACATAGGGTAGAACTTATTGAACTCAGCCCAACACATTAGAATCCCGCAAAAAGTCCCGAGCTTCAAATTGTCATCCAGTTTCGTCAAATAAACTTCTCCATGATGCTTTTATTCGTAAAAATCTCAATGTTACAAAGAAAGTAATAGAATCCACCAATACTCTCTTTGAGGGTTTATTTATACAAGAAATACTAAAAAAAATCTCACACTAAATCTAGCCAATAATCTAGGTGACTAAGGAGTAATTTCATAAATAAACAGAGACAAAATGGTCTCAGATAGAATAATAGGTAACCGATGTTGTCTCCCTCATTTTGCTGATGAGGTAAGTGTCAAATAGGGCCTTGCCGCCCCTTGAGTAATTTCTCATTGTTTGATAATTTTTTGTCTTTACCATACTCTTTAACCCAAGCCCAACTCCATACTCTTTCAATCAAGGTGCTCATTTTTATCTTTTCACATAATAGTAAAAAGATAAATTCCCTTTGCTACCGAAGATATAATTTTCATAGAATTTCCAATAGGTCATTCCACCATTGATCTTCCGGTATCATAGTCATTTAAGTTTCCTCACTGTCTCATCACCTCTGGAGTTTGTAGTGGCCTATTAGGAAACACTTTATTTCATGTTCAAGATGAAATAAATTCTTCACCCCGTCATAAATATTTCTCCCCGTTGGCAACGTTGTTTCACAACCGATAGAACTAGCGCTGTATTTTGAGCATGGATATCTATTTTCTTGACATAGGTTTCTAATTCCATTATTTGGTCCTATGAGAGCATTGGATTGGGTAACCCAATTGCCTAACAAAACTGAAATTTTTGTCCGAAAGCATTAATATCATCCAAAATATCCTAACATCTCCTTTCTAAATTCTACATAAAAGTTCTTTTGATGAAAACTTTATCATCAAAATAGTGCCTAGCCCTATCTTCCATTCCTAGTCTTGCAAGCCGGTTGTTTTGTTCATGTTCAAAAATTGAATAAGTTGATTGGCTCAGTCTACTCCTTATTTCATCTCTTGTTCTATTTATTTCTTCCCGCTACTTTAATCAGCTATTTTGTTCAAAAATTGTTGAATAGAGGGCCAAATACTTTTTATTAACTCAATTATATTACCCCAAAGAATTTCATTTATTTCCTTCAAAGGCTTTTCTAGTGAAAGATCTTTTCTAAAGCCTTAACTAACTGGCCCAATCTTTTGATTTCCCCGGTATTATCAAAGAATCGTCTTCTTATATGTATCATACTTCGCTTCCTGTAAATCTTTTAATTGTAACTTTGTGGTTTGAAGTTCTCTCGACTCTAATTGTAAACTTTCCATTTGTTTTATTAACTCATTAGAACTTTAAACCAAGTGTTTACCCTCGTCCTCGTTCAGCTTGTTGCTTTGTCGTTGTAGTACCTATGGTTGTAGTAGCTTGTGTTGGATGCCTCAGACATGATAGCTCTCTCTTTCCTATGTTTCATTCCAATCCTCTCCTGCTTCAATTTAGCTGCTCAGCTACTTTTAAGAAACCCATTCCTCCGAATTCCCCTTCAAAACTTCGGGTCCGAGGGTGCCTCGAGGCCGGTAGTTTTAGCCGCTTTCTCGCGCCTATGTCATCATCTTTCTTTCTTATTAGTGCCCTAATGCTTTTAATATCTTTGGGGTTGTGACCCAAGTCGATAATTATGTCTTCCGCAGACTTTATTCTGCTATCTTTGGCCCGAGAAGAGGCCTTCTCAATTTGCACTTGGGCACTTGTAAGTATTTAAAGAATCTCACAGAACAAGTTAGGGCCGCCATGGCCTTATTAGTAAGAGGAATACACCATTTACCCAGCTTTTTTATGCATCTATCCGGGTCCAAAGGATGAATATACTTTGCGAGGACCTCAAATTTGTTCTAATATAAATCGTTTACCATGGGTTTTGGCACCTTTGACTTGGAAGTGGCTCATTATCATTTTGCCTTGTGAAATTTTAAATGCCGACATTTCTCAACTTTTCCGATTATGTGGAGCCATTTTCGGGATATTGATCATATACTTTCATTCTCAATGGATCATTCTTTGCCTTTATATTGATGAAAGTTCTTTTTATATCCGTATCTCGTTTTTAAAATAAAGGAGGATACTTCAAGACTAACCTTGTGCAAAGCTTCTTCTTCTCGCTTCGTATGGGTCACACAATGTAAATCCAAGTAGTTGACTCCGTCTTCTTCCATCATCAAACACCATCTATGATTTCCACATCCGGAAGTGGATCCGGTTTATGTTTTTTGGCTTGATGTATTTCGAGGACTCTTTAGGAGGAGTAGTATCCGGAACTTTTCTTTCATATTTCCATGTTGGATGGAGTTTGTAATTCTGAAACTTCAGATTTACCCGAGTAAGAAACTTGTGTTTGATCAGTGCTCTAGAAGTTTGAGGTTTCTCTCGCCATGACTGTGCTCTTCCATGGACTCCGACCTGTGTTCTTCCTTTTTCCTTTGATCTTCGCCACCGAGAACCGCTTCATGAATAACCGCTCGTAGATTTGCCGCCGAAGAAGTGCCAATGTGAGGTACCCGCACTTCTGATCACAAGATTCTCTACCATACTTCTTCTCAAGATCTTTCATTATTCTCGTTCATTTCTTTCACTTTCTTCCTCAATTAGTGTTTCGCCACCCATTCATCTTGATTGCAGCATATTATTCTATTTGAGGAATCTTGTGTGGTGTATGTAAGGGGTAGATGACTTGTTCTTTATTCTTCATTTCTTTTCAGAGAAACTAAATGGGTCGTTAAGGAACCCAACGTGTGTCCTTTGGAACTTGCAGCTTGTTTGCAAGAGTGCTTTTCTCGTTTCTGTTCGCCTCCCTAGAGTTGCGTATGAAAGGACCTAATTGACTTTGATCCTTAATGCCTCAGCTTTTTCACACTACAAAATGGATCACATCCGAATTATTCATTTGCTCGAAATATCTCCATGGTACCTCATGGGTACATATCTTTATTTGGCAACTTGAATGGATGTAATTCACATCCATAGATTCTTCGATGACCGAATGGTTTTGATATAACAATAATCTCCAACTTTATAAGTCTTGGAAGTTGCAAGTGTCTTCTTGATTTACTATCGAGCTCTGAGGAGGGACTCGTCAACAAGGTAGTTGGCAGGATATACAAAGATCGATGAACTCATTATAGGAATATGAATTTATACAGTAGTTGAATGAATCATGGGAGACCAAAATATAAATTCCACCTAGGCTTCCTTGCATCAAGCTTTTACCTAGTGGAAAGTGGAACTTTTTCTCGATTCTCATAGAAGATAATGAGATGATAAATAACCGAGGAATATTTGAAATCTTTCATCATCTAGTCTCATGAACTCCATCATGTTTTATTGGCTATGAAGGAGGCAAAGTCATATTTAACTTCAAAGAGGTTGCTCAGAGTGAAAATAGACAAAGAATATCTGTTAATCTCATCAACATATTCCACTGTATTGAAACCCAGATGACAAAAGATATCATATTTAGGATGAGCTCTCTCTCCTAACTTAGTGAAATAATAAACCATAGGGATGAGGTCCCTTAGGTTGATGTTCAAAATATGGTACCTGCAAACTTGACTCCAATTTTCTAAGGTCAATTTATTAGACTTTTCAATCAATTCTTCCATAGACAAAGGTGCTAGTTCTGTCCGGTTCCTAAAATGTAGCATTGCATTGATAGCTCCTGGGAGTACTAGAGAAAATAACACTTCTATTGTGGGATAAGTTACAGCTCTCTAAGTGGGATCATAGTTAGAATGGCAATAGTGGATGATTTCTGGAAAGGAATGACCGAGGGGATGATATCTCAGAGATTGATTCCCACAACCCAATGAGATCTTGCTCCCTTCGAGTACTCGTCTTGTAGCGACAATAACTCGAAGGGGAGTTTCATCAAAATGCAAGTCTTTAACTGAAATCTTACTAATAAAAAAATATTCCTAACCTTCTGGGGGCATTCAAAGGAGTTACATTCAAAGCCGTCGGGGTTTCCATTTTGGTTCTCAGATTCAAACCGAGGTTTCGGTTTTTCTTCATAGGCCGGCAATTTCAATTTTAAATGAAGGAAATTAACGTAATTAAAACGCTTCAAGAACAATTCACGCTTTAAAACCCTCGTGAATGATCTCAATGATAAGATTTAACTACTAATCCCGTGGAAAACAAGGAAAACAAACTTTCTTTTGAAGTTCGAAGGAGTAGGATAAATAATTGCTCTTGGAGGAAAGTCAAGCGAACAGTATCAAAGCAGAGTGTGAGGATGCTTGAACACAAGCCTAAGGAACTGAGCGAAATCGACCTCCAACAACAATGGATTTCAAAGGGAAATTTGAAATCTTTAGCGTGAAGTGGCCGTGCTCAAATGATGAAATGACAAAAAAACACGCGAATTCGTTTTATTTCCAAAGTCAAAAAAGGGTTTCTTAGTTTTTCGAGGGAGTGACGTCACTTTGCACGGCCGACGTGGGGGGCCGCGTAAGCTAAGCAGGGGTCCCCGCACCGCTATGGACAAGGTATTGAACGAGTGGGCATCGATTCCATTAGAGTATCGACACGTGGACGGGAGACTAGTCAAATACCAAGCCCCCGCGCTAAAGCTCACAAAAGGATGGGAGGGACCGCCGCCGAGCGTTGATCTGAGGCTTATCCGACGGCTGAAATGAAGGGGGAGATGGTGGGGAAGTTAAATGGTCCCGGCCCAATATATTTATCGTTAATTAATCACTCCGGCGGGAGTTGATTGGTGGGAGGTAGTTGGTTATTAATTAATTCCCTAATAATTAATTAATCCTATGGTATAATGGAAAGAGGGAGAGATCGTTAAGGTTTCAATCGTGGTTGAAACATCGGTGGAATGCCGGTGGATGGGGCCACGCCGTGGTATAGGCTTTTCCTCGGGGTTTTGGTTTTAAAAAATAAAACTTCGAGTTTATTTTGTGTTAAACATATAGAATTATATGTTTAAACGTTATTTCGATATTTTCTATTTATATGGTATTAGATAAACATTATTTAATTACCATAGGGGCGGACTATGATATAAGGATATATTTAAACTAAATACATGAAGCCGGTTTTTAATGAATATTTAAGTAAATACTTTGGTTAAAACATAATAGAGGGGTTTTTGGGATATTAATTTAAAAGGAATTTTATACTTAGGATAAGGCATTTTCACTAGATTTAGTAACTAGAGTTAAACATTAATATGAAAAGGGACAAGGGAACTCAAAAATGGGGCCAGTTTTCTAGAAAGTGACAATTTCTGAAGTAAATTGCAATATCTCATCTTCTCAACACTTAAACTTAGAATAGTGTTATTTTGAGGGATTTTTATGGAATTTTAGATAATTTTCTCAAGCAAAATGAGATTTACTTAGGAAAAGGTTAAAGATGAATTATGATAATGATGAATTATCTCAAGTACTTAGGTCTTTTTAGATCATTAGGCCGAGGTCCGGTCCTCCAAAAGTTTCAGAAATGCCTTGAGCCCCTTGATCTCCAAATACCTTAGTACTTTGGGGGAAATTAGTAAAACTTTTAAGGGGAAAGGATGAGGGAGGCTTAATGATTTTGACTTTGCTTTCGTCAGATTTTCTGTATTTCGCTTCGCATTTGTGATGAAAGTAAAACATTTAGCAAAGATTTCATATTCATCGATAAAACTTTGCACACCATCTACCTACCCTATCTACTACTACCATTTTCTCCTTTATTAGGGTGCATTTAGACTTGCAAACCCTTTTCAACCTTTCTTTTACATGATAAATCTATCTATTTCTACACTTATTACATCCAAGGCTCGATTAAACCTGAGCACCTTTAATAACTCTACCTATCTACTTATCTCGCCAAGATTAAACTGCTTTTGTCGCGGTGACATTTATTCTCTATTCTATAACATGAAATTGAAATATGAATAAGTCAAAGTTTAAAATTAGCTTAACTTTTCATAAATTGTGGCAAAAGTTTGACAAGCCGCACACAATTGCTTATTTACAAAATGAAAATAGTAGGTATTTGGATTTGCACACTTTCCTCGCCTATTTTTTGTTTGGGGTTCATTTCTTTTGCTTTTTGGCCATTTTTATTTTCTTACCTCTTGATTTTTCTTTAGGGTATACCCTCTTTACATTTTTTAAATTTTTTGATTTTTTGGTTTTTTAAGAATATGGAACACCTTTGCTCAAGAAAAGGTTTGAACATATTCACAGTTCAATCAAGACAATCATGAAAATGACACCTATTGGTATAAGATTCTAACACTCGACCACTTGGGAATGGCTTTTCCTTGTGAAAAGTCAAGAACAAGAAAGTCAAATTTCCCAAAATTGCCTTAAACTCGAAATCCATGTGATTCTCTTCTCGGTAGCTTTATTGTACATATGATAGTGAAAATTTTGAAGCTTAGGCTTCACTTGGGCTTCAACCTTTTCCAAGAAGTCACCACCCAATAAAACTACATTTAGAAAAGGATATATTATGTACAAGTTAGAAAAATCAAAATATCCTAGTAAATATGATCAAAATAATGTTTCAAAGACTGACTCATTGACTGTCCTTCTTCGCTCGAATTGTCCAAATCCTTCAAAAAGTATGTGTTGTTTCGCAAGGCATGTGCGTGATGTGGGTGCCCCTTTCCACAAGAAATCAAATTTCCATGTTTCCTTTTCTTCTTTCAGAATCCCATCTTAGGACCTCTTATCACCTAGTTGAAAATCTTCTTCTTTAGTCCTTTATCAAACATTTTCTTTAGCTTTTCCCGCAAGACTTGAGATCGTTGGTATACCTCTTCTCGGTTTGCCGCAAGTGGATTGTTCGATTAATTTTCTTGAATGTCATTTGTTCCACTTGAGCCCTCAAGTAATTTCATAACAGAATTCCTAAACATGATATGGAATCTTTGCTTCAAGGCCATAAACTAATTCATATGGACTAGTCCCAATTGATTTCCTTAGTTGTAAGTCCGTTCGCCCCACAATGCATCAAGCCAATTTCTTGTAGCCAATTCTTTTTATTTTCTTCCAATAACTTTTTATGATATTAATAAGGCTTTTATTAGAGGATTCCGTTAGTCCATTACCTCCGAGGGTAATAAGCCGTTGAATGGCCTAAAAATATGATATTTACTACGTAAACTAATCATTTTTTTGACTTAAATGCAAAGAAGATTATCTCGTTATAATCTTTCTCGACGCCAAATATTGAAAAGTATGTTGGTTTCTAAAACCCCCCCCCTATAATCAATAATCATTGGCCTCGTCCGCATGGGATAGCTTCAATCCATTTAGTGAAGCAATTTCGTGGCGTAAGAATCCATCTTTGTTGCCCCGAAGAAGGTGGATGAATTTCTCCAATAAAATCTAATCCCCATTGTTGAAAAGGTCTTTAGGAAATTGGTTTTAATGGCAGAGGTAACAACTTTTTACTCCTAAAAATCTGACACTTATGACAAGTTGTTACAAATTTCTTAACATCGAAAATAATGTTGGTCGTTAAAAAACCAAATTTCAATATTTATTTTGTTCAGCTGATTTCCAAGAGAGATGTCCTGCTGTCCCCCCATAGAAATTCATTAAGAACTTTACCGCTCTATCTTTTTAATAGACAATCTAATAAGATTCCTTCATGATTTTTCCAAAATAGAGTGCTACTCCAAATACAATATTTCAAAGATGTCATTTTTGCAAAATCTTCTTTTTCGTCTTCCTGACAAATCTTATGAGCTCGCAAAGTAATAAAACATGAATAATATCAAGAAATGAAAAGAATCTAAGAAAGCTTGATCGATTCAAGGGAGTCGCCATCTCCCGATTGTCATCCAGCTCGTTACCGGTCGTCTAAGGCTTGGCAATTAGTTTCCCGCTCATGAGTTGTGCCAAACCTTGACCTTAGAGTTTTGTTGGTTTAATCTCAATATCATATTCTAAAATGGTAGCTATCCATTCTTACCTCTTTTACCTTCAATGCCATCTCGAGTCAAAATATCTTTAACTACAAAGATTAGGCACATAAGCTATCACATGAAAATATAATATGTAAACTCTGTAAATCTTTAATTGCTTTTACCAATGCAAAAGTCTGCTTCCATAATATTGTATTTCAAAGATGCATCCCTAAAGGTTTACTAAAAATGCTATTGGTTTTTCACACCCTTGATCATCTTTTTGAAGTAAAACACCAAGAATCGTGTGTTCACAAAACAGAAAAATAATGAACTTCACAAATTTGAACCGGGTAAGAACCGGTGTCCTTGTTAAATATTTAATTTCCTCAAATGATTGTTTGGTTTCTACAAATTCACTAATGCTTGAATATTTCCTCAACATGTTAGTGAGTAATCTAAGTAATTCACTTAAACTAGAAATAAAATCTTCTCAAGAAATTAATTTTTCCTATGAATGCTTGCAACACTTTTATGTTTCTAGGATGAGGTATCTCGTAAAATTGTTTCTGTATTATTTCTCGATCAATCCTAATGCCATATTTAGAAATGATATGGCCTAAAAGCTTTCCTTCTTCCAAACCAAATAATGACTTTTTAGGGTTTAAAGAAATCCCACATTTTATGCACTTTATAACATTGTCTTCAATGATCTAACAGTTCTTTATCCGTTTTAGAAAATGCTAAATCATCTAGACAACTTAAAAATCATGTATTTCTTTAGCAAAAGCAATATCCATTTTCCGAAAGGTAGCTCCTCGTTTCTGAGTCCAAATGGCATTGACATATTTAAATGTACCCCATGGTGTAGTGAATGTCGTTTTATCTCGATCATCGTGATGAACCAACTGCTGTACCCCGAAAATCCATCCGCAGAGATATCCTAGAAGATCCTACTACCCTTTGAAGAATATGGTCCATTTTGGTAAAGGATAGTTATCTTTTAAGGAAACTTTATTCAAATTTCTAGATCAACACACACTAATTTCCCCGTTCTTTTCTCCTCTCTTGTTGGTACTAGGTTAGAAACCCATTCCGAGAATCTAATAGGAGCTATAATCCCTCGCTTCAAACATTATTTTAATTTTTCAATCGAGGGTAATAAAAATGTGATTTATTCTTCTATTGTTTGAAAGGTTTCGATCCGGGTTTCAAAGGTATAGTGTGTTGAACGTATGGATGTATCATAAGATTTCGTATCTTCATAACCTGTGCAAACATCCCGTGAATTCTCTCAATAGTTCAACATATTTGACCTTTTGATCTTTTGGAAGAGATTTGGACAACTTAACCATTTTAGGATTTTCCTCGGGGTTCAAGTTGCATTCTTCCATATCAGCCTTATTTAGTTCCATTTTAGGTCTAAATGGAATATCATTTGAGTCAAACGTATCTTCCAAAGGAGTTAATCCTTTCTGGCAAATGTGATTATCTTTTCAAATTGATGATTTATGTCTCATCTTTCTATGATCTCATCAAATTCATGTCGTATTCGCATGTCTTTATCCGTGAATGTGGTTGGGTGATATGAATTGCATTTTCTCTTAGAAATTTCTATTTGTCCTTTTTCTTGACTGACTATTGCTATGTATTCATCTATATTACAGCTAGGAAACTCATTTTAAAGTGTCAAAACTATTGATTTGATTATTATTAACAAACATACTTGCCAATTCAAAAGATTGTCCGGTACAACAGTCTATGTCTAATCTCACCAAAAACCGATGATTAGATCAAAAGGTAACTTGCATGTGCTAGCAAACATTGCGAGGTCAGAGCATGCAAATTTTGTTTCCCCGGGAATCTTATGCTTGAGCTCTCTAGAAATGTGTTGAGAATTTCCACAATCAAGCTCGTATTGTTTCAATCTCATGTCTTTTGTTGAACATTCTCCTTAATCAAGAACATTTAGTTCAGTCTCCTATGACATACTCCCAATATAGCCTCCAACTTTGACATGTTTAAGCTCCTAATAAAAGAGCCGTACTCGCCATGTTGTTAGTGCATTTGAAATTCAACCCCATAAGCATGACCCTCCGCATGATTATTTTCAACATATTATTATGTAACCAAATCCCAAATTTCGCCCCTAATTTGTTTACCGAGCCATCAACTCTAAATGCCATAGAATTTCATGTTCATAATCTTCATCCATTGTTTTAAATGTTTTTGACAAGAGCTATTGTTTATTTTCCGGTTTTTTCGATCATCTCGTGTTTTTGTTTTCGTAAATTTCTTCAATTTTAACAAGAGTTTTGTTTGTGGTTTCCACCGAGCTCCTATTTCAGAGAGCCAACTCGCATGATTGTATAAAATAAAGCAAATCCATACGAATGCAGAGTGTCAGGAAGTTTTCAGTTTTCATGGCTACCGACTAAGTATTTCATCAAGTTTTCTATATAATCTTTTAACACCAAATACTCGAAATAGCTGCATATGACATGTCCAGCTTGAATAGACCCTCCAAGTTTAGCACCCCAAGATCTAGACAATAACATACCATATTTAGGTGGAATATCGCCCACTACTATGTCCATCAAAATAGACTTAGTGTGGTATTGTACCAAAGTAACACACAAATCTTTAATCAAACCTAAACATTTTACCCGACTAATCAAATGAAAACAAATCTTTTGTACTTGGCTCGTAATATCTAGATTTAATCTTTCCACATCGCTTTGGCATCAAATTGTGAGATGCTCCAATCAAGCATTGCATTAAGTATCTTGTCATGAACATTCGTGCTTACATAAAATGAAGAGTTCCTCCACTTTCCTCGGTTTGCCATTGACCTCAAAATAAAAGAAGTTTGGGTTGATCATCAAGAATGTTTACCTAATCAATTAACCCGCAATGTTAATGTTTAGGGATTCTGGTAATTTGACTCTCTATAGACATCATGTTTAGCCAATTTCGATAAAGGAACACTACTATCTTGAGTTTGCCTATTTGCAAATTTAGATTGAAAGGTTTTTCTGCTTAGTTTTCTAGTGTTTTGCATGCTTGCTTTGGTTGTTTGGGTCTTCAATGTTTTTCTTTTCAGAAATGAAATTTGTTTTTGAAGGGGTTTCTCAACTTCTACTGTCGTTTACATTTCCTCAGAGGAAAAGTATTAGATTGTTGTTCTATTGTTTGGTTGGTTGTCGTAGACATCTTCAATTATTGGATTTGAAGGGTTGGGAGTTATCCTAGACAAAATTTGTAATGGGGAATGTTTTTAATGTGGAATGTTAATTCTGCATCTTTGACATTTTGTTTTGCATTTCTTCGTTTACTATTCTCTGTGGCACATCAATCCGTCTACTTCTCAAATTATACCGTTTTTATGGACCTCATAAATTGTTGTGTCATAGCCTTTCCTTAAAATCAAAAGTCTCACCTAAATGAGTTTGGAATGTTTCAAGGATATGATTCCTCTTGATCATCCCGTGATAGGAAGACTTCGGTTCTATTTTTGTCAATGTGCTTACATTGTTTATTTCTACATCTTCTCCGTAGGTTCTTCGAAGTTGAACCTTCAATCTAAGTTTTCTGAAAGGTGGCCTAATGTTTTGGCCGTGACATTCTTTCCAATATAGTTTGATTCGCATTTCTCCTAAAGTTTGGGTTTCTTGCAACATTCGATTATCAAGAGAATAATTTCTTTCAATGGTCTCCACTCGTCTCCTAATCTTTCCATACCTTTAATGATTGCGTCCACCTTCTTTTCAAAAGCTGAAGGTTCTTCATTCGCAGGCATTCTTCTTTTTCTCGCTTCTTCTTGCTCGTTCGTTTTTCTATCGATTTTCTTCTACACTCACCACTATGCTTTGAATTTCTCTAATGTTTGTAGAGCTCTTTCCCCGAGAGGGAATAAGCAATGTCAATCAAAACCGTCCGGAAATTTAACCAATACAGAGTCAGGTTCCTTAGGTTTTGAGGAACCCCATTATATGCTTCATTGAACCTAATGATGTAATCTCGTACCGTTTCATTAGGTCTTTCTTAATGTTTAATTTTGACAGATCTCGAAGAGGATCTTTCTTCTTCTCCATCCGTTCAAAATGCCCTATATAAAGCCGGTAAATCAGCAATACTATTTGGAGCAGGCCCAAATCCATGTCCGACCCTCTGTGGTAAGACTCGAACGAAAATTTCATTCGGACATTATCGTCACCATAGAACCTGCTAACTGTATCATCCTTTGGTGTGTTGTTGTGCCGTGTAATTACCCGATCCATCAAAGATGATCTTACTCATAATCTTGGGGCAAAGGAGGCTGGCTAGTAGTCATGGGAAGAGGCGTATCGATTGCCATTGGAAGATATATGGAGTAATAGAGTTGGACATATGGTCCGGCAGAGGGAGATGGAGGAGTAGAAGGGGTGACAAAGCTGGTAACTACAGAAAGTAACCGAACTTGGAGATACTTCAGCATCATGCATGCTTGAATTTTCAAAGTTGCTTGTTCAGATTGAATAAGTTCGTAATTGTCTCGAAGATGATAAACAAATCAGACAAATATTCAAAGAAAAATGGATCCGGAACTAACTGATATAATTCAGCCGTAAAAATTAAATGATGTTTCAAATCGTGCATCAAAAGGAATTTCATCAATATATATACTTCACAGTGACAAGATGCGTATCTAGAAAGTGGTCTAGAACTTCCCCGAACTCTCTTGACTTCCTCTTTCGAACTTTCACTTTGTCTTCTAGTCCTAGGAATCAGACGTGATTTCAAATATTGGTGGTGGATTGGGGTCGGCAATGACCCATGTTTGGAATCCTTTCCTGCCAGCTTTTCTTAGCACTATGTGTTTTTAGATTTTTTGATTTTAATTGTGTTAAATAAATACAACTTCTACAAATTCTTCAAGAAATAATGATGTATGATTAAAATTTTCCCAAAGATCCGTTAAACTAGAGAATCCTAGCATTGAATATTTCAAAACTTACATTCAAGATATAAGCTAAATCAAAGATAGACCGAAGGAAGATTTATTTACTTTGCAATCACAGAGCAAAGCAATTTCCCAAAGGCTACCTCGGGTGGATTCTGACTACAGCCCATAGCTTATAATTGAACAATACTAACAAATAAAAATGATTCAGACTCTCAAGATGTGGTCGCCACTATGTTATCACTGTTTTCCTTGAAGTTGTAAGAAAAGAAAGTATACTCCGAGGTAAATTACAACTAACCTTCGATGCGTAATCTAGCTAATCGATCCGCAGAGGGTTCTCCTCTTTATAATTTATCTTTGTTCTTAGAAGGTTTTAGGCTCGTTATAGATCCAAGAGTTTGTTTCAAAAAATGGTGGAATCCACAAACTAAGGGCAAGGTTGAAAGTTTTCACCATCGGGCTATGGAGTCAAAGACATGGTATCGAGATTTTTATTTATACACACAAGATGGCTTTTACATGGTAAGATAGCTAGAGCCGAGAACAACTTTAATGAGTGGACAGATGATTTTGAAGGACAGGCACAGAATTACCATGTTCAAAAGAAAGAAATGAGATGACTTCATAAAATAAAGAGCAATGAAGCACTCTTTATTATAGTAATCAAGAATGTTTAAATTACAGCAAAGCAAGAGCATTTAAGAATTTCAGTTTATAACCAATTTAGAGGAAACATTAAGAATAATCACATTTGAAATCGAGTAAAATTAAGTAAATTGACTTAACTTTATGTAAATTATTCGAAATGGACATAATGATATTACTATAAACTCATATAAAACTTAAGAATAGTAGAAAACTTATTGAACCTACCCAACACATGAATCCTGCAAAAATTCCCGAGCTCAAATTGTCATCTAGTAAGCCAAATAAACTTCCAAAATGCTTTTATTCTAAAAATCTCAATGTTACAAAGAAAGTAATAGAATCCACCCCTCAATACTCTCTTTCGAGGGTTTATTTATACAAGAAATATTCTAAAAAATCTCACCACCTAGCCAATAATCTAGGGTGACTAAGGAGCAATTTACAAATAAACAAGAGAAAAATGGTCTCGTGATAGAATACATAGAATCAACATGTGTCAGTTTCATTTGCCGATGTGCCGGAGGTAAGTGTCGAAATAGGGTTCTGTCATTCCCTTGGAGTAATTTCTTTGCTTTGTTTGATACTTTATCTTTACGGATACTCTTTAACCTATTCAATTGATACTCTTTCATCCGTGCTCATTTTTATCTTTCACATAATAGTAAAAAGATAAAATTCTCATACCGAAAGATAATTTTCATAGAATTTCCAATAGGTCATTCCCACCATTAGATCTTCCATCATAGTCCTTTTAAGTTTCCTCAATGTCTCATCAACCTCGTGAGTTTGTAAAAAGTGTGGCCTATTAGGAAACAAATACTTTATTTCATGTTCAAGATGAAATCAATTCTTCACCCCGTCATAAATATTCTCCCCGTTGGCACGTTGTTTCGTCAAAACTAATAGAACTAGCAGCTTGTATTTTGAGCATGGATATCTATTTTCTTGACATAGGTTTCTAATTCCATTATTTGGTCCCGTGAGAGCATTGGATCGGGTAACCCACTGCCTTCCAACAAAACTTGAAATTTTTGTCTCAGCATTAATAGACTAACCCAAAATATCCAACACTTCCTTCTTCTAAATTTTCGTATAAAATTTATTTCATGAAAACTCTTTATCATCAAAACAAGGTCGGTCCTCGTCTTCACCCTAGTCTTGCAAGTTTATGTCGTATCTGTGTTCAAAAATTGAATGTTGATTGGCCTCACGTCTACCTCTTAGTTCATCTCTTGTTCGTTTATTTCTTCCCGATTACTTTAATCGTGTCATTTTGTTCAAAAAATTTCTTGAATAGAGGGCCAAATACTTTTATTAACTCAATTATATTACCCCAAAGAATTTCATTTTATTTCCTTCAAAGCAGTTTTTATAGTGAAAGATCTTTTTCTAAAGCCTTAACCAATCATTCCAATCTTTTGATTTCTGTATTATCAAGAACTATCTTCTTAGATGTATCATACTTCGCTCCAAATTCCTTTAATTGTAACTTTGTGTTTCCAGTTCGTGACTCTTAATTGTAAAACTTTCCGTTTGTTTTATTAACTCATCGAACTTAAACCAAGTGTTTACTGCCTGCCTCGTTTGTTGCTTGCCGTTGCAGTGTCTCATGGTTGTAGTAGCTTCCGTGTGATGCCCGCATGGATAGCTTCCTTTTTCTTGTAAAGCTTGTTCCAATACTTTCTCTGCTTTCACTTAGTTGCTCGCTACTTTTAAGAGCAACTCCATTACCTCTTTCTTCTGTGAATTCCCCTTCAAAACTTCTTGGGTCCGAGGGTGCCTTGAGGTCGGCATTAGTCGCTTTCGCTGCAGCTATGTCATCATCTTTCTTCTTTATTAGTGCCTCAAATGCTTTTAATATCTTTGGGGTTGTGACCCAAGCCGATAATTATGTCTTCCGCAGACTTTATTCATTATCTTTGCCCGAGAAGAGGCCTTCAATTTGCAATTGGGCACTTGTATGGTTTAGCACCTTGCAACAAGTTAGGCTGCCATGGCCTTATTAGTAAGAGTGGAATACACCATTTCCCGCCTTGTTTATGCCTATCCGGTCCAAAGGATACTTGCGTTTTCCGTAGACTCTCAAAATTCTGTTCTAATATAATCAGCTTGCTAAGTCATGGGTTTTGGCACCTTTGACTTGAAGTGGCTCATTATCATTTTGCCTTGTGAATGGCTTCAGCGTCGGCATATTTAACCTTTTCCCGATTAGTGTGGAGGCATTTTCGTATATTGATCATATACTTTCATTCTCAATGGATCATTCTTTGCCTTATATTGATGAAAGTTCCTTTTATAGTCCGTATCCGTTTTAGTGGCTCAAAGGAGGATACTCGCACTAACCTGTGCAAGTTTTTCCTTTCTGCTCAGAGGGTCACACTAACAAAACCAGCTTAGTTGACTCCGTTTCTCTTCCATCATCAAACACCATCTATGATTTCCACATCCGGAAGTGGATCTCGTTTATGTTTTTGCCTCGATGTATTTTGGTGGAGGACTCTTTAGGAGGAGTAGCATCTAGAACCTCGCCTTTTCTTTTCCTATTTCCATGTTGGATGGAGTTTGTAATTATGAAACTTCAGATGTTTACCTGAAAGTGGGAGAAACTTGTGCTTGATCGGTGTGCTCCTCGGGTTTGAGGTTTCTCCGCCATGACTAAAGTTTCAATGACCTCTAATTTCAGGTTCCTTCCTTTTCCTTTGGATTCCGCCGCCACCGGTGAACCGCCTTCCCGTAATGTCCGCCGTAGATTTGCTCGCAGCGGCCAATGTGAGGTACCGCACTTGATCACAAGATTCTAGGTCATACTTCTTCTCAAGATCTTTCATTATTCTGCTCATTTTTCTTCTTCACTTTCTTTCCCTCATTTAGTGTTTCTGCCACCCATTCATCTCGATTGAATATTGTTCTAGAGACAGAGGAATCTTATGGTGTATGTAAGGGGATGACTTGTTCTTTATTCTCTCTTTTCACGATAAAATCATGGGTCATAAGGAACCTAACGAAAACTTATTTGGAACTTGCAATGGTTTTGCAGATAAGTCATTGCCGCCTCCCTAGAGTTGCAAATGAAAGGACCTAATTGACTTTTGATCCTTAATTGGGCTCTTTTCTACACGCAAATGGATCATATCCACTATTCATTTGCTTAAAATATTCCAAGGCAAAAATTCTCATGGGCACATATCTTGGCAACTTGAATGGATGTAATTCACATCCATAGATTCTCATGACCGAATGGTTTTGATATAAACCACCCCAACTTTATAAGTCCTCAAAAGTTGCAAGGTCTTTGGATTTATTAATAGCCTTGAGGAGGGATTCCCGCTTCAACAAGGTAGTTACAGATATACAAAAGATCGATGAACTCAAGATAGGAATATGGAGACTTATAGGAAGAATGAATTATGGGAGACCAAAATATAACCGACCTAGGGTTTCCCTGCATCAAGCTTTACCGTGAAAGGGAACTTCGATTCATAGAAGATAATGAGATGATAAATAACCGAGGAATATTTGAAAACTTTCATCATCTAGCCTCATGAACTGACTATGTATCTTATTACAGCATGAGGCAAAGTCATATTTAACTTCAGAGGTTGCCCGTATGGAAAATAGACAAGCAAACACTGCTATCTCATCAACATATTCAATCGGTATTGAAACCCAAGACAAAAGATACCATATTGCAGGGATGAGCCTTCCCAACTTAGTGAAATAATAAAACCATAGGGAGGAGGTCCCTTAGGTTGATGTTCCTCAGTAACATGAAATTTCCGGCAATGGACTCAATTTTTCTAAGGTCAATTTATTAATTTTCAATCAATTCTTCCATAGACAAAGGTGCTAGTTCTTGGTCCGGTTCAAATGTAGCATTGCATTGATAGCCTCGGGGAGTAATGGAAAAAGAACACTCGTCGTGGATATTACAACAGTGGGATCATAGTTAGAATGGCACAGTGGATGATTTCGGGGAAGAAATGACTCCGTAGGGATGAGATATCTCAGAGATTGATTCCTCACAACCTAATGAGATCGACCTGGGCCTTTCGAGTACTCTCACCGCAAGAACAATAACTCGAAGGGGAGTTTCATAAAAATGCAAGTCTTTAATCTAGAAATCTTTATCTACTAAAGGTAAATATTCTAACTCTTGGGGTATCTGAGTTACATTCAATGTCAGGCTTCCATTTTGGTTCTTTTGTGGATTCAAAACGGGGAGGTTTCGGTTTTTCTTCACAAGTCGGTGCAATTTCACACTTAATGAAGGAAATTAACACACCAGCTTGGGGAATAATTCACAAGCGAAAACTCGTGGAATGATCTCTAAAGGATAATTTAATCACTAATCCGTTGAAAACAAGGAAAATGTGTGATTTCTTTTGAAGTTCGAAGCGCTATAGGATAAATACCCGTTCGGAGAAAGCCGGTTTTTACTGTATCAGCAGAGCAGGAGGATGCGTGAACACAAACTGGCGGAAACTGAGCGAAATCGACAATGTAGTTGGATTTTCGGAAATTTGAAATTCAGATCGTTGCAGCTAATGCTGCTCAAATGATGAAATGACAAAAAAACACGCGAATTCGTTTTATTTCCAAGTCAAAAAAGGGGTTTTTAGTTTTTCGAGGAGCACGTCACTTGGTACGGGGCCGTACGAAGTGGGCCGGCGGTAGCAAGAAGTCCCCATTCACTTATGGACAAAGGTGGTATTGAACAAGTGTGGGCAGCGATTCCATTAGAGTATCGACACGTGGACGGGAGACTAGTCAGTCACCACCAAGCCCCCGCGCGTTAAAGCTCGACAAAGGATGGGTAGCGGAATTGCCAAGGAGCTTGATATTTGAGGGGCGATCCGACGGTTGAAATGACGGGGAGATGGTGGGAAGTTGTTGGTGCGGGCCCACACAGATTATCGTTAATTAATCACCCCGGCGGGAGTTGATTGGTGGAGGTAGTTGGTTATTAATTAATTTAATAAATTAATTAATCCCATGGTATAATGGAAAGAGGGATTGCGGCGGGGTTTCAATCGTGGTTGTACGGTGGAATGCCGTGGATGGGCCACGGCAGCATAGTTTTTCCGAAAGTTTTGGTTTTAAAAAAAATAAAAACTGTTTATTTTGTGTTAAACATATAGAATTATATGTTTAAACTTATTTCTAAATATTTATTTATAAGTGGTAATAGATAAACATTATTTAATTACCATAGGGGCGGGACTATGATATAAGGATATATTTAACCAAAGGGCATATGAAGGGGTTTTTGGGGTTTAATATTTGGAAGTAAATACTTTGGTTAAAAACATAATAGAGGGGTTTTGGGATATTAATTTAAAAGGAATTATATACTTAGGATAAAGGCATTTTCACTAGGGATTTCCTTCAGTGTCCAGAGTTAAACATTAGACATGACAAAGGGACAAGGGAACTCAAAACACTTTGCTCATCTAAGAAAGTAACAATTTCTGAAGTAAATTGCAATATCTCATCTTTCAATAATTTAAACCCTGAATAGTAAGTTATTTTGAGGGATTTTTATGGAATTTGTATATCACTTTCTCTCTAAGCAAAATGAGATTTTACTTAGGAAAAGGTTAAAGATGAAATGATTATAATGATGTAATTAAGTCTGGCACTGCCCAGCAGTCTTGATCACAGGCCGAGGGTCCGGTCCTCTTCAAAAGTCAAGGAAATGCCTTGAGCCCCTTTGATCTCCCAAATACCTTAGTACTTTGGGGGAAATTAGTAAAACTCTGTTTAAGGGGAAAGTGATGAGGGAGGTTAATGATTTTGACTTGGGGTTTTCTGTGATTTTCCGTTGTATCGCTTCAAGATTACAGATGAAAGTAAAAACATTTAGCAAGATCATTCATCGATAAAACTTTTGCAACACCATCTACCTACCCTATCTACTATTACCATTTTCTCCTCTTATTAGGTGCATTTAGACTTGCAAACCCTTTAAACTTTTCTTTACATGATAAATCTATCTATTTCTACACTTATTACATCCAAGGGCCTGACATAAACTATTGAGCACCTTTAATAACTCTACTTCCATCTACTTATCTCAAGATTAAAATGTTTGGCCCGGGATATTTATTCTCTATTCTATAACATGAAATTGAAATATGAATAAGTGCCAAGTTTAAATCATGGACTATCTATAAATTGTGGCAAAAGTTTGACAAGCCGTGACACAATTGCTATTTACAAAATGAAAATAGTAGCATTTGGATTTGCACACTTCTTTGGCCTATTTTTTGCTTCCTAGTTCATTTCTTTGCTTTTTTGGCCATTTTTATTTTTCTTACCCTTTGATTTTTCTTTTTTGGGTATACCCTCTTACATTTTTTGTAAATTTTTGATTTTTGGTTTTTTTAAGAATATGGAACACCTTTGCTCAAGAAAGGTTTGAACATATCTCCCCAAGTAGTTCAATCATGACATCATGAAAAATGACACCTATTGGTATAGGAGTCTAACACCAACAAGTAACCTTGTAATACACGTCGTTAGGATCCTATGACTTGGCCGATAGGAATGGATTGGCCGGAAAAAGAAGAAAGCCCGATGAACTACTCGGGATAAAACCCTACATTGTGTGGATGAAGAAGGAAACCTTTTACTCTTAAAAGGAAACCTAAAATCCATTTCGCAAGACAAATATCAGCCTTACAATTAAAACGAACAGCTAGAAAAGGATACCAAGTTTAAGTAACAAGGCTGTGGAGGAAGTAGAACAAAACCTGAGAAAGATCTGCCGAATGAATTAACGGGTAAGTAACTAAAGAAGTCTTTCCGTATGATTCCTCATCTCCCCCCAAAAGAGAAATTGACTTTACCATAGATCCGGGTGCCGTGAGCGACACCCGCTTCCCGAGCCCCTATCGAATGAGTCCTCCCGAACTTATGGAGTCGAAGATGAAATTGCAAGAATTACTAGGATAAAAGGTTCACACTATAGACTAAAAGTGTGTCTCCTTTGGAGCACTAGTATTATTTGTGAAAAAGAAAGATGGAACTTTTAGGATGTGCATTGATTATCGCCAACCCAACAAGTTGACCATTACAAAGCTCAGATATCCGCCTCCCTAGAATCGATGATCTTTTGATCGTGTGAGAGGGGCTCACTTTTCGAAGATTGACTTAAGAACCGGGTATCACCTACCGTAATCGTTTAGAATAAGACATCAAAATGCCTTTTCAACCCGGTATGGACACTACGAATTTGTAGTCTTACCTTTGATTGACAAATGCCCCGCCACATTCATGTGTCCGATGAACGTTGTGTTAAATAAGTATTTGGATAGATTTGTTCTGTTTTTCAGATGATATTTTAGTCTACCTTCCAAAAATTAGGATGAACATAAAGAACACTTGAGAATAGTGTTATGACTTAAAAAGAAAACCGCTATATATGCCGTTCATAAAATGTGAATTTTATAAAGATAAAATTCAATATCTGTCATATGCTTCGAAAAGGCCTGGTACTTGACCCCGAAAAGATAAAATCCATTAAAGAATGGCTGCAGCCCCAACCGATGTTTCAAAGCAAGAAGGTCATTCATGGACTTGTGCTATTATCGCAGATTTGTGGAGAGATTTTCTCGCTATAGCACATCCTATCACTTCATTGCAAAGAAAGGGTGTCAAGTTCGTACTTGACCGAAAAAATGTCAAATCGCTCGAGCAATTAAACAAAAACTTACTCACCCCCTATACCAAAAGACAGACCCGATAAATAATTGTATGTACGTATGCTCGTTGCAGAGGGGTTGGGAGGAGTCCCGTTGCAGAAAACTCGCTATTGCCTATGAATCTCGAACCGAAAATACATGAACACTATAGTGCCTATGATTTGGAATTAGCAAACAAGTATCCATGCGTTTAGGGAATGTGGCGGCACTATCTCTTGGGAAAGTTTGCCTCGATGACCGATCGTTGCTATTAGTCTCAAATAAAGCAGCGATAGATAAGTGTGAATGTTTCGAATATAAATGCCTCAGCTAGTGCCTGTATCAGGCAGAGGAGTGGTGAGAGAAAAAAGAATCAAGATCCAAACTATGAAACACTCTTGGTGAAACTACAAAGGGAGAAAACCGATTTCACTCAAAACCAAAAAAGGGCCGGCTTCATTATAAAAATGTTGTATATTCCAAATGTAGAGTCCTTAAAAAGAGAAATTTTGGATGAATATCACAAACATATGCAGGACATCCACGATATCGAATGATACCACCAAAAAAAAAATTGTTCTCACAGAATGAAGAGAGATGTAAGGCATTATTTAAGTAGGTGCAGGAATGTCAACTAGTCAAAGTTGAGCATCAAATATCCTCACAGTCTTTTAAATCCTTTGGTTACACTGCGTAATGGAAATGGGACACAGTCATGGACTTTATAAATGTATACCTTAAAACCAAATATCAACATGATTCTATAATGGTAGTAGTAGACACTTTAACAAAACCTCGCCCACTTTAGTACCAAGTCTACCTTGATACTTGTGCGTGTTTTTTAAAAGAAATAGGTTACATGGGGTTCCAAAACTTATTGTTTCATACCGGGATGCTGGGGTGCTTATCATGTTCTTGAAAGGATTGTTTGGAGGATGGGTACTAAGTTGAATTTTAGTACCGCTTATCACCCTGCATCGATGGGCAAACAGAGAGACTAATAATTTGAGTGATATGTCGAGAATGTATGTGATGGATAGACCATCAAAGTGGGAAGAGTATTTGCATTAGCCAATTTTCCTATAATAACAGCTACCAACCTTCTAACAAAATGAGTCCGTTTGAGACCGTATGGAAGAAAAGTTGTACTCCTTTGAGTCAGAGTCAACCAGAGGATAAAGTAATGTTGGGACTCGATGCCTTACAAGAGATGGAGAGAATTGTTAAACAAATACAAAGAAACATCAAGACAAAAAAGACAAGATCACCGTGTGTACCTATGCCGATAAGAAAGAGTGCACCGAGAATTCAAAGGGAGATCGTGTATTTACGTATTAAATGCAAAAGAGCACTTTATGCCGGAAGTTGTGCAAAATTGGCTCCTAGATATTGTGGTCCTTTTGAAGTCTTAGAAAGGGTGGGACCGTTGGCTGTATAACCAGCCTTTACCACCCCATGTTAGAGTCCATGATGTGTTTGTTTCGTTATTAAAAATATATGTGCATGATTCTTCTCACATAGTTGATTGGAATGTTGTATGTGTGGAACGAGAAGGGGATTTTCAGTGCAACTGCCCAAGTGTATCGAGCGGGAAGAAATTGAATTGAGGAAACGTATCGTTAGCGTAGTAAAAGTGCAAAGGAAGCACTTTGTCGCGAAGAAGCTACCTCGGGAAAGAGAAGCTGAGATGATGGAAAGATATCCGTTTTTGTTTCGAAAAAATGAACTTAGTAGTTAAATAACAACACCGAGGATGGTGTTTATTTTCGCAGGGGGGAATATGTAACACCCCCATCTATGTTGGAATTTCAAAGTTAGACAATTGAACTTCAACTTGGGGCGGGAGTGACCCCCAAAGGATAAATAAATTGTGAATGTAATTTAATATTTAATTTGAGGAAATGAATAAAATACTGGTGTGAATATTGACCAAAAATGAGATTTTGAGATCACTTGCTAAATCCATGAGGATGGATAAGGCAACTATTCCCCACAATCCTTCAAAAAAATCCTTGGAAGGAATTATTTCTAATTTATATTTTGAGGAAGAATCTAAATTTCCCCAATGATGAGGAAAGTAGTTGGGAAGAGGTAAAAAGCTGGAAAAGCTGAGGGAAAGCATAAAATAGCTTTAAAGAATCCCAAAAATGGGAAGCCTAGGAAAACAGGAAGAAAATCATCCTGCTATTCTGGATGCAAAATTAGAAACAGGCTTTGGGGAACTATTAGCTTAAATAAGCTGCTCCTAAACAGATCAGGGGTTGATCTGGGGTGGAGGTGGTCTCAGCTCGGGGGTGAGTTCCGGGAGAAAAAAAGGAACTCTACGGTTGGGAGGTTGGTCTACTACATGAGTCGTATGTATTTAAACCACCCAGGGATTTTATTTCTTGCAGTATGAATTGGCTACATATAATTATCGACTTATGTATTAGAAGTTTTAAATGTTTTCTTCCACAGAATTTAATTATCATGAATTCATCTTCAAGGGTCTGTGTAATTGTAGACAAGAATTCAACCGTAGGAACTTCTGGTCTATCAGTCTCTAGTAGGAGTAAGAGAAATTATATTATGAAAAATTTTATTTGTAACTTTAATCTGCAAAGAAAAAAAAAACAATAAAGTAGAAAAGAATAGTAAGAAATGAACCATTCAGCCTAAGGACAGAGAGAGGACAAGGATTGAAGTCTGTTGTATTCTTACCTTTAACATAATTAAATAGAAGAAGTAAACCCTCTAACTTCTGTATAGGGGTAAGAACAGTATCTTCGGAACCTTATCTGCCAGAATCTCTAAACCCAATGTGGGTTTAAATCTGGAGATACTACTAAAATTCCCCAGAATAAAATTTAGTGTAACTCTAAACTGTCTTGAAAATGCAAAACATTATGTGCAGTAGAATAAAAACCAAAGTCTTACTGTTTGTTCACTGTTAAATATGAGGACATTAATATACTGGAATTAAACTCTGAAAGTGAGGCTAATATATTTAAAATAAACTGTAGATGAACATTAGAAACAATATATATAAATAGAATAACTATGGCTGGACTTATACAAAAGACAATGTGATTCTATATAAGCTTCTGGAAGTCATAAATCACAAACATATATCGTCTAGGAATATGTTTTACAAAGTCTGGTTACTATGTTATAAACAATAATTGATGGTTAGCCTCAACAGAATGGAAGAACTAGAAGACCAATGTTTAATTCAGAACAAAGGTGGATTTCACAAACGGAGAGTCATGGTTAACTGCATAGAAAATCCAGTTGGTATGCATTAAAATCAACTGTTAATTTAAAACCTTAAACAAAACAAGGTAGCAGTAAGAAGTAAAGTGGTAACAACCGAAGTATCATGATCAGGAAATAAATTCTGAAGATAAACCATTTTATTCTTGCAGTGGAAAATAAACATCATAACTAGACAGAATAGAAAAATACTTTATATAGTGAGTAAGTGTAGTACTGGAAATTGATTTACACATAATCTTAAGAGAGGAAAATAGCATGTTATATAAATCAAGTTAGGAATGACATTATAAGTGACAGGGCTTATAACATGATATAGGTCTGTTCTTATCTATCCTATTAAAATGAGATTTGGTATGGAAAATAAATTCGAAATAAAATAAACAGACATCTGGGGCATATAAATATTGATATACATAAAGCCCGAACTTCCACACAGGTAGGACTAAGACATCGAACCAGAAGAATTAAAATTTCCTCGGCAGAGATGCCATTTAAAGATCATAGTTAGATACAAGCTGATATAAAAACCGGGTACGCCCCGCGTCTATTGTCAACACAGTATTGAAATGCAGAAATGCGCAAAGAAAATCCATAGTCTAAACGGGAAATAAAAGACCCAAATCTTTGAAACGAGTAACGATGGCACAGAACCATCAGCAATTAAGGGAAACGAATTCCATTCGATAGGTATATCCCCTGTAACATATGTGAAATATTTAAACGCCGCAAATACCGACCTGATGGCATCGCAGCTTGATAGAAGCTGTAATTAAAGAACCTGTGAGTCAAATAGCTTGGTTACGGTCACTGGATACCAAGTATCAATTTGAATAAATAGAGATTTCACCGATAGTATGTAACCTGGCACATAAAAACAAAAGGAAGAAGAGATTATTTATAAACTATTTAAGCCATGAAAACAGTGAAAAGAGAGTTGGTGTATAACCGTCCCAAACCGAAACTACCGTCAGGTATACATTACCTCTGGTACTCCCGAAATGTTGGCCATTCCAAAGCAGAATGTGCGATAAGGGAACATATCGAAAAATTACCTGGAAGTAATGTTATTCCGAAAAAGAGAATTAAAGCAGATGCTTCAGGAACACGATGAAACGCGACGTCAAATAGAGAATTTCCATTTCTGTGAACACAAATTCATATTCTGGAAATCGTCATGTATTACTCCAATAGATCGGGAATCCACTGACTACTAAAGTGGGAAAACGAATTCAGTAGGAAAGACGGTTACGCTAATGGATAAAACCCCTATCGAATTAAACCAACACCGAATTGAAATACATGCGTCTGAAGCAGGATCAACCAAATGGTTACAGTCACGTTAAGTAAGTCGATGGAGTTATTGATTCCAGACATAATGAAACATGGGGCTTACCTAAGAGAAACGCATGAACCCTATCTCTGAATACTTTCCGCGTTCATAAGCATGGCTAAGGCGATAATACTCGGAGCGTTTGACCAGAGGGAGGAGAGAACCCTAATACATCGGTGCCCTACACCTGTCTCAACTCCAACGACTGGAATGGGGATCAATGAAGTTTACAAACCGAGGAAAAAGTTAACCCGACTGACATTTCACACCTCTCGTTATCACTGTGAACGGGCATCGTGCGATAACCATAAATGCGTACCAGGCGCCACGACAAGTCGATAGTAAATTCGTATCGCCGAATTAACTCAACCCTGCAACCAGGTGAGTGTGAACCATGAATATCGTTATAATTCGTACCCCGAAAATATACGCCAAGATCTGATCAAGTAAAAACAAGTGGAATGAAATGATGATTCTCGATTTTGAGCGCGTAGATGGGACGTGAAGGAATAAAAAAATTTGGTGTAGTATGAAACGTATACGCATTCCGTCCAGATCTTGCATTAGAGATTTAATATATACCAATGATCCGCCATACTATAACCAATGATCAGTCATACTATATGAAAAAGGGAGTTAAAGTGATCGAACTTGAAGAGTTAGTCCACCATGTAAACAGAAAGGAATAAAAGAGTCCTCGTTACCTATTAAAAATAGATGGATATGCCGAAGGGAAATTAGGTGTAAGATAGCATAAGTATTGAATGCGATAACCTTAGGTTCTCATTTGCATATAATAAAGTGTAAAAATTGTATAATCAATTTTGTATAAAGGTAAATGGTGGTGACAAGAATTTGATGCAGAGTTCTGAGTAAGAAAGTCATAGGAAATAAAATATCAAGGACATGGCAATAAAAATAAATAAAAAAATTGAGGAACAATTACATTCAAAGATATGAATATTATAGTAACCTAAAAGATATATTAGCACTTATCAGCTACAAAGCAAGTTGCGTTATGGTGGGAGGAAGAAAAAAATGTGTAATGCACAATCTTGATGAAAAAACAATATCCCGGGAATAATTTCATAAATAGTTTAAAACTGGGCAATATTTAACTAAAATATATTATGTTGATTGTGTTAAATAATTTAATGATTCATGGTTAGGACAACTTTATTATGGATTAATTTAGGCAATTTTACCAAACCTATTAAGATATGTTCCCTAAATCAAGGAGGAAAAGTGAAATTACAACGATTATTTAAACCACCTTCCACTCTCTGTATAAAGAAAGATTGAATTTGACAATTAGAAGACCATGGAAGAAGTTGTAAGAAAGCAAGAAAGACTCTATTAGAGTACAAGAATTTTTAGACAAAGGGTATATCGTAACAATCAAGCTTCGGGGAGCATCGATGTTTGATAAAAATAAGGATGGAACTTTTAGATTTGTATATATTATCCTACAACCCATCAAACTAACCATTAAGAAAAGTATCTACTACCTTGCATTGGTGATCTATTTGATCAACTTAGAGTTGAAAATGTTGTTCTAAGATCATAAGATCATGATATCACCAAGCTAGTAAAACACAATATGAAGACATACATAAAACAACACTAAAACAAGGTATAGACACTATGAATCTATAGTACTACATTTTGGTCTTACTCATGCACCTCCTGACATTTATGCATTTAATGAAAATGAGTTTAGTGGCAATTTTAGAAGTTTCTATTAATCTTCATTACTTTTTCAGATATTTGAAAAATCAAGAAGAACATGAAGAACATTTAAGAATATTGCATAATTTAAGAGAACACCAAATGTAAGCAAAATTTAGCAAATGTGACTTATATAAAAACAAAATCTAGTAATTGGTTCATGCTATCTCTAAAGATGGCATATATGTCAATCCTTAAAAGTATAAGGCCATTTTAAACTAGCCAATACCTAAATATGTATTGGATATTAGGTCCTTCACATGCATGTTACAAGGTTCATTGAAGGATTTTCCAAATAGCATATCCCATCATTTTTTTACAAATGAAAGAAGTGAAATTTAATTAGAAAATCAAAATGCCAAGAGATTACTTGGATAGTTAAACATCTACTAACAATACAACCTATGTTAAATATTATAGATATAGAAAAAAATAATTTTTGCATTGTATCGAGGCATGTATTGAGGGGTTGGGGTGGTGTGTTAATGCAAAAAAATAAGTGGTTTCTTATGAATCAAGAAAAATAACCTCATGAAAATAACTATGTTGTCTATGATTTGGAATTGGTCATTTTTACATTCTTTGAATATGTGGAAACACTATTTTATGTTGGGAAAAAATTATACTTGTTACTAAATCATATAACTTAAAATATTTTTTCTTGTAAATCTGATTTAAATGCTAGAAAATATAGGTGGATGACATTTTTAAGTGAACTTGAATTTTACAGTTACACTGTAAAAGAAAAGAGAATAAAGTAGTGTATTCCGTAAGTTGGAGTATTAATTAGCTAATGGAAATTTTCTTTTGGTAAGTAGCACCAAACTGATTTTGCAGAACAAACTGCACTTACCATCACCGAAAGATGAAGTTTATCCGAAATTACAACATAAACTATAACAAAGAATTACGTGGCTATGACAAAATTCCATTCAAGAACAAATTTATTTTCCTAATGAATTTGTATTGAAACAACTTAATTTGAATGAAAATCATCAAAGAGTTTTACATAACACCTTGGTTATTAGAAAATGATTTCAACATTGTGTATAATAATCTTATTGGCTAGGAAAGAAAAAAAAATAAATGTTTGAATATTGGACTAAATATTTAGAGTTCTGGAAGTGAAGGTAGAACATGAACACCCAAACCCTTGGACTACTAAACCCGTTTGCAAATTCAGAATAGAAATGAGAGGTTATCTCTTTAGATTTAATATCACAGTATTCCCAAACCACAAAATAGAATGACTTATTATGGTCGTTCTAGAAAAATTATGAAGAAACACATTTCATACATGTTCACACTACATTTGGGACAACATAGATTGCAGAAATATTCATGGAGGAAATAGTTCTATTACATGGAATACCTAAAAGTGTGATATCATATAAAGACAATAAATTCACTTTAACATTTCGAGAAAACTTTGATGAATAAGTACGCAACCTTAATTTTATTACCACCTACAATCCCTAAGCATATTGTCAAATGGAAAGGAAAAGCCACTAGAATAAATGCTATGGATGTATGTTACAACATACTCCAATCGAATTTTCATACAATAATAGGCATGATGCATCACATAAAATTAAGCCCAATTGAATCTATGTATGGAAGGAAGTAGGACACTCCATTGAATCGTTAGAAGATAGGTTGATATCGGGTCTTGATATCCTTCAAGAACTCAATTAGGTAGTAAATAAAGAATATAAGAAAGTTTGAAAACTTCACAATATAGATAGAAAAACTATGGAGACCAAAAGAGAATGCATAAAGAATTCAAAGCCCGAGAACACAAGTATATCAACGAAACTTAAGAAAATAACTGGAGACCATGAACTTGTTCTAACCCAGTACTGCTGTGTCTCCGTGGTACCTTTGAAATACTAACTAAAGGTAAGCCAATGGCCTATTAGGTAGCATTTACGAACCATATAAATTGCATAATGTTATTCATGTCTCTTATTGAAAAGTATATGATGTTCTCATGATTGATTGTAACGCTACCTCACTACAGACATAAATAATTTGCGATGGATCAATGTAATTTTGTGTTGAAAATTCGTGTAGCTATAACACAGCAAAAGAGATTTCAAAACGTCAAACATTTCACAGTCGTATTTTCGACATCTCCTTGACCATCGAAAGTTTCCTGAAGCAATTAGCCATCACAATTAATGGTGTCATTATTTTGACAAAAATCGTCATTGCATATCATTTAAAGGTGCACTCATTTGTGTCGTCAAAAATTTCATTGCAATAGTGATGTCAACGTATGGTAATTGTGACCCACAGGCAACGGAATTGCAATCGTTAATGATATGAAATTATGACAATTAAGGTCGATAATTGCGAAGAATCTCCGGGCAATTTTGATACTTCTTCATAGGAATTGTGACAATTAGGTGTGGGAATTTTGACATATAAGAGTGGGAATTGTGACATCTATGTGAAGGAATTATGACATTGAGTGTGTAGAAATTGCAATGTTTAGGCATAGTGAAGTGTGGCATTTATGCGTGGGAATTGCAACGCGTTTATGAATGGAAATTGCGATGTATTTGTGTGGGAATTATATGGTGTTATTACATATGTATGGGTTTTTCCCTATAGGCACAGAAGATCAAAAGTTTCAGGTATTGTGATCATTATATGTGTGCTGAAATACAACACTAAGCATATTATTTAAAAAAAAAAAAAAATCACCTCCCAAAATGTGTTTGCCATTTTCGATTGATGTTAAAATATTGTGGTTATAGGTTATGTTTGTGTTTTGTAACTGACATTTGAAAATTTGATTGAAAATATTGGGTCTAACCTATTTTGGCTTTTGAAAACAAAATAGAATGTTGTTAAAGGAGTCTATATATATGAAAATCGAACTGTACTTATTACCCATACTTTATATGTGCCAAAATAAACCTTCTACTCTAAGATCAATAGGAATTGATTGTAAATGAGGTTACCCTACTAGCATTTTACCATATGAATGGCATTTATGGTCAACAAGCCATATGAAATAAAAGTTGACTATAGTGTATTGTCAACTTCCTCGAATTTTTCCTTATGTTATTTCTTAAGGTTAAGAGAGTTATATGAAGTTTTTGATCTAGGATAAAGGTGACCTCATTGGTGTTTTATGTGGAGACTTATTCATGGTTGTTGGTAGTCACTTCTACATATTTTTTATATTAAATTATATATATATATATATATATATATAGAATAAAAAGGAAAATTTTGGTATAAAAGATTATTTGAGAAATTTTTTAAAGATTTATATTTTATTTTAAAAAAAAGTTGAAAAAAAAAAAATATCATTTAGAAGTATGTGCATGAGCCTAACCTTTTAGGATCTATCACTAAATATAAGCAAGGTGGATCGAAAGGCTCAAGTTTACCTGAGTTACCACACCCTTAGAAAAATAGGTCCACGTAAAATAAAAATTAGAAGACAAGTGGGGCTTTAGAGAGAATCTATATTGATCATGTCCAAATGGTTCAATATCATAGTATTTTCACATACAACATGTTTCGATGATAAAATGAGGCCATCCCTCAAAGATGTTTATGAAATAGTTGATCGTAAAATAAATAGTTGAGATCCATTATGAGGGTCAATAACATTTTTGGCAAACCCTAAGCTTACCCTCGAGAAATGGTAAATCGATTTTCGAAACCAATTCTACCATACAAGGACAAATCATCCTCCAAAAGAGCCTTTCCAAGCTAGGTGCCAAGTGAGTACAAGAGAGAAACACCAAGGTCATACTCACCTCATCCTCCCTATATTTCCCCATCGCTTCCATGTAATCATATGTGACACATGATTTTTCTTCCGCATCATCCTCTCTTACTTGCACAAGTCGTAAATTTAGGTATTTTCCCAGTTAGTACCAAAAGGGTTAAAAGTATATCTTTACTCTCCCTTTTTTCTTACAACCCAAAAGCTCCATTCAACTATCGTATTGTCACATACCAATCCTACAAAATCAGCATTGGTGGCCTAACCGCTTTAACTTTTCAACAACCTGATGACATCTATGTGTACTCATGGTGCATCCCAATATTATTGAATGACTAGCCATTTATATAGATTGTTACATTTGCATTCCTAAGCAACGTTCTAGCAATGCTTCTCATATTTACACAAAATATAATGACAATAATATTGTTCACACAACCTCCAATTATTTTTGTCCTAAACTTCCCAAAATTGACTATAGTAGAGGGTGAATGTATAAGATCATGAATGCCTAGAAATGAAGTAATAATTTTAATAATAATTATTTTTACATTGTTCTTGAATGCATTTAGAGTTAGTTATTTTGTATAATACTTATGTACCTTTCACTAATTATCATTCTTTCATTAGGCACACTATAATTGCTTGGTAACTTTTAGTTTTCTCAATCTCTACCATGATAGGAATTTAATTCTTGACCTCATACTATTAATTAATGGATTAGATTCTAGGAAAAAAATTGCATTAAATTCTTAGGCTTACCATTTTTTTTCCCCATAAGAACTTTTGGTGGTATGCATCCTTGATGCCACTTTTCCTTTCTTTTGTTATATTTCTTGTATTTAGACCAACTATGGTGGAAGTTGTATTATGTACAAGCTTTTCCTATCATTACATGTGGTCTTAGGAATTTAAGATAAAATAAGTTTTTCTCATTTGCATGTGGACAATCGCACGTAATGTTTCCAAGGTATGTTTCTTGTTAAATAGTGATGGGTATGCATATTCTCCTTTAGAGACTTTGAAATGTTGGAAAATCCATTCGTATTTCCTATATTCTCCAAGAAGTAAGGACTACAAGAATTATTTCACAATACTTGTCATTAAAGGATCTAAAAAATTCCCCTCAAATTACTTCTATAGTGTCTCTCCACCCCGTGAAAAAAATTCAAGGCTCACAAATACAATCACATTAAGTCACCGAAATATTAAAATAAATACCTATTGGAATAATTAATATGCATCCAATGAATTATGAAAATTAATTTAAAGTTCAATGACCCAAACATGAATACATATGGATGAGTTTCTAATTATGTACTAAATTTTAATAAATTATCCTTAAATCAAATATATTAATTAAATAATTTCATAATTACTCTCTCATAAAAATCCGACCTTTCATGAACTCCTCATCATTCACTATTTATCTTCTATGTCTATTTATTCTATTCCCTCAACTTTTCAAAGAAATTTTGGAGGTTCACCCCTGATGATGGACTCACTTAGATAGTCCGAAATGTTAAGTTATTAAAAAAACTCGAAATAGGTTATTCTCCTCTTCTACTATGTCACTTCAATGAAATTTTCTATTATTTTAACAAGAGTGCCATCTCTTTAGATTTGAGTCTCCATTCATTCCCACAACGCAACCCCATCCCTAAACTATGTGAAACATGGAAAAATATCCATTTCTCAAACCATAACTTCAGCAATATAATTCATAGAATTATTTCTTTCTACCTCCATTAGCATCATCCTAACCATGCCACCTTGTAAATTCATTAAAAGTGTCATTATCATATATAATAAGTCATTTCAATATCACAATTTGTACAAATTGTGTCCTATGCATGTTTGTGTGAGAGAAAGAAATATATAAAATTAAATCCCTTTAATTTGATCCAGTTACCTAGGACATTGAAATATATAAGAGATCTCTTTTAGAGTTGGAATTTTTTTTCATATATCAAGTCAACATGTCGGTCAAAAGTGGCCCAAAATCAAGATCCATGTCTTCATTGGTATAAGAATAATTTCACAAAACATAGAGCCTATGGAGATATAATATATGCTATGTAATTCCATAAAGGTCTCATCATTTATTGACAAGTGTAACTTATATATGACTCAAAAAATAATGCCACTAGCACCTAGTAATCCTTGAGATAGAGTTGTAGTCCTATTATGCAAATAAAAGAGTCATTAAAAGATAAAGTTCCAATTGAAGGTGAGGTCACAAACCCAAGGGATAAAAATATATCGAGATACAATAGTCAAATAGAAATATTCCATAATAGAGTCAACAAAAAGATAAAGTTCCAATTGAAAGTGAGGTCACAAAATCCAAGGATAAAATATATCGAGATACAATAGTCAAAAAGAATAGCCAACCTTTTCCAAATTCTCTAGATATTTTACCAACCTTTTCTTTACAGATACTATGCCATGATTTATTTCTAGCATCATGTACCTATATGATCCTACACATGCGTGGAAAAAATTCTCTTTTGGGAACTTCGGCATGAAAGAAGAAATTAGGAATTTATTGGTTGAGGAAGGAATAATGTTTATTAAAACCAAGTTCAATGCCCATCATACAGATCCGAAATTACGTTTGAATCTTAATTTGACAAAGTGAATTATATAGTAGCATTGTTCACAACAACAGCTATCAAGAATGATCTGTTTCTATGTATGTGATGAAATTATTAAGATCCCCAAAAGGGCATACCCATATACTGTGTATTGGAGTAAAAACTCCCTAAGAGAGAACCAAGAGGCCTAAGGGATCTAAAAACAACTTACCACTCAATTATAGACCTAGCTATTATCAATTTCTTGATCTCTATAAATTAAGCCGTATGTAGCTTTAAAACCTAACCAATAATAAACCCTTGATCATATTTCGTTGATTCCATATACAATTAAAAGTACATAAATCGTATAGTTCGGTATCTCAAAGAATATGAAACCATAACATCATTCATCCGTTCAATTTGACAACGAATTAGCGATGATGTCAAAATCTTGACTCCAGATAGAAAAGACAAGCAGGCTACAAAAGCCGGCCATCATAGAAGAAACACCACGTTCAGCAGAAAATCGGATCTAATTTTCATGAACATATTTTTTGGAGCTATGGAAAATGTTGATAAAATTTCAGGATAGAAAAAAATATGACTAAATCTTGCTACACCATCCCCACTTCCAAACAACTCGGCATGGTGCCCACCCTAAGTCACACGTAAACCATCTCCAGATAACCAAATCAAACAAAAATATGCGTGATTTAGCAACAACAAATAACACCAAAAAGCATGTAGTTCGAGACAAATATTATCTAAAACCCATAATCATAGAAGAAAGAAAGCATTATTTCTAAGAACCCTGCCAACAGGATCTATGTACGTATACATGTCCCATGTATGAATTGGGTTCAACCTCTGGAAATTTTAATTTAGTTTTATCTAATACAATCATATTTTGACCACCTTTTTCTTCACTAAAAACCCTAGTAATGTTGTAAATGAGAAAATAATAGAATAAAATTTTAATTAATATCAAAAATAAAAAGAAAATGAGGCTTCGCAAAAAGTGAACTATGCATAGTTGAGGTCCGCAAATTCAAACTAGACACAATAGGATAAATCTCATAAATATAAACACAATATTGATGCCTTCGTAGCAATGTGTTGGGGTGACACAAAACATGAGAACTCAATCGCTAATGACCAAGGTGATGGCATACATAAAATAATCATTTCAAATTACCATTCGTGAGAACACGTATCAATAGATCATTCCATTGGGTAGCAATGTGCTTGAGGTCATATTGATGGAGTGTTTGACTCCAGCAATGTAGAAGCACCAGTGTGAGTGAGGAGAAAATGTCCCTATACCTCCACCTCCTTTTCCATCTTCTAGAGCCTTGTTTGGAGGTCATGGCCACAATCTTTCTTTCCCCGAGGGCGCTAATAAGGGAAAATTTTTTCCGAGTATGGGAAATGATCTTAGTGCATCAGCTTCATTGTCATCAAAGAGAGGGTTGTAGGAAGCACTCGATATCATGTGTAACGTATTGCCCAAAGTCATAATACTCAGGAAGCCTAACTCATACAATACTCTTCCACAAGTATGGTTTTCCTAATAATACATCAAAAACTTCAAGAGCATAAAATGATTATGGATAATTTCATCCATGAAGGGATTGATGTTGTAGGGAAGGTGACACTGGCCGACGTGAAGATCTCATGCTTGCGGGTGTGTTGTGGTCATTGTGGCCTCGCCGTCGCTATCACCTCTACCGAAATGAAGGTTTTTGGCTCCAACTCGTCGACAATGAACTGAACGAAGAATACTTGTTGAAATGTAACTAGGTTTGGTATTCATTTAATCTATTGAAGCCATCTTGTAATGTACTTGTCAAAATACAATAATAAATTATTATTATTACTATCATTATTATTGTGACTTACTAAAGCATGGGTTTCTATGTTTTACTACCATGTTTTAGGTCAAAATCCCCATTGAGGACTTCTAGGATTTATTTTGAGTTAATAGAGACATTGTACATTTAAAGAGATCATTTTTTGGCTTTTGAATCATTTAAAAAGGTTTAATATTGAGTAAAATATGAATTATGTTATGTCTACACCAAGTGACCCTAAAAGGCAGATCAAGCTTGGCCTAAGAAACACCTATTTGACCTCACCCGGAGCCTATAAAATGAAGGAAATCAATTCATTTGTAGCACACTCTCCCTCACAATATGTTCAATAACTCTGTACGGGAAAGTTTGAAAGGTATGTTGTCGGAAGCCGAAAGAAGTGTTAGTTTGGGGAAGTCAAAGCAGAAGAAGAAAAAACGAAATTTTGGTGCCTCTCTTTGTTTCTTGCCTGTATACGTCTAGGGTGAAGAGTCTCAAATAATACTATTGGAAAGGAAGAATTATCTTGGCATGGTTTCGCGGGGGTTTCAGCATAGTTCCTACATCTCGTGTCTATTGTTTATGATGTTGCTTTGGTAATTTCTCGATGAACTAAAAGAAAGAAGATATAAATAATAGTAATAATAAGCAAAGATTACAAGAATTTTCAACAATAAGAAAATATTTGTCTTTCCGATTTTCTAACATGGTATCATAGATTTGGTGAAATAAGGAACAAAAATGAAGTCTTCAAGACTTAATCACAAAGGAACAATTTGAAGGATCATCCGAGGGAAGGAATATACTACACTCTAGGAGTGATGTCTAACACAATCAAGGGAGAAAAAAAAAAAAAAATTGAAGGAGCCCCTAAATCCATGTCCTCGAAGAAGACAATCATTCTATCCTTGAAATGAATAAGGTATTGTACCCGGTCATGGAAAATTAAAGAAGTCATGGAGATTCTTTGATGGTATTGTAAAGTAAATGTCAGGAACTAGAATTGGTGCAGCTATGGATTTAATGGTAAAAGTAGAATAAGGGACAACATTTTCCCATTTATAGCCAACATTGACCATGCTCATGGAATTATGCAGTTTGTCAAAGTTATTCTACCGTTAAGAACATTCAAAGCCAAGCAACTACTTTGAAAAATGAGCTAAGGACTACAATATGACAAAAGAAGACACATTGGCTTCCCTAATTGTGACTAATGCAGAATCAAGATGATATTTTGGCCATTGATTAAATTGTTCCACACAAAGAACTCGTGATCAATTATTAGGATTACACTCTACTTAAAAGTACTTGCTTCTAGACTTAACAATTTGAAGGTAGCTCCCGCCTTTGAATAACTATGTGATTATGGTTTATAGTCAAGAAGAATTGTTACATTCCGTTTTAGCTTCCAATCCGAAGGATTACCTAATGCTTATATTTCTAAAACATAATACAAAGAAATCTAAAATGTCAAGAATAAAGGATGTCAAGGTAATTATATCATAATTCCTGATAAGAAGGGTCACTATAGAGTGACTATCCCACCAACCGAGAAACAAAGAAAACAGAGATATTCTCTGCCAACATTGTTGAAGAAGGAAACTCAAGGAAGTCAAGCCTCGAGAATCTGACATTAGGGACCTCCATACTAAGTAATTTTCCTCAGAGTTTTATAAATTTTAACAGTTATTTTTGATGATTTAGGAATTTGGCAGCCTTTAACATATTTAAAATGTATTCTTTTTTCTTTTTATAAGCTTTGTAGTATCCCTCAAAGCTTTAGAGGAGTCCGAAACAACCCCGCATAAGTATCTCACTGAGAAGCCTACTTGCTCTATACCTATTTATTTTGATTGTTTAGACAATGACCTTTTCTCTCATGGTCTTGATTTGAAAAATTGTTATACTCATAAGTATGAAGGAGACCTTCAAATATTAAGTTTTCAAGAAACAAAGGTATGCTTAAACATGATTTATTTATATTAAAGGTTTATCGACACTTTTAATAACATTGCTATATCTATCTATACTTAATCATAATGATTTTTTCTTCATGGATTCATCACTTGATAAATTACCCACCTCACCATATTCCTAAATGATTTTTAGAACCCAAACAAGCTAGAAAAATCAACTGGCGGTATGTTAATGTGAATGGTAAAACCTTAAACCCGCCGCAGATATCATATTGAAGTTTTTATTAATGATATAATAAGCTAGATTTTCTGTATGATCATGAAAACCCAATCATAGGTTGAATGATAGTATAAATTGAACCCTTGAAATGTTGGTAATATTATTTTTTTGTTCTATATTGAAATCCTAACTCATTAGGTTGCGAGGCAGTAAGAAACACTTCACAATGTTCGAAATGATTTCTGTATGTGTGTTTTTTATGACAGAACTCAGTCTACTATATCCTGATTCATATGTTGTTGGGCGTGGGAGCAATGATTATCTTCTTTAATTATGTATCAGTTAAATTCTTGGCTCTAATGTCATTTACTCCCGCAGAGGGTCTGTGGTGGCGCTGTTTTTTTGGATTCCCTTGGTAGTGCTTCAAAGGGTCACCTCTGTGCCTAAAATATGTAAAATTGGCCTTGTAAAATGTTGTAATTTCATAGTCAATATGGGTCATTCATTGGGTAGATGATCTCGAGGTAGAGGTTATGTTTAATTTAGGGTTTTTCACCCTAGAATGAAACCTGTCTGTGGTTTGAGGGTATTGTATTGCGTCTATGTATGGTTTGTATAGTCTAAGAGAGAAATCACAAAGGGGAATGTGTGAGAGAGAAGAGGATATTACATCAGATCATATGTATATTGTGTCTCTTCATTTTGCTGGATAATATAAAGGAATGATTGGTTGTTTCCATGGCAATAGCTCAAGTTGGGTGAACCACATATATCTGTGTCTCTCTTATTTTATATGTTTTCTGTGTTTGTGTTTCCACATATTTTATGCCTTACATTTATTTGTAATATATAATTTTCTAACAACTGGTATCATAGTTGACGGCCTATTTGGCTGATGAAATCGCAGAAAATAAGGTTTCTTAGTTCGAGTGGGAGAAATGGAGGAAGATGGTAGGTTTAACAACAAAAACTACCCACTGTGGAATATACATATGGAAGATTATCTTTATCAGAAATATTTGTAACTATCATTGAGTAGAAAAAAAAAAAAATTCGTCGAGTATGAGAGACACAGAATGGGAGATTCTCGATAGAAAGGCACTTGGAACAATAAGGTTGTGCCTTGCGGTGTTAGTAGCCTTCAATACTTCAAAGGAAACAACAATAGAGGGTTTAATTAAGTCATTGGCGAAACTATATGAAAAATTGTCAGCCTCAAATAAGTTATTTCTTATGAAACATTTACTTAACATGTAGATGTTGGAAGGTGGATCTGTTGCTAACCATTTAAATGTATTTAATATGGTTACTAGTCAGTTAAGTTTTTTAGTGGTAATATTTGATGATGAAGTTAGTTTTCTGTTATTTTTGTGTTCATTGTGAGAAAGTTGAAATGGTTTAGTTATGGCCATTAGTAACTTCGTCTCTAGATCTAGTTTTTTAAAGTTTGATGATGTTGTCGGTGATATCCTTAGTGAGGAAATGCGACAGAAAAGCTCCATTGAGACATTAGGTAATGATTTGAGTGCAGAGACTAGGGGAAGAAAACTGGAAAGAGGAAAGGGCTCAACATATCACATTAAATCAAGGAAAGGCATATCCAAAAGTCCATATCAGGGATAGTGTGATGGAAATGCGGAAAGAAAGTACAACTGAAGAAAGACTATAAATATCGGAAGGGAAAAGAAGGAGACACACAACAAGAAAACAATCATGAAGAAAAATGTGAATAAGTGATGTGTTAGAATATGCGTAGATTCTTTATTTAGAAAATGTTACTAATTCCTGGGTGGTAGATTCAGGGGCCTCATTCTATGCCAAACCTGATAAGAAATATTTTCATGACTATGTTCAAGGAGATTTTCGACAGGTTCGTCTGGGTGATGATAAACCCTGTAAAATCATTTGAATAAGTGAAGTTATTGTAAAATAGAAAAATTGAAACCAATGGTTATTAAAGGAGCTAAGGCATGTTCTAGATATGAAGAAAAATATTATTTCAACAGGGCAGTTAAGCAGTGAAGGTTGTGTGAAAACTTTCACAGATGAAACCTCGAAGGTCACAAAAGGAGGCCCGGTAATAGAAAAAGGAGAAAAGGTTGGTACATTGTACTTATTCAATGGTATTTATAAATTTTTTGTTGCTTTAACTTCCAAAGGAGAAGATGTAGCATTATGTGTTAAATTATAAAGATGTTCTATGCTAAGATGCAAATATACTTTAACCTTTTAGGGCATAATTAAAGTAAGATGCAGATAGAACGTACCAAAAGATAAGTGGAAGACAAGTCAAAAACAAAGATAAATAATGGTGGTGTTAAGACGATTAGTAGGATGGTTCAACCAAACAAATATTTGTAAGGTTAGCCAAAAACATATATCACACAACGCCAAGACATTTCATCAAGAATACTCCGCCAAGATGCTGCACCAAGAAGCCCTAAACGCAGAACTAAGAACGTTGCTCCATCACCATCCAAGAGAGAAGAAAACTACTTCCACAAATTGTGTGTAATGAACTCCAAGTATCTCTAATATATAACATCTGTGGGGGTGTATGGCACATCTCTTATGCATGTGGGATAAATTAGGCTGACCTTTCACATGTGGAATAAATTCAAAATACATATTCTGCTCATCCGATCAAGATGATCTTTGGATCGATCTTGCACCTCTCCAAAAGAGGAATCCAAAAAAAATATTAGCATCATCATCTGAGCATCACATCATGGATTGTGGACCTAGTTGCTCAAAATTAATACTTTCTCTCAACTAGGGAGAAGTCCATCCACCAGTGCCATCCAAACATCATGCATCATCCCATTATAACTTGCTTCACTGGCTTCTTTATTTAAAAAAAAAAAAAGGAGTCACAAAGACATCACTCACAGCTAACCCAAAGTCATATCAGAGGTCTGAAACCTCTATATGAATCAAAGGATTCACACACCAAACTAAAGTTGGTTTAACTGAACCAAATTCAGTTGGAGGTATGAAACCTCTTTGGACTCAAGAAGGTCATATATTAACCCGAAGTTAGTTTCACTAACCTGAAGTTAGTTGGAGGTTCGGAACGTCTCTTGGACTTGAGAGAATCATATAATAACACGAAGTTAGTTTCACTGACCCGAAGTCAGTTGGAGGTTCGAAACCTTGCTAGACTTGATCTAAGATCAAGTGGTTAGACACGTGGCATCCTAGACATAGAGAGTACGACAATATTCGATGCGTCCATCAGTTTTTCTATGTTCTCTATTCACATTTCCCACCTCAGTGGCCAAATGAGAGGTACTTCCCATGAGTCTGAAACTCCATGGGTAGGAGGCATACGAGGTAGAGATCAAATAGAGGTAAAAAAACTCAATATCATCATGGTGGGGCAGAAGCACACCAACAAGGTTTGGCAAGCCTAGCCCTGTGGTTGCTCATAGGTCCAAGGAGCTATCCCCAAAGCCCCCCTGGAGCTCCAAAAGTTCATCGTACAATAGGGCCCTCCAAATCGGATCATCCCACGATTCCAGGATTCTCACGGAAGGTTTAGGAACTTGACCTTCCCCAAGGTCTCTGTGAGAATATTTGCAACCTGCTCATTAGTTCCTATATGATCGAGCCTTAGGTTGCCTCATTGTACCATATCCCAGAAAAGTGGTACCAGAAATCAACATGCTTGGATCGATCATGGAACACATGATTCTCTGACAAACGAATCCCCCTATGGTTATCACAAAGGATAATGGTATCATATAGCACATGTTCAAACAACTTATTGAAGAGATTTCACACCCAAGTGGCTTCACAATAGGCCATACATGCTGCAATGTATTCAGCCTCAGTGGTGCTCAAAGCTACTAACTTTTTCTTCCTGCTCGAAGTAGACCCAATGTGAAGCAGCATCCAGATGTGCTCTTGGGATCCACCACACTTCCAACCCAATCGGCATTAGTATATCCACAGAGTCTCAAACTCCTGATAGTGTATCTCAGTCCATGGTCTATCGTACCCTAGAGATATCTCAAGAGTTTCTTGGCACCAACCCAGTGAATGTTATGAGAATCAACCATGTATTGACTCAAAGTGTTCACTGTACAACATACGTTCGGACAGATGTTCCATAATAAAATCAGGGCCACTACGAGTTGAAGATAATCATTATTATTTTCTAGCATAGGCCCAACAACGCTTTCACTCAACTTCTTAAAGTTGAGCTCCATCGGTGTCGACACAAACTTACAGTCCATCATTCCAATTTTTTTAGTAGCTTCACAGTACATTTTCCTTGAGAGAGAAAATCTTGCCAGGTCTCTGCCAAAACTTCAGGCCTAGGAAGTAATATATTAGTCCTGGGTCCTTCATCACAAGAAATCTCTCTCTTCCACTGATGAATGAGAGGGTCAACACCCGTTAGGAAGAGATAATCGACATAGATAGCCAGAATGAGAGGATTTTCTATATCAACCTTCAAGTAAATTTTTTGATCAGTATTACTATGAGTGAAGCCCAGCTCCCAGCTTCATCAAGTAGTTATCTATCCTCTCGTACCAAGATTTGGGGGCTAGCTTCAACCCATAGAGGGATTTCTTCATCCTGCAAAGATGGGTGTCTCGATTCTGTACTTTAAACACTAGAGGTTTATCTACATACCCCTCTTCCTTTATCGCACCATGCAGAGAGGCGGTCTTTAAATCAACCTACTGGAGATCTATCCTTACGTAGCAGCAAGGGTAATAATAGATCACAGGTGTAATCATAATCAATGGCTTCCTAGAGAGAAGTCTCAGGCAACACATCTTGCCTTGTACTATTCATCACTCTCATCATATCCATGCTTGTTCTTATAGAGCCATATCGAGCTGACAACAACTTTGTCCTCGGGTCTCGGGACCATATCCAAAACATCATCCTTCATAATGGAATCATACTCGTTGTGTATCACATCCTTCCAGACTTGATGCTTTAAAATTTCTTCAAATGATCCAGGTCTGTATTGTACTTATGGCAGCTGGATACCTCTCGTATTTATGTGGATTCTTGCTTTTCTATAATTTCCCCCTTTGAAGCCATATTTCTTTGAGCCATGAGGGTCTTCTTTCTTTCAGCAATGATTTTAGCTCAAGAGAATATATGGTTGTAGTCTCCCTCTTAATTCCATCTCCTTTTGTGAGAGAAGACATATATAGGAATATTATCTCAAGCATACCAGATAATACAATGTGTATCAGATGTCTTTGTGACATTTGAGAAATGAAGAAAAGTCTCCAATGATTTCATTTGGTGTAGCCCTAACAAATGCCTTCATGATAATTTTAAATGTGGGAATCCCAGACACCAACGTGGAAAGGGCTTTTTAATCATGGGTTTGAATCTTATTCTCCCACTGTCAAGGCCATACAAGAATCATAGCCATATACTGCCATATATCTGTCATGCATCTTGACAGCTATCATATATTGTCATATCTCTGATTGCATTTTTGTTATGATATTATCATATACGTCAATATCATATTTCACTTGTTCAAAAAATTTACAAGCTTCTCTGACCATGGTTCCAAAGTCTTCAAATATGTGACCGTCCAACAATTCAAAAAATTCATTGTTCGCACTTTCAAGTTTATCATATTTCAAGCATGAAAAGTGTAACGACTATCCTTGATCTTGACTGATTGAGCCTCCAAAGAGATATAACTGAGTCACTGAAGTAACTATACAATAATGTGACAACTCCACATGTATATTATCCTTCACCGAGACATCATAGTTTCACTACAAAATTGTCACTACATTTCAAGATTACTGTAGTCAAGGGTCTGAGCCCCACTGGATAGTTTGAGGAGAGTTTGAATTCCTGTAGCTTTATACTTCTCCATAGGTGTAAAGAAGGTTTACACTATCCAAAGTTTCACTTATATAAAAATACTCCAAATGTTATAGTTATATCCTCTACTAAAAGTATGAACCCTTTATCAGTAGGCCTTCTCCAGTAGTCTTAAAATATCACAATCCTTCACAATATTGTTTCAGAATAATGGTACAGAGAGAAAAAAATATCCCCAGAGCGACACTTAAAACCCATCAGTCCAACATGTTTCTTGCAGTAAGTGCATCGGATAGCAGGAGGTTTTGGCTTGTCTCCTGAAGAGGTCTCTTATCCTTTCTAAAGTGTTGATGGCCTCAAACAATGTTACCGATGAAATAGGTAACCTGACCTCAAAACGGGAACTCTAGCCCAAAAACTCTCAAAAAACATGAAAAAACACCCCCAAAAAAAAAAGTGTGTCTTCCAGAACGCACTTGTTTTTTTTTGAAGGTCAAATTTCAACATTTTCTAAAATTATGCTAAAAACAAAATTGTTTGTTGAAAAAAGGATTGAAAAAACACCCCCAAAAAAAAAGTGTGTCTTCCAGAACGCACTTCGTTTTTTTTGAAGGTCAAATTTCAACATTTTATAAAATTATGGTAAAAACAAAATTGTTTCTTGAAAAAGGGATTGAAAAAACACCCTCAAAACAAAACCACTTGATGCTGAAATAACAAAAAAAAAAAATTGTGTCATACTTTTGGCATTTTTAAAAATAGAAGTAACATTTTTTAATTTTTAAAATTCAAACATTAAAAAATAACCTAAAATTTAAGAAAAAAAATAAATTTAAAACATAAAAACATTTAAAAGCTTAAAATTTAAAAATATATGAAGATAAAAAAAATAAAAATAAAAACAAAGTAAAAATTTTAATTCAATCATTAAAAAAAACCTAAAATTTAAGGAAAAAAAACCTAAAATTTAAACCAAAAAAAAATTAAGATTAAAATTTAAAAAAATAAAAACAAAATAAAAATATTAAATTTTAAAAAAAAAAACAAGTTAAAAAAAGAAGGAAATTATAAAAAATAAAATATAGAAATTAAATTTAAAAAAGAAAAAGAAAATGCTTATTAAATTTAAAAAAAGAAAAAAAAAATTTAAAACAAATAATTAAATTTAAGGAAATATATTAAATTTTAATAAATTTAAAAATTCAAAATTAAAAAAAAAACACTCTTCAAATTAAAACGAAAAAAAAAATAAAAATTAATTAAAAATAAAAAATAAAAATAAAATACAATGAAAATATCAAATTTAAAACAATATATATTAAAAAAACAAATAAACTACAAAAAATAAATTAAATTTAAATTATAAAAAATAAAATATATATATGAACTTAAATTAAAATAGGTATATACATCAAATTTTATTAAATTAAAAAAAAAGAGGTTAATATTAAAATAACAAATTAAATTTAAAAACAAAAATATTAAATTTTAATAAATAAATGAATAAACAAAAAAAATTTGAAAGAAAAAATAAATTTTAAATATAAAAGAAAATTTTTTATGTAATTAACCAAAAAAAAAAAAAAAAAAGAGTAAAACATTTAAAAAAATATTAAATCGAAATAAATTAAAAATATATATATATAAAATTTATTGAATTTTATAAAATTATATTAAAAAACTAAACATAAAAGTTAATAACAAAGAAAAATTATGAAATTTAAAAAAAAAAAAAATCAATTAAATAAAAAAATTGGGCAAAATTTAATAAAAATTATTAAAAATAATAATAATAATAATAAATTTAAAACAAAAAAATAATTAAAATTAAAAAAAAAATAAAACAAAACGAATTTTATTTTAAATAATAAAAAAAAAAATTTATATTTTGAAATTTAAAAAAATAATAATAATAATAATAATAAATCAATTAAAAAAAAAATTTAAAAAAAAATCAATTAAAAAACAATTAAAAATAAACAAAAACAATTAAAAAAAATTTAAAAAAAAATCAATTAAAAAACAATTAAATGGGGGGCCGGGAGGCCGGCTGGGCCGCCCACGTGGCACCGCCCAGCGGGCGGGCCGCGCCCCATTTAATTGTTTTTTAATTGATTTTTAAAAAAAAAAAAAAATTCAATTGTTTTTTTTTTAATTTTTTTTTTAATTGTTTTTTTTTTTTAATTTTTTTTTTAATTTCAAAATATAATTTTTTTTTTTTCAAAAAATTAATTTTTTTTTTAATTTAATATTTTTATTTAAAATAAAATTCGTTTTTTTTTTTTAATTTTTAATATATATGTACATCTATTTTTTATTTGATTTTATTTTTATTTTTATTTTTTTTTAATTTTTAATATTTTTATTTTAATTTGATTTTTTTTTTTTAAATTTGAATTTCAAAAAATTTAAAATTATTTTTTTAATTCAATTTTTTTATTTTAAATTCAATTTGTTTAATTTTTTTTTTATTTAATATTATAGAATAATTATTTTTTTAAATTTAAAATTTAAAATTTATTTATTAAAATTTTTAAATTTTAATTTAATTTAATTGTTTTTCTTAATTTTTTTGTTTATTTAGTTTTTCATTTTTAAAATCTATAAATGGTTTCACTAAAAAAAAAAAAAAACACTAAATTTATGTATATTTGTTTTTTAATTATTTGCACGTGGTTTTTTTCATTTTTTTTGTTTTTTAATGATAAGTTTTTTTTTTTTTTTTTTTTTTTTTTTTTTTTTTTTTTTTTTTTTTTTTTTTTTTTTTTTTTTTTTTTTTTTTTTTTTTTTTTTTTTTGTAAATTTTAAAATTTGTATTTTTTTCCTTATTATTATTATTATTTTTAATTTAAATTTTATTTTTTTTTTAATTTTTTTTTTCTAAATTTTAATTTTGTAATTTTAATTATTTTAATTTTTTTTTTTAAATATATATATATATATATTTTAATATATTGTTTTTTTTAATAAGTTAGAAAAAAATGTTTTTGATTTTTTTTTTTTTAATTTTTTGGTCAATTTTTGTTTTTTTTCTTTAAATTATGTGTTTTTTTCTTCAAATTTTGTCATTTCCTTTGATATAATTTTCAAATATTTTTGTTTTTTTAATTTATTTTTGTTTAAATTTTTTATTTTTATGAGCTACTTTTGTTTTTTTTTACATTTTTATTGGTTTTTTTATTGTTTATATATATATATTTTTTAATCTAAGTTTTGTGTTTTATTACCAACATGAAAATCACCTCTTAAAAAAAAAGGTTGATGCGGCATCAATACGTTTCAAAATTAGCATGAAAAGCACTGCTCTAAAAAAAAAAGGTTGATGCAGTATCAATACGTTTCAAAATTAGCATGAAAATCACTGCTCTAAAAAAAAGGGTTGATGCAGCATCAATACGTTTCAAAATTAGCATGAAAATCACTGCTCTAAAAAAAAAATAAAAAATTGATGCTGCATTAATACATTTCAAAATTAGCATGAAAATCACTAACATTTTAAAACAACTATTCATACTTCATAAATAAAAATTTTAGAGTGTCAAAAATGTGCACCAAAAAAAAAAATGGTGATTCTGCATCACCACTTTTCAAAATCGGGTGCTTTTTATGCTACCAAAAAAAAGTAGGTAACATTGCGGTTACCTATTTCATCGGTAACATTGTTCTCACCAAATGATCTACTATGTGCATAGGATACTGAACACCTGCAGCACTACCAGAAGACATATCCACCATTGCACTAGCACAGAGAGCTTCTTCCAGCTTTAGCACAAGATCTATGAAACATTTAGAACAAAATTTCATTGTCAAAGAACTTTTGAAAAATCCACAATTATTAACACAAAGGATGGGACCTTATTGAGGCTGGTTGCTGGTCCCTTCACTGTTTCTTTTCAAGATCTTTTGAGACATTCTTTAGATATATAGTCCAATATGAATCTTTGCAATTTTCAGCGTTCAACAGCTAGAACAAAGCTTAGAACAAATAGCTATGTCGTCACTGTCTTAAGCTTACTGCTAATATGAATTTCGTAAACATAGCTATGACTATCTATGTCATTGTCATTATGAAAATGACATAGAATCATAGATTACTTTCTTATTTCCTTATTGATCACTGTAATTTTTTTGTGATCAACTTGGCACCTCAAATTAGTATCTATAGGAATAATACACTCAGCCTCTCTACCATGATCTGTTATAGGAATATAAACACGACCTCCAGATATGGAATGTGAGAAATAATTTGACCCTCTTAAAGTCTGTGTCTAATGCCAACTGATTCACTCTCTTCCTTGGTGTCGAACTCGGTCTCGTTCAGCAAAATCGATCATACTGAAAACACCAGACACTCAACATGCCTCTCTTCCCCCACGAGCGTTTCAGCATGGTTGGTGCAATAATTGGTCAAATTTATATAATGGCCATGATTTTTTTCTTATGTTGACTGAGATAATCACCCATTATGATGTATTTTACTGTGACCCTTAATGAATTTTCTCACTATAATTTAGACCCTCCGCCACCATCAACCTCAACCACCCTAACTTGGAATGCACGCTATATGTTCTTAGTCGAGGTGTATTATATTTTCGATCTCGTATTATCTTTTCGATGACATATTTTGGACCTTTTGATTGTAGTGAAATACGACCTTCCAATTTCTAAATGATAAATGGATTACATAATTTGTGTTTTAACTTCGATTCTGCCTCTAACTAAAAATTCAGACCTTATCTTCGCAAATGCTCCACCTTGTAAATAGTTTCACTAGACTGCACAAGCTTGATTGGTCTATTTTAAATTAATATGTGGTCCTTCAATTATTCCACAACCCGTATCAATAACAGAATCAACGCACATCCATTTCTACTTTCAAGAAATTTCTATTTGATTTTCCATAAGAGTATGGTTGACCCACAAACAATCATTTCTCTTTCAGTAGATTTGGAAAAATAAATGCCACCAGATAAAACTTGGATAAATAATTGGGATTATTCCATGCTGAATATTAGGGCTTCTTTCACACTGAAGATTAGGGCTTCTTTCAGCAGCTTGGTTACCTGAAAACATTCCTTATCTCGTCGCCCTGGATTCTCAACTAGATGGGATTAATCTTCTCCTGGCTCTGATACCATGTTAAATTCTGAAGATGTTCTATGCTAAGATGAAAATATACTTTAACCTTCTAGGGCATAATTAAAGTGATATGCAGATAGAACATACCAATAGATCGATGGAATAAAAGCCAAAAACAGAGATAAATTTTGGTGGCGTTATGGTGATCAGCAGGATACTTCAACCAGCAAAGTCTTCATAAGGTCAGTGTAAATTTTTGTAAATGTTCTATGCTTGATGTAACTTTACTTTTTATCCCCAATATCAAACAAAAATCACATAAACAATAAAGTAAAAAGTTGATATAACATACCAGTAGATCAATAGAAGACAAGCAAAAAATATATGTGTGTTGGTGCATTACGACTGTCAACAGGATGTTTCAACCAGCAAAGTCTAAAATTTCAATACAGTCAGCCAAATATAAATGTCACACAACCCTCTTGGAAAAATATACTAGTCAACACAAATTCAACGCTCTCACAGTCAACGGTAAACGCAAAATAGCAGCAACAAAAAGTCAATGCATCTTGGTCAAAGTCAACATCCAGCCTTGATTTCTATGCCAATAAATGTAGACTGCATAAATTAGAATTCTAGGACATATTTGGGTCAGTTTGACCATTTGTTGAATAAATTCAACGCTGGTCAACTCTGCGCTGAAAACCCTAGGTCGAAAAACATAAATTCCTTTTGCTGCGTTTTCCCATGTGTGGAAAACAAGAGACTCCAATATATGATCGAACCAATCAGATGAGGGGAGAGAGTACGATGTTATGGATGAGCAAAAATTACCTCCAACATTGACCTATTTATATCCATCAATGAGGGTGCGTGACACAACTACTGGGGCTTCAAGCCTACATTTCATTTCAGGCCGACCTGCACATATTTTGAATAAATTCAAAATAAATGTTCTGCTCATTGGATCAAGATGATCTTTAGATCGATCTTGTACCTCTCCGAAATAATATTCCAATAAAAATATTGGCATCTTCATTTGAGAATCACAACATGGAGTTTGGACCTAGTTGTCTAAAATTAACACTCCCTCTCAACTAGGGAGAACTCTATCCACCTGTGCAATCCAAACATCGTGTGTGATCATGCCATAACTTTATTTTTTGGATTATTTATTTAATAACAAGGGTGGGTCTGTCACAAAGACATCATTCCTAGCTAACAAATTCAGCCCAAAGGTCTGAAATCTCTATAGGAATCAAAGAGTCTCATACCAACCCAAAGTTGTTTTATCTGACCCGAAGTCAGTAGGAGGTCTAAAACCTCACTAGACTTGATCCCAGATCAATTGGCTAGACACATGCCATCCTATATAGGGAGTATGACAATCTCTGATGCATCCATCAGTCTTTCATACTAGTCTCTATCTTTTCCCACCTCACTAGCCAAATGAGAGGTACTTCCCATGAGCCCGGGACTCAATGGGTAGGATGCATACATGGCACATATAATGAGAGGTGAACCAACTCAACATCATAATAGTGGGGCAGAAGCACACCAGCAAGCTTTAGCAAGCCTAGCCCTGTGGTTGTGTAATATCCAAAAATGGGGATGCAACAATATTTGAACATAATAATGAAAGAGCATTGATACATCAACGCATAGAATGTAAGAAGATCCAAATAGCCATCATATTAATATCTTAGCAGAAAATAGATACAAGATCTTTAGGAAATAGTCACTCAAGCTAGGAAACACAAGCTGCAAGAGAACATGTACATGAAAAATAAAGTAAACTCATACAAAAATATTTCCCAAGGCTATGACAATGTAGTTTTATTGGGGATAAATACTGCTAGAAAGTGTCAATACACAAATATAAAAATATAGATCTCGTACAATTTTGGGTGAAAATATCTAAACCCCCAAACTGAATTTCAAGAAAATCCGGAAAGGATTTCCTAAAATATGTAAAAATGGCAAAATGCCGGAGTTGCAGTCCTAGGACTAAGTAGCAGTTGCAACTCAAGAACTAGATGGAGATGGATGAAGATGATACATAAGTTGAACAAATCTCCTCCAATGGATCTTCCAAGTGAAAGACTGATCCTAACATTGAAGATCTCACCCTCCAAACACACACTGCAAACCTTGACTACAAATACTCACTAAAAATAACGCAGTCACTGAGGGATACTGCACTGTAGGTGCAAGAAAATGGGTTGGCCAAGTGCCAAGATCTGAAATATGCTCCAAGGGCTTCCTAACTGATTTCCGAAAGAAAAGAAATCTTCCCTCTCTGAAAAATAAGCTCAGGAAGTGGTGTTGAGAAACCTCCACTGCAACACCGTGCCACACAACATTATACTATTGTAGAAATAACGCTGTAACTGAAGGAGGATGCTTGTCCTCAAGCCTTGATGTGGAGAAATTAAGTACAATATCCTTCAAGAGACATCTCTTGAAAGGAGAAGGAGTTCCTAAACAGGTATTCCTTGTGCTAAGCAGCACAACAACTCTGCTAAACAACAAGAGAATTAAAAATAGTCATACAGACCATAAAATCAATAGTCCATAACATGAGTTCATATGGTTGTCTTTCCCTTCTTTTATACAAATGGAATCACTCTCTCCTGGGGTCCCACTCATTAGGGTTTCCTCCACCAAGTAATCTTCCTCCCACTATCTCTACACTGTCTCCAAAGATGATTTCCACCTCCTATCCCAGCGTTGTTGACCTGGTCAAAATTGACCTTGCTCACATGAAAATGTCCTCTTTCACACATGAGGGTGTGAAATCCAGCTCTTATGATGCTCCCTTTTCACATTATGAGGGATTTTATTCATATTTTTACTATGCATGTGCCTCCTTACCCATTTATTCAACTGCTAGGTGATAAAAACCAAAATCAATATTCCAATTAGCTGTATGATAAATTTGGAATATTATCGTCCTCCCTGTCAATCAAGGTTGTGATTGATGTCAATATGGCATTACTGGAGATGGAAAATATTCTTTTATTGTTTCCCTAGCCTCTTACAAACCCTAGAATCCCTTAGGTAAATATGATGACAGGCTATTATTGAAATCAACTCTAGAGAAATTTATAAAGATGAAAAAGTCCTAGATGACAAGCCCTAGTTTCATGATGCCTCAATGAAACCCTATATATACATATATATATATATGTTCACACCCTAGCATAAATATATAAAGCTCTAAATAAATAAATCCTATTTCATTCCCTTTATAAAAAATCCTAATCCTTTAACCCTATGACATGATACCCTAAATATATATGCCAAATATGTGAATTGAAACCCTAGTCCTAAGTCGTAAATTTTAGGACATTTATGAAACCCTAAAAGGCTATTTAATAAGCCTCAAGATCCTTTTCCTTAAACTCTCTAGCATAAAAAATATATTATTAATTTGACAAAATACATATGAGCCTTGCTAGTCAGCTATCCCGCCTATACTTTAATTGGTGGAATCCCTCCTTAGCATATAAATGTGTAAGTATGAAGTGGACTCAAGTCAAATTAAATGTCAGCTCCTTCACTAGACGTAGCCTTCCATATAAATACAAAAAATTGGAATTCGATTAAGACATCGATGATAAGGTTTAAAAAAAAAGGAGCAATAGAGGTGGACAAGTTCACAACTCATGAACTGAAGAAGAATAACGAAATAGCTTTCGATATTTTTCGACTCAGTTATTATGCATCATCTGAAATATAAAGTAGAACCTTGAAGTGTTTCGAACAACTTGATCCTGGTATCGAGGTAGCATGAACCCTTTTTTTTGAACAAGTATTTCAAATTTGGAGCATTGTTTCAATTTTTTTTTAGCAGTGTTTTAGCTTTGGTTCAGCATTCTAAATTTTGGATCAACGTTTCAATTTTGGAGAAGTATTTCAGATTTTGAGGAGTGTTTTAAATTTTGGAGAAGCATTTTTAAATTTGGAGCAAAATTTCAAATCTGTTAGCAATGTTTCGAAATTGCTAAACAAGGTTTTCTCAGTTCATCTCAGATCACCACTCCCTTTGAGCAAACCTGGCTCAATGCCACTGTAACCTAGACCTGCAGACTTGTAAAATGTTTTCGAAAACCTGTGGTATGTATTTAGAGACCATAATGACATCATTTTAAAACTTATGGTGTGATATTATGTGCATATTAAAAGACAACATCAATATAGTGTGGATACTTCCTCAAACCTGATCTATTCCTCATTGTTAAAACATTACAGTTAGTACCCGAGCACTCTTGTTATCGCTCGCAGTTCTGACCTGGTGTGAATTCACATCAGATTTTTGAAAGCACTCCTGTTGACTTGTGAAGAAATTCTTCTATACTTGATCTACGTAAATCAGTCATTGCAGACTTGTTGAGAATCGTTAGCATAGTCCCATTGAAGTCACACAATAAAACATTTGAACCTTGTTATAGACAGACTAGACCTGTGGAAGTTTACGCTGGAAATTGCACAATGTTTTCAGGCCTAAAGTCGATTTTCATACTCAGACCTATGTTGATTTGTTGGACACCTGTGAAACCAGTTTTGAAGACCTAAGTAGATACTTACTTGGAATTGACGAAACATTTGAAGAAAATTATCTGTAAATCATAACTGAAGACAAGTAGAAGCATCAGTACGCTGACCTTGGAGACTTCTTGTGAAGACACTTTGAAATTGAACTTGTAAATCATAATTGAAGACAAGTAGAAGAATTAGTAATTTGACCTTTGAGAGTTCTTGTGAAGACACTTTGAAACTAAACTTGGAGATATTATTGGGGATCATGATACATTGTTGATTTCATCATGAAATAACTTGGAGAAATTGTTTTGGTATGATGAAGAGCAGTGGTGACACCCTCATATGAATAAAAGGTTGTCATTGATTATGTGACGTGTATACTAAGTGTGACAGGGCTCGTTGAAGAAGACTTTGGGAGCTGAGAAGAATAACCAAACATATATTGACGAGCTGAAGTTGAGGGTTGGAGCCCAAGAGGTTGGAACCTCCTAGAGACAAGTTTGGTGCCTTGGAAGATAGGGTTAGAGCCCTAGAGGATTGGAGTCCTCAAGAAACGAGGTTGGAGCGTGCACCAGAGATAGGGTTGGACACCTAAAGGTTGGTGCCTCAAATTGACAAGGTTGGAGCCTTCGAAAGAACAAGTTGGTGCTCGGCACAATACAGGTTGGACCCTGGAAGATTGGAGTCTTCATCTACTGTTGTAGCCCTCTATCATTATTGTAATTTAATTATTGTAAATAAGAAATTAATAGAAGTATATATTCCATCATTATTCATTTTGTGTTCTAAATATAAGTGATCTAAGTGGTAAAATTAACAATTGAAAAGAAATATTGATTCACCCCCGTCTCAGTATTTCCAACAATTGGTATCAAAGCCAATACCTTCACTCAAAGCCTAACAGCTTGAAGGTTGATCATTAGAACACAAATGGGAAAACCAAGGAAGAAAGTCTCCAATCCTCCTAAAGATGTGTCTTCCTCAACCATCGAAATTGAAGTCAATCAATTTGTGAAGGCTCCATTGTTCAATGGAAATTTTGATATATGGGAGATAAGAATGAGGAATTTATTGAAGACTGGAGGAATTGAAGTTTGGAAATCAGTGATTACTAATGACAGGATGGATGAAGAATCCAAGGAGTATAATACAAGAGCAATGAAGGCAATTTTTAATGGGTTACCAAATTTTGTGATGGCCAATTTTGAAATCTATTTGTCAGCAAAAGTCATATGGGACAAACTTAATGATCTTCACTCAAAAGGAGCATTGACAATGATCTCTAGTCAAGATGATGATGAAAAAAAAAAAAAAAGTCCAGAATCCATCAACGAAGTTGAATATAAGAGAGATGAAAACAAGGCTAAATAAGTCTTAGAAGATGAAGAGAACGAAGAAGACTTTGAAGAATATCTCCTGAATAAACTTATGTCTTCCATGGAAGAGATTAGAAATTTGAAAAAGGAAAATGAGGAACTTAAGAAGAAAGTGCAAGATGGTAACCAAGACAAGACAAGGAAGGAAGTTGTCTTTGTCAAGCTTCAAGTACAAGAAAGGGATGAGGAGCTTGCCAAATTTAAGGAGGAATTTCATCAAAGAAAAAGAAAGCATCATGAAGAAGTCATATCTATGAAAAATCAATTGGATAAGGCAAAGAAAAGGGAAGAAGCTTTGTCAAGACACCTTGAACAAAGACTTAAGAGCTTGAACAATCTTGAAGTAGAGATTGGTCAATACAGGGAAGATGTCTCCTCTCTTAGATTTCAACTAGAAGAAGCAAGGAAACAAGCACAAGGAGTTGAGAAGGTGATGGAAACTTTGGAATTCATAGAAGGACAAGTTGATGAAGAGGAAAATAAGAGAAACACCATGATATGCCAACTAGAAGAAAAGGATGAAGAAATCTTCAAACTAAAATTGAACATCAATATTCCTTAAGGCCAAAACATGTGAATCTACTAGAATAAAAGAAGAAATGGAGAGCAGCTTAGCAAAGAAGAATGAATAAGTATTCATAATGAAATCAAATATCACCTCCCTTAAAAATGAAGCACAAGAAGCAACAAGGATGATGGAAGAAATGAAGAAGAAACTAGTCATGAAAGATGAAGACTGTGAAAAATTGAAAGAAGAAATTGTCTCTCTTAGAAAGGAAGATGACTTGTTGAATAAGAACTTGAACAGTTCTCAAACCCTAGATGACATCCTAAGCTATCAAAGATCCCCCCTTGATAAATTAGGTATTTTCTATGCAGGTGAACCCTCAAGCAAGAATGATAATGCTTCAAATAATAATGATGTGAGGAAGCCATAAATAGGTGTTGATGATCCCAAGGCCAACAAAGGAAAAATTCAAGATGACATTAGAAGAAACACTACTCCAAGAAGATATGTAGATGTTGTGAAGAATGCAAGAGTCACACATGAAAAATCCTTGTGATTCTTAATCACTCTTGCAGATACTGTCCATGAGTCACACATGAAAAATCTTGATAGATCGTATCTTGGGAGTAACTCCGTTGAAGAAAATCATGAAATTGTGGAGATGTATTTTGCTTAATCACCACGAAGAAATCTATTTTTCTTGATAAAAAACAAGAGCTAGAGGAGTTTATGCAAGAAGGGGGAGTTGGTTCATCATATGAAGAAATGAAATCTATCATGAACCACATTGCCAAAAAAAAAATACCACCATGATAGGGGGAGCAACATACTTATGAAGAATTTTTATTGATGAAGAAAATATGATGAAGAGAAGCAACTTGATAGGGGGAGTAATTGGTCACCTCGTTTCCATTGATGTCAAATGGGGAGAGAATGTTGGAAGGGCAAGAATATTGGCATCAATGACAAAGGGGGAGATTGTTGGTCAAGGTTGTCATTGATGCCAATATGGCATTATTGGAGATGGAAAATATTATTGTATTGTTGCCCTAACCTCATACAAATCCTAGAATCCCTTAGGTAAATATGATGACAAGCTATTTTTGAAATCAACCCTAGAGAAATTTATAAAGATGAAAAAATCCTAGATGACAAGCCCTAGTTTCATGATGCCTCATAAAACCCTATATATATATATATATATATATATATATATATATATATATATATATTCTCACACCCTAGCATAAATATATGAATCTCTAAATAAATAAATCCTATCTGAATCCCTTTATAAAAATACTAATACTAATCCTTTAACCCTATGACATGATACCCTCAATATATATGCCAAATATGTGAATCGAAACCCTAGTCCTAAGTCCTAAATTTTAGGACATTTATAAAACCCTAAAAGGCTATTCAATAGGCCTCGAGATCCTTTTCCTTAAACTCTCTAGCAAAACAAGATTTATTATTAATTTGACAAAGTACATATCAGCCTTGTTGGTCGGCTATCCCGCCTATTCTTTAATTGTTGGAATCCATCCTTAGCATATAAATGTGTAAGTATGAAGTCAACTCAAGTCAAATTAAATGTCGGCTCATCCACTAAACGTATTCTTCCATATAAATAAATAAAAAATTAATTTGATTAAGACATCCACGATAAGGTTTAACCAAAAAGGAGCAATACAGGTGGACGAGTTCACAACTCGTGAACTGAAGAAGAATAACGAAATAACGTTGGATATTTTTCGACTCAGTTATTATGCATCATCTAAAATATAAAGCAGAACTTGGCAGTGTTTCAAACAGCGTGAGCCTGGTATCGAGGTACCGTGAACCCTTTTTCTTTGAAGCAGCGTTTCAAATTTGGAGCAGTGTTTCAATTTTTTTGGATCAGTGTTTTAGCTTTGGTCCAACGTTCTAAATTTTGGATCAGCGTTTCAATTTTGGAGAAGTATTTCAGATTTCGAGGAGCGTTTTAAATTTTGAAGAAGCATTTTTAAATTTGGAGCAGCATTTCAAATCTGTTGAGCAATATTTCGAATTTGTTGAACAAGGTTTTCTGGGTTCAGCACAGATCAACCCTCCCTTTCTACAAACCTGGCTCGATGTTGTTGTAACTTAGACCTGCGGACTTGTAAAATGTTTTGGCAGACCCGTGATACGTATTTAGAGACAACACTGACATAATTTGCAAACTTATGGTGTGATATTATGGGTGTGTTAAAAGACAACATCGATAGAGTGTGGATACTTCCTCGAACCTGATCTATTCCTCATTGTTAAAACAATACAGTTAGGACTCGAGCACTCTTGTTACCGCTTGTAGTTCTGACTTGGTGTGAATTCACATCAGATTTTTGAAAGCACTCTTGTGGACTTGTGAAGAAATTCTTCTATACTTGATTTGGGTAAATTAGTCATTGTAGACTTGTTGAAAATCGTTAGCACAGTCCTGTTTAAGTCGCACAGTAAAACATTAGAAGCTTGTTATAGACAACTTGGACCTATGGAAGTTTAGGCTAGAAATTGCACAGTGTTTTCGGGCCTGAAGTCGATTTTCATACTCAGACCTATGTTGATTTGTTGGAAACCTATGAAACTAGTTTTGAAGAACTAAGGAGATACTTACTTGGACTTGAAGAAACATTTGAAGACACTTATCTGTAAATCATAATTTAAGACAAGTAGAAGCATCAGTAAGCTGACCTTGGAGACTTCTTGTGAAGACACTTTGAAACTGAACTTGTAAATCATAATTGAAGACAAGTAGAAGCATTAGTAGGTTGACCTTTGAGAGTTGTTGTGAAGACACTTTGAAACTAAACTTGGAGATATTATTGGGGATCATGATACATTATTGATGTCATCATGAAATAACTTGAAGAAATTGTTTGGGTATGATGAAGAGAAGTGGTGACACCCTCATGCGAAGAAAAGGTTGTCATTGATTATGTGACGTGGAGACTAAGTGTGACAGGGCTCATTGAAGAAGACTTTGAGTGCCTAGAAGAATAACCAAACATATATTGACGAACTGAAGTTAAGGGTTGGAGCCCAAGAGTTTGGAACCTCATAGAGACAAGGTCGGTGCCTTGGAAGATAGGGTTGGAGCCCTAGAGGATTGGAGTCCTCAAGAAACCAGGTGGGTGCCTTGGAAGATAGGGTTGGAGCCCTAGAGGTTGGTGCCTCAAATTGACAACGTTGGAGCCTTGGAAAGACCAAGTTGGTGCTTGGCACAACACATGTTGGAGCCTAGAAGATTGGAGTCTTCATCTAGGGTTGGAGCCCTTTATCATTATTGTACTTTAATTATTGCAGATAATAAACTGATAAAAGTATATATTCCATCATTGTTCATTTTGTGTTCTAAATATAAGTTATCTAACTCGTAAAATTAACAATTGAAAATAAATATTGATTCACCCCCCTCTTAGTATTTCCAACACTCCCCTCCCAAATGTTGCTTGTCCTCAAGCAACTTCAAGGATAGAACTAAGAAGTCTCCCCTCCTCTTAGTGTAGCATCCACATATGATAAACTCCTCCAAGGAATGAGATGATGTCTCATCAATAGATCTCCATATTGCCCCTCCCAAGCATTCAAGCTAGCTAGATAGCTATCATCATGAAGAAGTAAAATACTCAAGGAGGCAATACGGTGTTGTTCAAAGATCCCTTTGAGGCATGGGATCTGAAATGCATTGGGAATCATCATTCCCATGTGGATCCTCCATCCCCAAGCTATCATCCATACAAAAAGAGCTACATCCCAACATGGCGACTCCTGAAAATCACCCTCCACCTTTGGCTCCTGAAATGTAGTGGGTTGAAAATTTGATCATGGAAGACAAAGTAGCCTATTCCACATTGTCCTCCTCTCCACTTATGATAAGTGTAGAGTATCGGCTGATCTTGGGCTGCAATAATATCTCCCTCAAGTGGCAAGATGAAGACTGGATCTCCAAAGATATCCTCTCCAACATTGTGAATCAAGGTGGACCAAACCATCTCATATATGATGAATAGGACATGATCATCATATGGCATCCAAATGAGAATATTTTTGAAGGTTTCATATAGTGCTGGAAGGTACCAATAGTATCCCATGTGGTTACAACGCAATTTTCCAAACTGCTGCTTCAGAAAATAGCATGGCAAGTTGTTTCTTGACAAATTGCCAGTTATGTATGTCACAATATCTACTAGTGAATACTAAATGACTTGGTACATCAAATAAGCATACATGAAATAATATAACACTTGGCCAAGGCCACACAAAACATCATTGTCTCAATCATATAATTTGTCCCAAAATTGACCATGGAGCCCAAAGAAAAGCTTGCCCTCTTGTGGAGCAATGCACTAAATAAGAATGGTAAGAATATGCAAATACTGTGTTAGACAATCAATAAATGCAAAAGAAAGATTATTACCATGTACTGAAAGTAAGATGATGAAAGGATCCATGAAAAATCTCTCCATAGTGGTATGACACACTCTGATGAAGAGAAATGAATCATACGTTGCATGGGGATCCTCATTCTTATGCTTGGAAATCCAAGTCACGAAGAACATATCACAGTAATAGATGCCTCCATCCACTACTCCATCATTCACACCTTCTCCCTGTCCACCAAGTGCATCGAATGTGAAGTGATCCTGGGGAAACTCCATCAATAACTCCAAGCTCCAAAGTGACAACGTTCTTGGACTATGCAAATAGGCTCCTGCCAACTCATAGCTTTGTCCTTTGACATGCTCTTTGTCAAAGACATCTCCCACAATGTTGTTATATATAAGAAGTTCCTTCCAAAGTGGAAGTACCTCCCGATCATCCAAGACTAAGGAGAACCCCCCTGCACCATGATAGTTACTACTACTCCTGCAACATCATGCAAAGTGTGAGAGAAAATCTGCTCCTGTTCTCCCAAGAACAACCAAAGCAACAAAAGTTTTTGTTGCCTCCTCGTACCTCCATCATACAAATCATGTGATGAAAACATAATGATTGATATGAAGAATGTAATATCAATACAATGAATCCATACTCCTTACTGCCCTATGATGCAAGTATCCTACCAAACTCTCTCCTCCCACAAACCCTTTGAAAGAGGATATGTCACATGATGGCCAAACTCTTTTGAGAGTAGCCAACGCAGCGAGGCCTCCTGCTTCCCAGTGTCATAAATTTGCAAGTAGCTCTCTAGCTTTTTGCTCACCATCCTCATCCATTCATCCAAATGTGGGTGTCTCCCATCATGCTCTATCTTGGTTCCCTTCCAATGAATACTACCATCCTCCCAAATCAAATTTCTCCTTTTGCATTTCATGGGATGTTGAAATGCAACTCCTTGGAGATCTCCTAGAGAAGATCTCACATCAATGTCCTTCTTCAATCCATAGTGATCCAAGAATGCTCGAGGAAAAACCTCCTCACTGATGGTTAATAATAACGTTGTTAATCTCCTCAATGGTGTGTTTGTTGTTTCATATTCCAACTCAAAGATGAACATGGGGTTTTGTATAAAATTGTTTTGGACAAGGTTCATCTTATTCTCCAAAAGTTCACACCCCAACCTCAAGTGTTGTGTGCAACTCAACAAAGGCACATGAGGATTATGGTTCATCCCTTCCTTGAAAAAGTCAAGGTTGCACAGTGCAGTGTAATTATGTTGCTCCAGATAAGTAGTATGTAATTGTATACAACCCTCCATGAAATTTGTTGAAACAATAGGAGATGGAAACTTAGGCATAGCTTGGTGGAATTTGGAAGTATCTTGTATGGTTGCAAGAGTTCCTTCCTCCAATGTGTTGGCTCCCCCAACTTCTGATGTTGATGGTTGCTCCTCCATGTTTGTGACAACACTGGTATAAGTTTCCATCAATGGTGATGAGGGCTTCTCCTCCTATCATTTCTCCTTATCAAATCTCTTAATCAACCTTTGAGTAAATTCTGCAAAAGTATACACTCTTGCATGACTCAAATGGTTGAACCACCAAATGTTTTCTTCACCCTCAAGGTGTAGCACTACAATCTCCATAGCCTCTCTTTCTACCATTGGATGTAGTAGGAAGAATGCATCAATTCTCCTTGCCCAAGCTCTTGCTGTAGATGGCCCATCAAAAGTAGACAATAGAAACCTATTGCCCTTAATTCTCCATTTGCTGCAAGGTCTCCTTTCTTCTTCTAGCTAAATGAACTGAGGTAAATCTAGAGTCTCCTTGAAGGCTCCTAGTTTAGGTTTGTACTCAGCAAGGTATTCACTTAGAATCTCATGATCCAATTGTTCTCTGTGTCTATGCAATTTTTCTTCTTTTTCCAAAGGAAAGGACATAGTCCCACTACTTCTTTATTCTCTTCTTTGCTTGACCTCCTTATTGAGGTCCTTCCTGCTTCTGAAAAGAGATGAGAGAAAAATCATTATCTCCATCATTCTGATCTTCCTCTTTGTCTTCTTATTCTCCTGATAGCATAATGGCTGAGATTCACAGGCTGAGCCAAGATTATGCTCTGATACCACTATAATATCCCGAAATGGGGATGGAGCAATATTTGAACACAATAATGAAAGAGAAGTGATCCATCAACACATGAAATTTAAGAATATCCAAATATCCATCATATTAATATCTTAGCAGCAAATAGGTACAAGATATTGAGGAAATAGTCACTCAAGCTAGGCAACACAAGCCTCAAGAGAACATGCACATGAAAAATAAAGTACACTGCTACACAAATATTGCCCGAGGCTATGACAACATAGTGTTATTGGGGATAACTACTCATGGAAAGTTTCAATACACAGATATACAAATATAGAGCTCATACAATGTTTGCGCCAAATATCTAAACCCCCAAAATGAATTTCAAGACAATACGGAAAGGATTTCCTGAAATATGAAAAAATGGAAAAGTATCAGAGTTGCAGTCCTAGGACTCAGTAGTAGCTGCAACTCAAGAGCTATATGGAGATGGATGAAGATGATACATAAGCTGAAAAAACCTCCTCTAATGGATCTTCCAAGTGAAATTTTGATCCTAACACTGAAGATCTCACCCTGCAAACGCACACATCAAACCCTCATTGCAAATACTCACTGAAAATGACGAAGTCACTAAGGGATACTACATTGTAGGTGCAATAAAATGTTTTGGCCAAGTGCCAAGATCTAAAATATGATCCAAGGGCTTCCTAATTGATCTCCCAAAGGAAAGAAAGCTTCCCCCTCTGAAAAATAAGCTCAGGAAGTGGTGCTGATAAACCTCCACTGCAACACCCTGCAACACCCTGCAACACCCTGCAACACCCTGCAACACCGTGCAACACAACGTTATACTGCTAAAGAAATAACTGTTAGTATGATTCTTTCGTCATAAAAGATTACTTTAGCTACGCATAAAAAATATCCCTAACATCGATTATGGATGCAAAATATCTTTAAGATTGCTACACAAATTCAGATCTAAGCACAAAAGATATTAAGCAGATAAAATATAACATAGCTCCATAGATCCAATGAACAAGACAAGAAGAATTTATTTAAAAGAATTTTGTATTATATTAAATAATGGGGCACCTGAGAGGAAAACAAGAAAGGTGTCTTCTGGTTCTCCTCAGTGGGATGGGTTCTTGAAAGTCCTCAGTGTTTCAGATCTAACATTTCTATCTCTTATGGGTGTAGAACAACAAACATAGAACTCAATGGGAGTTCACAAAACAAAATGGAAAATGGTGACCAAGAGTAGATCTAGAGTGATCTAATGCAATGAAGGTGACTAATGAATGGGGAAAACCCCCTTATTTATAACAAAATATTGGGGCGGTCTAGAGCTCGGTGCATGAATAAAATACTATTAATCGAATTCTAGAAGCACCTTTTAAAAATATTTTATTATATTTGTTGGAGGGAAAAGGATTCTTGACTTGGGTCAATTCCTTTTTTTATAAATAATAAATAAATAAATGATTTATTTATCATTTTAGGGGAATGCTGGGAATAAATAATGGTTTATTTTATTATTTATGGATGATTTAGTCAAATTTAACTAAGAATATTATTCAAATAATGATTTAAATAACTTGTTCTTAGGAAATAATCAAATAAATAAAGATTTATTTAATTAATTGCTTTGTTTTGGGTTAAATATGACCAAATAAGTTATTTAATGTGGTGAAAGAAATTTTACTTGGGGTAAAATCGGTCTTACATGGTGTACTTGGGTTCATCTAATAATAATAGGTTAGATGACCAAAAAAATGGTGTAACAGATTCCCCCCCAACGTACGAGTGTTAGGAGCAAATCGTATGACCGAAGTACATTGTAAGAACTCAATCGCTAGATATCAAAAAGGGAAGTGAGAGAGAGAAGTGTAATGTTGTCTGATGTGCGAAAGGACTAGACCCTGAGGAGATGAGACTTACAGGTGCAAAAAGTCTCTAGTGTGTGAAGTGATACCTGTGCTAAAGGCGGCGGGAGAGGCATAACTATGCTTGCCGAGACAAAGTACAAATAATAATGTGCCAGGAAAACCACAGAACGCAATAATGAAGCATGTGCTGGCCTAAATATGAGCCAGATAAATATCACGATGATTCCCACATACATGTGATGCCTGGAATACTCATCAGGACTTATACAATAATATGGTAGTACATGAGATACAAATACACCCAAATGCTCCCTACACGCGGGGAAGGGCTCGCAAGCTCTAATAGATATGTGCAAATCAAAGAGGTGCCACAAGCGGTTGAGGCTGATATCATCAAATGGGAGGAGTTGCATCAAGGGCGGAAATGAGTTCATCTGGGCATGTGGGGGGCTACCTGTAGGGCCACCCCCCCATGAGGGTTGAGACATCTCACACACACCCGGGAATCACCAATATTTGTTGCTGCATCACTGAACTATCAAGTGTATAGATCATGATCATGCTGAAAAGAGCTCAAACCAAGGTACACTGCCCCCCAGACCTGGCTTCTGGAGTAAATGAGTTGATGTCGGTAGAAGTAGGTCCACCATAGGTGAGGCAACAAGGGAATCTCAACTAAGGTACGGGAGAAAATAATAGAGTGACTAACAGATGGACACAGATGATGATAATGAAATGAGGAATACTGAGTAGCGGATGGAAAAATTCCCTTGTTAGAGCATAAAGGGCATGAGTGGCTTGGCCGCGATTGACACACTATCATGAGGGATAGGGGGCAATGGTACTGAAGGCCATAATGTGTAGCACGAGAGAGGGACCAAGCAATGAAGGATGGAGGACTATAGTGGGAGACAAAGGGATGCGAGATAGACTCAATGACTGATGATGACTCAACACGGATGCTCTAGACAAGGGTGACTCGATGGTGCTACCATGCAGTGAAGGCCCAATAGGGGACCGTAAAAATCATGAGTACAATAGGGTAGCTCATGACGAAAATCAACACGAACAAAGACGAGTAAGGAGGCAAAGTGGTGCCCCTGGTACAAGTGTTGTAAGTGAAGAAATTCGATTTTGAGAAGAGATGAAAAGATCCTTCATGGACAAAATGTGTCCTGGTGAAGTATTGAAACATGAAAAACTAACAAACACCCATTTGAGTGCTCGGTGAGAGCTTTCCAACGGTGCAGATGGTTTGTCAAATGGGGCTACGGTTTGGTCACAGCTGGCGGAAGAAAAAATAGGGGATTTGCTTCTAATAAGGCATTTTTCCTCCAAAATCATTCATTTGCTTATGTAGCTATGGTGAATGTGGAGAGAAGAGAAGGCCCGAAATCTTGCAGCGATCGTAGCGGCCAAATCGACTGTTGGAATCGTGATTCGTCAGTTGCAGGTAAGAGGTCTAATCCTACTCTTTGTTTTTGATGGATTCAAAGTTTAGATTAGGGCTTGAAATCTCAGTAACTGCCCCTAATTCTTCCTCATGGCCGGGTCACACTTTTTGGGGAAAAAAATGCAACCTGGGATGTAGGTTTGGGCCTGAAAAGTGCGACCTAGCCCAGGTTTTTGCTGAAAAATGAGACCTGTGAGAGGAAGGTGATTTCAGTGCTGTTTTGGGCTCAGATTCAATTTTGGTGTGGATAGATGCAGTTTTGTGGATCTGTACACTGACAAAATGATTTTTTTGTGCATATATGGCAGATATATTGATCAAATGGAGAGAGAGAGACTTAGGTACATTACGGACGAAGATCAAGGCAGATCAGGGTGTCCGTCATGTACTGGCTAGGTATGGGGTGCTGAAATTTTTGGAGAACCCTTTGATGAGGGCTGGAGAGCCCTTGTTGGCCCATATTATCAATTACTGGGATCCAGATCAAGAGGCGTTTGTAGTGCAGGGGCACAGGATCGAGCTGACGGTCCAAGATTTGTATTTCTTGATTGGTCTCCCACCATTAGGGATGGTGGTAAATACGTAGCCAGTGTTACCACGTGGGTGTAACATTATGGAGTTTGTTGAGTGACATTGTCGACCAGGTGTCCGAGTCAAAGGGACTCGAATATCCATTGGTGATCTAGAGAGGTTGGAGACCCAGGCAGTGGCTGCAGCAGTGTTATGGGTCTTGGGTAGCTAGGCGTTCCATCACATCACCGGAGGGCAGATGATGATCGTGGAGAGTGTGCTGAGTGGGACCTACTATGGGTGGGCCGAGATGATGTTGGTGTCGGTGAAACGACAGCTATCGCTATGCAAGCAGCAAGTGAATCATGATTGTGCCTATGGGACGATGTTGTGGTCTTTCTTCATTGAGAATATCCCGACCTTACGACCTCGTGTACAGTTGCCTGATGGAGGTCCGAGAGAGCCCCGAATGCGTCGGTGGGGACAACTACTGTGTAGAGGAGGGGGAGGGGCGGTTGGATGGGTGTTCCGACCAGAGTTCTTCACGCATTGGGATCAGATGCCATTATACATAGATGACTATCCCTATAGTGGGATGAGTTATTGGGGAGATCCAAACTTGCCGCTTCCACCGAGTCGAGTGTGGGGGCCCGATGGTAAGTGACATGCAACTAATCTGTTAGGTGTATTTTAGAGTTTTGTGACTAGTATACATGATGCTAATCGAGATTTTTTGTGGAATGCAGATATAGCTCTGGTAAAATCAGCCGGATATATGGGACAACCTGCATCGACAGGAGCTACAGGGGAAAGTGGATCAAGGATGGCGCAGAGCGAGGATATGGTTGCTCTGGTGGAGGGAATTCGTCGTAGATGTGAGGGGCTGCTGACCGGTGTATCGGAGCGTGGTTGGCAAGATTTAGATGACCGGTACATAGAGTTATGTATTGGGCTACTCTCGGAGTGGCGAGGTATCATGTGACGCATGGCGATGGCCGGTCAGGCTGTGCATGATCTACGAGCTGCGGGAGCAGAGCCATTGGCTCGGGATCCTCCAGAGAGTGATTAGATGTAGGGTAGGTGGTGCCCCCCACTGTCGATGTAGGGGCGAGTGGTGCCCCCCATTTTTGTATTTTTTTTATTGTAACATGCTATGGGCATGTAGTATGTTTCAAAGTAGATGGACTCTAAAAACACGTGTTATATAATATATGTGATGTATATGTATTTGGTTGATGGTGTTAAATTTTATTGTGTTGTGTGTGATATATGCCAATCTAGAACATGGTTTGCGATTTGATCTACGTAGTGATTTTGATCTCTAGGTATATGGCTAAATGTAATGAATCTAAATTCACGTATCAAAATTTGCACTCGTAAATATTGTCTAAACAGGATAGGGTTATGCACACGATAGACACCATTAAGTTGTAAGATGAGAAGCAGGGAATCTAAATGGACATGCAGATGGAGGATGTGATGAGAGAGAGCATTGGCTAAGAGACCACGAACTGCATCATATTCGGCTTGATTATTGGTGGCTTGACCAATGCAGACCCCATTTGCAAGAACAAGGGTATGCAAGGGGGTAAAAATGGCCTAGGCGACTGAGGGAAGGTTTTGAGAATAGCAACTGGTGCCATCGGCATAACCAAGGTAATGAGTGGATGAGAGGGTCGAGGGAATATCATCACAAGATGAGAAAAGGGAGGAAAAGCGGGGACGCATGTTGCGAAGTACAACATAGATATGGATGGGAGTATCGGGATGATGGGAAGGTAAGGAAAGGTGGTGGAAACCACAAGAGGCTGCAAAGCTACCTAGATCATCATTAGAGGAAGAAATGTGCACAGACGGGTCATTAGGGGAAATGACAGAAGAACAAGTAAAAAGATGGTCAAAACATAAAGAGCTCGAAAAAGTGGCGGAATGGGGATCAAGCAAAACAGACGGAGTGGATTCAGAGGGGATGTACTCTGAGGGGTGTGCGGATGATGATAGGTATAAGAGAGGAGCAACAGATTCAGACATCTCAACATCAGGGGGAGGGATGTCAATTGTAGCCGGGGGATCCTCAAGTAAACTTGACACATACTGAGCAAGGATGGGTGAGGCGGATTGATTTTGTTCAACTTCGTACTCGCGAATGACCTCTAAAGAGGCTCGGTAATGCGGGAGGTGAGGGAAATGGTGGGAATAATGGCCATGGACACCACACAGAGCATAGGGTTTGTTGGTGCAAAGAGCCTTTGGGTTCTAGGCTACGGATGAGAAAGAAACAGAGGTGTCAGGGACCGTAGATTTAGGGAACGCGACTTTAACCATGGGTTGGATACGGGGCAACTCAGGACAAATATGGGTTGGATGAACGTTACCATCACACAAGGCACAAGGCTTGGCGGGTTGGAGAGGGGTAGGGTCATGTGTCGTGGCCTTTTCATTGGATGCCCCCTTACGAGTTTTTCGTTTCTTGCTGGTAGCTGTCGCAGCATTAGGAGGGTTCTGCGGAGGGGCGAGGGGCACTATGGTGGTGGAAGGAGTGACGGGGATCGGTTGTACTGGTTTCATAGCTATGTATGGTTTGGGGTGGCCTGGTGGGGTCTCGGTTGGAGGGGTAAGATACCAAACGGGAATTCCCAAGGTTAAATTAGGAAGGGAAAGGGTGGCCATGACGGGGACCGAATAGACACCGTGGGGGGCACCAAGGAAAGTTATCTGACTGGCGGGGTAGTGACCAGGGGGAATGGCTCCCATATGGTGGAGACCTGAGGGAACTGACTTAGGAGGGTAGGAAGGTTCTTGAGTGTGATGGGAAGGGCCCGGGGAAAAAGGTTCGGTTGACTGAAGAGAAGGGCTAGGAGCAGGAGGCGGTGGGCGAGATAGAGGTTGATGACTAGCCAGAGCAGGCTGTGGAAGCTAGCCTGAGACAATTGCATCATGCAAACATTTGATAAGATGGGGTCAGAGACATGAGGAGGGGGAGGACCAGGAAAAGTTCCAAGCAAAGACGAGTCTTTGTAGACGCCGAGGGAAACACTGGTCGACGAATCAACAGTTGGTTTATTGGTGATAGTAGAGATGGTGGACTCAGGGGAGGTCTGAGATTTTGGTTCATGGTAGGTCAATTGGTCAATGGTGACAATCTTGCCATTATGAGGGAAAAACATCTTGCAGTGGACTGCAGACGGGACGACTGACATGGCATAAGTGTAACTACACCCCAAAAGGATGTTGTAGTCAAGAGGGGCGTCGATAACTTCAACGTCAACACAAACAGTCTTGCCAGCGAGGGTGATAGGACAGTTACGAAATAGGCCAATGGGCTGGGAGGCATGGCCATCCCATGCATGAAGGGTGATGGTGGAAGGGGTTAGTTCAGGGGATCCGAGTTGTTTCCAAACCGAAGCAGAAATTACGCAGGTAGATGCCCCCTCATCAATAATACACCAAGAAACATTGGCATTTTGGATTTTGACTGGGATTTGGAAAGCAACTAAAGGAGGAAGAGGGGGATGGTCTGACTGATGGGCATCAAAAACAATCAATTGGTCATCAGCAGGATCTACAATGCCCACGGCAGATAGCAGATCCCTCTTTTGAGAAGGACACGACTGGAGGAGTTCCAGTGTTGAAATGGCAGCAAGAGATTGGGCCAGATCATCTACTATGCTGTATGAATGGGCAGCCCGACCAGAGGCAGCATTTTGGCGTAATGGTCCCTTAGGAGGCTTGGGATGAACCTCAGCTTTGGGCAGAGGGAGTTGCAAGGGACCATTGGGTGTCAATAGAGGCTCTATAGGACCTAATGATGGAGACTCAGAGACAAACAGAACAGGAGGTGTGGAATACTGACAGGACCAATTTTGAAGGTTGAGGTCGATAGTGAGAGGTGGGTTAGAAGCCATCATGAGAATCTGGTAATCAGAGGAACCAGAAGGGGAAGTTTGAGTGGTTACCGGGGTGAGAGGTGGTTGAGTGGCCATGAATCCTTGTTGCAGGAAAGGATCGGTAAACACAGCAAGTTGAGAAGTAACGGGGGTGGGAGGGGTAGTAGGGGAGGAGTGTTGTCCCCATACGGTGGCTTGAGAATCCCAAAGTTCCCGCATTTGTGGTAATAAGGGACAATCGTGAGTGTAGTGACCATAAACACCGCAACACGAACAGGGCTTATTGGTGCGAAGTGGCCTGTCCGGCTTGGGCTGAGAGCCCTGTGGCTGGTTGGCAGTGGTAGATTTGATATTGGAATGATTGGGTCCACGATTACCAGAAGCGGATTGATTGCCTCTTCTCCTTGTTTGAGAAGGAGGAAAATTAGGTGCCCCCTACTATGCAAATACTTGCCCTGGAGGGGGTAGTAAGTGCGGTTGTGGGGGTGGAGAAGGCAAGGGAGTGGGAGGTCCAAATGCTAGAGGAGCTGGGACACCAGGTTGTGGATATGGATAAGGAGTAGGGTGGGCAGCAGTAAGGTAAGCAGGGGGGTGGGAAAAATGAGGAGGCATGCCGTAGCCTGAATACATGCTGCCTGGAGGGGAAAAAACGCTGGAGGGGCTGGCCCCTAGAGGAAAACCATGGCCTGGAGGAGGTTGGGCAAAGGTATGTGACAGGGCTCCAACAATACCATTGGCAGAATGAGATGCCCTCGAGGCATTAGGGCCACCGGGTTTGGGAAGGTCAGGAAGGACGGTATAAACATAACTATATTGGGCGTAGATAAGGTCATACTTCAAGGCGATTTGGAGGGCGGCTGATGTCACCTGCGCAATAAGGCCAGAAACACATGGAAGTTAAAAATTTTACTGTTTAAGGGTTTTAGGGGTGAAAATCACCATAAAAATAGGAAAAACAAAAAATGGAAGAGAAACCCTAGGGTCTGAAACAGCTGGATATGCAGGAATAGATAAAACGACAGTGGTCGCAAAAGAAAACCCGTGTGGAGTCGCCAATTGTTAGTATGAATCTTTCGTCGTAAAATATCACTTTAGCTATGCATAAAAAATAGCCCTAACATCGATTATGGCTACAAAATACCTTTAATATTGCTGCACAAATTCAGATCTAAGCACAAAAGATATTAAGTAGATAAAAAATAACATAGCTCCATAGATCCAATGAACAAGACAAGAAGAATGTATATGAAAGAATTTTGTATTATATTAAAGAATGGGGCACCTGAGAGGAAAACAAGAAAGGTGTTTTCCGGTTCTCCTAAGTGGGATGGGTTCTTGGAAGTCCTCAGTGTTTCAGATCTAGCATTTCTCTCTCTTATGGATGTGGAAAAGCAAACATAGAACTCAATGGGAGTTCACAAAGAAAAATGGAAAATGGTGACCAAGAGAAGATCCAGAGTGATCTAATGCAATGAAGGTGACTAATGAATGAGGAAAACCCCCCTATTTATAACAAAATATTGGGGCGGTCTAGAACTCGGTGCATGAATAAAATATTATTAATCGAATTCTAGAAGCACCTTTTAGGAATATTTTATTATATTTGTTGGAGGGAAAAGGATTCTTGACTTTGGTCAATTCCTTTATTTATAAATAATAAATAAATAAGTGATTTATTTATCATTTTAGGGGAATGATGGGAATAAATAATGGTTTATTTGATTATTTATGGATGATTTAGTCAAATTTAACTAAGAATATTATTTAAATAATGATTTAAATAAATTGTTCTTAGGAAATAATTAAATAAATAAAGATTTATTTAATTAATTGCTTTGTTTTGGGTTAAATATGACCAAATAAGTTATTTTATGTGGTGAAAGCAATTTTACTTGGGGTAAAATTGGTCTTACATGGTGTACTTGGGTTCATCTAATAATAATATGTTAGATGACCAAAAAAATGGTGTAACAATAACGTTGTCGCTGAAGGAGGATTCTTGGCCTCAAGCCTGGATGTGGAGAAATGAAGTACAAGATCCTTCAAGAGACCTCTCTTGAAAGGAGAAGGAATTCCTAAACATGAATGCCTTGTCCTAAGCAACATAGCAACTCCGCTAAATAGCAAGAAAATGAAAAATAGTCATACACACCATAAAATCAATAATCCATTAACATGAGTTAATATGGCTGCCTTGGCCTCCTTTTATATAAATGGAAGCCCTCTCTCCTCGGGTCCGACTCATTAGGGTTTCCTCCACCAATTAATCTTCCTCCCACTATAGTTGTGTTATCTCCAAAGATGATCTCCACCTCCTATCCCAGCATTGTTGACTTGGTCAAACTTGACCTTGTCCACATACAAATTTCCTCTTTCACACACGAGGGTGTGAAATACAACTCTTATGATGATCCCTTTCCACAATATGAGGGATTTTCTTCATATTTTTATTATGCATGGGCCTCCTGACCCATTTATTCAACTGCTAGGTGATAAAAACAAAAATCAATATTCCAATTAGCTGCATGCGAAATTTGGAATATTACAGCCCTCCCCTCCCAAATGTTGCTTGTCCTCAAGCAACTGCAAGGATAGAACTGAGAAATCTCCCCTCCTCTTGCTCTAGCATCCACATATCATAAAATCCACCAAGGAATGAGATGATGTCTCATCAATAGATCTCCATATTGCCCCTCCTAAGCATGCAAGCTAGCTATATATATATCATCATGAAGAGGTAAAATACTCGAGGTACCTTTGAGGCATGGAATATAAAATTCATTGGGAATCATCATTCCAATGTGGATCGTCCATGCCCAAGCTATCATCCATATAAAATGAGTTACCTCCAAACATGGCAACTCCTGAAAATCCCCCTCCACCTTTGGCTCCTGCAATGTAGGTGGGCTGAAAATATTATCATGTTAGACAAAGTAGCATACCCCATGCTGTCCTCCTCTCCAATTATGATAATTGTAGAGTATCTGCTGATCTTGGGTTGCAATAATATTGCCCTCAAGTGGCAAGATGAAGACTGGATCTCTAAAGATATTGTCTCCAACGTTGTGAATCAAGCTGGCCCAAACAATCTCATATATGATGAATAGGACATGATCATCATATGGCATCCAAATGAGAATATTGTTGAAGGTTTCATATAGTGCTGAAATGTACCAACAGTCTTCGAAGTGGTTATAGTGTAGTTTTCCAAACTGTTGCTTCAGAAAATAGCATGGCAAGTTGCTTCTTGACAAACTGCTAGTTATGTATGTCATAATATCTACTAGTGAATAGTAAATGAATTGGTACATCAACTGAGCATACATGAAATAATATAACACTTGCCGAAGGAGACAAAAAATATGGTTGTCTCCATCATATAATTTGGCCCAAAATTGACCATGGAGCCCAAAGAAAAGCTTGCCCTCTTGTGGAGCAATGCACTGAATAAGAATGGTAAGAGTATGTAAATACTATGTTACAAAATGAATAAATGCAAAAGAAAGATTCTTACCATGTACTGAAAGCAAGATGATGATAGGATCCATGAAAAAGCTCTCCATACTGGCATGACACACTTTTATGAAGAGAAATGAATCATATGCTGCATGGGGATCCTCCTTCTTATGCTTGGAAATCCAAGTCATGAAGAACATATCATAGTAATAGATGCCTCCATCCACTACTCCATCATTATCACCTTCTCCCTGTCCACCAAGTGCATCAAATGTGAAGTGATCCTAGGGAAACTCCATCAATAAGTCTAAGCTCCAAAGTGACAGTGTTGTTGGCCTATGCAAATTGGCTCCTGCCAAGTCATAGGTCCACCCTTTGACATGCTCCTTGTCAAAGACATATCCCACAATGATGCTATATATAAGAAGTTCCTTCCAAAGTGGAAGTACCTCCCAATCATCCAAGGCTAAGGATCAGCCCCCCTACACCATGATAGTGCCATCTCCTACTCCTGCAACATCATGCAAAGTGTGAAAGAAAATCTTCCCCTGCTCTCCTAGGAACAACCAAAGTAACAAAAGTTTTTGCTGCCTCCTCATATCTCCATCATACAAATCATGTTATGAAAACATAATGATTGATATGAAGAACGTCATATAAATACAATGCATCCATATTCCTTGCTGCCCTATGATGCAAGTAACCTGCCAAACATTCTCCTCTCAAATACCCTTTAAAAGAGGATATGTCACATGATGGAAAAACTCTTTCAAGAGTAGCCAACACAGCCAGGCCTCCTGCTGCCCAGTGTCATAAATTTGCAAGTAGCTCTCTAGATTCTTGCTCACCATCCACACCCATTCATCCAAATTTGGATGTCTCCCATCATGCTCTATCTTGGTACCCTTCCAATGAATAATACCATCCTTCCAAATCAGATTTCTCCTTTTGCATTTCATGGGATGTTGAAATGCAACTCCTTGGAGATCTCCTAGACAAGATCTCACATCAATGTCCTTCTTTAATCCATAGGGATCCAAGTGTACTAGAGGAAAAACCTCCTCACTGTTGCTTAATGACAACACTATTAATCTCCTCTATGTTGTGTTTGTTGTCTCATATTCCAACTCAAAGATGAACATGGGGTTTTGTATAAAATTGTTTTGGACAAGGTTAATATTATCCTCCAAAAGTTCACATCCCAACCTCAAGTGTTGTGTGAAAATAAAAAAAGGCACATGAGGATGATGGTTCATCCCTTCCTTCAACAAGTCAAGGTTGCACAGTGCAATTCAATTTTGTTGCTCCAAATTAGTAGTATGTAATTGTATACAGCCTTCCATCAAATTTGCTGAAACAATGGGAGATGGAAACTTAGGCATACTTTGGTGAAATTTGGAAGTATCTTGTATGGCTGCAAGTGTTCCTTCCTCCAATGTGTTGGCTCCCCCAACTACTGATGTTTATTGCTGCTCCTCCACGGTTGTGACATTGTTGGTACAAGTCTCCATAAATGGTGGTGAGGGCTTCTCCTCCTCTGAATTCCCCTTATCAAATCTCTTAATCAACCTTTGAGTAAATTCGTCAAAGGTATACACTCTTGCTTGACTCAAATGGCTGAACCACCAAATGTTTTCTTCACTCTCAAGGTGCAGCACTGCAATCTCCACAACCTCTCTTTCTACCACTGGATGTATTAGGAATAATGCATCAAGTCTCCTTGCCCAAACTCGTGTTGTAGATGACCCATCAAAAGTAGAAAATAGAAACCTATTTCCCTTGATTCTCCCTTTGCTGCAAGGTCTCCTTTCTTCCTCTAGCTGAATGAATTGAGGTAAACCTAGAGTCTCCTTGAAGGTTCTAGGTTTATATTTTTACTCAACAAGGTATTCACTTAGAATCTCATGATCCAAGTGTCCTCCATCTTTATGCAATTTGTCTTCTTTTTCGAAAGGAAAGGGCATAGTCCCACTGCTTCTTTCCTCTCTTTTTTGGTTTACCTCCTTGTTGAGGTCCTTCATGATTCTGAAAAGAGATGAGAGAAAACTAATTCTCTCCATCATTCTGATCTTCCTCTTTGTCTTCTTATTCTCTTGATATAATAATGGTTGAGATCCACAGGCTGAGCCAAGATTATGCTCTTATACCACTATAATATCCCAAAATGGGGATGCAGCAATATTTGAACACAATAATGAAAGAGAAGTGATACATAAACACATAAAATGTAAGAACATCCAAATAGCCATCATATTAATATTTTAGCAGCAAATAGATACAAGATCTTGAGGAAATATTCACTCAAGCTAGGCAACAGAAGCCTCAAGAGAACATGTACATGAAAAATAAAGTACACTGCTACACAAATATTTCCCAAGGCTATGACAATGCAATCTTATTGGGGATAACTGCTACTGGAAATTGTCAATACATAGATATACAAATATAGAGCTCATAAAATTCTGGGAGCAAATATCTAATCCCCCAAAATTAATTTCAAGACAATCTAGAAAGGATTTCGTGAAATATGCAAAAATGGAAAAATGTCAGAGTTGCAGTCCTAGGACTGAGTAGCAGCTGTAACTCAAGAACTGGATGGAAATGGCTGAAGAAGATACATAAGCTGGACAAACCTCCTCCAATGGATCTTCCAAGTGAAAGGTTGATCCTAACATTGAAGATCTCACCCTCCAAACACACACTACAAACCCTCACCACAAAGACTCACTGAAAATAATGCACTCACTAAGGGATACTACACTGTAGGTGAAAGAAAATGGGTTGGCCAAGTGACAAGATTTGAAATATGCTCCAAGGGCTTCCTAACTGATCTCCCAAAGGAAAGAAAGCTTCCCCCTCTGAAAAATAAGCTCAGGAAGTGGTGTTGAGAAACCTCCACTACAACACCCTACAACACAATGTTATACTACTGCAAAAATAATGTTGTAGTTGAAGGAGGATGCTTGGCCTCAAGCATAGATGTGGAGAAATGAAGTACAAGATCCTTCAAGATACCTCTCTTGAAAGGAGAAGGAATTCCTAAACATGAATGCCTTGTGCTAAGAAGCACATCAACTCTGCTAAACAACAAGAGAATGAAAAATAGTTGTATAGACCATAAAATCAATAATCCATAACATGATTTCGTATGGCTGCCTTGCCCTCCTTTTATACAAATGGAAGCCCTCTCTCATGGGGTGCCATTCATTAGGATTTCCTCCACCAAGGAATCTCCCCCCCACTATCTCTTTTCTGTCTCTAAAGATGATCTCCACCTCCTATCCCAGCTCTGTTGACTTGGTCAAATTTGACCTTCTCCACATGCAAATGTCCTCTTTCACACATGAGGGTGTGAAATCCAGCTCTTATGGTGATCCATTTTCACATTATGAGGGATTTTATTGATATTTGTATTATTCATGGACCTCCTTAGCCATTTATTAAACTGCTAGGTGATTAAAACAAAAATCAATATTCCAATCAGCTGCATGCTCGATTTAGAACATTACAGGTTGCTTATAGCTCTGAGAAGCTATCCCCATGGCCCCCCAGAGTTCCCAGAGCTCACCATCCAACAATACCCTCAGCATAGGGTCATTCCATAATTCCAAGATTCTCGCGAAAGGTTAGGAACATGACCTTTCCAAAGGGCATTGTGAGAATATCCACGACCTACCCATCAGTTGCTATATGATCGAGCCTTACGGCACCTCATCGTACCATATGTCGGATAAAGTGGTACCATCCATCAACATGCTTGGATCGATTGTGGAACACAGGATTCTTTGACAAGTGATTCCCCCTGAAGTTATCACAAAGGATAACGGTGGCATTTAGCACATTCTTGAAAAACTCACTGAAGAGCTTTCACAACCAAGTGACTTCACAATAGACCATACATGCTACAATGTATTCGACCTCAACGGTGCTCAATGCCACCAACTTCTACTTCCTTCTCATCCATGATACCGAAGCAGAACCAAGTGTGAAGTAGCATCCCGTTGTGCTCTTATGATCCGCCGCACTGCCACCCCAATCAACATCAGTATATCCATGGAGTGTCACACTCCCAATAATGTATCTCAGCCCATGGTTTATTGTGCCTAGAATATATCTCAACAGATTCTTGGTAGCAACCTAGTGAAAGTGATGAGTCTCAACCATATATTGACTCAAGGTGTTCAGTGTACAACATACGTCCAAACACATGTTCACTAAGAACATCAGGGCCCCTACGAGTTCACAATACTCAGTAGGATTTTATAGCATGGGCCCAATAGCGATACCACTCAACTTCTTAAAGTTGAGCTCCATCGGTGTCAACACGGACTTACACTCCACCATAGCTAATATTTCTAGTAGCTTCACAATATATTTTCCTTGAGAAAGGAAAATCTCACCAGGTCTCTTCCAGACCTCCAGGCCTAGGAATTCATGCATCAATATTAGGTCCTTCATCTCAAAATAAATAGTGATCTCCCTCTTACACTGATGAATGAGAGGGTCAACTCCTGTCAGGAAGAGGTTTTCCACATATAGAACCAGAATGAGAGGCTTTTCTCAATCAACCTTGAAGTAAAGGTTCGGATCAAAATTACTACAAGCGAAGCCCAGCTTCATCAGGTAGCTATTTATTTTCTCTTACCAAGTTCTAGATTCTTTCTTCAGCCCATAGTGGGCTTTATTCTACTTGCAAACATTGGTGTCCTGATCTGGGACTTTGAACCCCGGAGGTTCCTCCACATACACCTCTTCCTTTATCGCACCATGTAGAAATGAGGTCTTCACATCCATCTAATGAAGATTTCATACTTGCATAGCAGCAAGGGCTATGATAGATCAGATGATGGTATATCAGGCCACAGGTGCAAATGTGTCATCATAGTCTACGCCTTCCTTTTGAGAGAAGCCACGGGTAATGAATCTTGCCTTGAAATTTCAGCACTACCATCAGATCCATGCTTGATCTTATAGAGTCATTTCAAGGTGACAATTGCTTTGTCCTTTGGTCTTAGAACCACATCCCAGACATCATTTTTCATAATGGACTCATATTATTCGTGCATAGCATCCTTCCAGACTTGATGCTTTATGGCTTCCTCAAAAGATCCAGGCTTAGATTGTATGATTGTACTCATGGATGCTAGATACCCTTGGTATCTATTCGGCTTCTTGCTTTCACAAAATTTCCCCCTTGGGGCCATATGATTCTCGACATCCTCAAGAGTGTCCCTGAGCCATGATGGTATTTTCCTCATTGAAGAAGGTGGATCAATAGGGTCCATTCATCCTTCAACATTGGACATCGTCTCATCCTTAGGTTCTTCTTGATTTCCAAGCCTTGCTTCATGATCTTCCTCAGATCTCAGAATATTGATTACTTTCCTCAGGGAAGCATATCCATCAAAGGTAACATCGTGGCACATCTCCACTTCCCTTTGACCAAGCACATAGACTCTATAGGCCTTCAAACTTTCGCTATAGACCACAAACTTTCCCTTATTTCCAGAAGCATCCATCTTGATCCTCTTCTTCTTCGGTACATGAAAATAAACAGGACACCCAAAAAATATAAAATGTGAGACGACAAGTTTCTTACCAGCGAAAACCTCATCAGGATTTTTGGAGTCCAGAGTGTTGGAAATACTGAGAGGGGGGGTGAATCAATATTTCTTTCATTCAGAGCATTAGTTAATCTTTAATTATTATCAGTGTTTGTACAATGATGGCAGCAAACAATAGGAACACAAATGCACATAGTTTTTAAGGTGGAAACCCACTCTGGGACAAAAACCACCTAATGGTTTTCTAATAATTCTTTTCAACTCCAATTGAAAATAAAGCTCCAACTTCCCAGAATCTAGAAAAGAATTCTTCTCCAGCTCCCACTAGATGGACGTTCCAACGCCTGATATTTTTCAATAGTCACTGAATGGATGCCCCAACACCCAATGAGCTACAACTCACCCTACCACCAGCCCACCACCCTATAGAAGAATAAAAGAAGAATGGACTCCCGTACCAGGGAAAATGGTCCACTCTACAATGATATAGAATGATGTAGAAGAAGAATATATACTATACCATAACCCCAAATTTGACCCAACCACCTAATGATGATCCTAGACCTCCCAACACTGCCTCTTCAACCCTTGGCAGATAGACACTAGTACAATTTGTACAATAATTTATTTTTAATGACTAAGTACAATGATACCTTTACAATGATTGTATGCAGTGCTGCCCTCTTGAAGACTTCATATGATGAAGTTCTTGCTACTGTTATGCACCTTGGTTGCTGCTCTTATCATGCTACCCTTTGCTGCACCTTGTTTTGCTTTTCTGCCATAGAAATTCTGGTCCTTTGCAATCCTTGACAACACATGATCTAGCTTTTTCTTGCCTTCTAGGAGCTTGATATTGAATCTGGTGTATCTCTGTCATTTGAGATCCACAATATCTGATTTTCGGTCCTCTATTATGCCACTAAGTCTTATTTACAATGCCATAGGTCTGACCCAATTTGGATTTTTCAAGAAAGAGTTATACCCAATTTCTCACACTACCCTAATTATGGTCTGTTTCAGCAGGCGCACTTGTACGGCATTACACGTGTCACTGTTTCTTTATTTTCTTCTGAAATTGATAGAGTGAAAACTAAAGACTGTTCACTATCTTCCGATTTTACGGAATTCCAATCCGATACTCAAAGAGAGAGTTATGACGATTTTACCAAGGTCACTTCTTTGAGATGAATTTCAGGAGCCTGCAAAAACCTTGACTTACACAGATCATATCTCAAAACATTTTGCGCACCTTGATCTGAAATTTTTACTACAGCTTCCTCAAGATTTTGGCTTTTCCTCATAAAAATTTTAGCTTTTAAACCTTCGTATAAAACAAGTTAGAGTGAAAATTCCACGATGACCTGTTTCAGATGGCCAAATCCTATGCATAAGGAGGAAATGAAGATCACAATTTATATGAATGCTTAAGGTCAAAGGGGCTTCAAAAAGTGAACGTGGGAAGGATCTTAGGAGCTTAAAAAATATTTATTATGAATTTTCAATGAACCATGCCCCAACCCCATGGGGTTTTAGCCCACTAACTGGGGGTAGAATTCAACCATGAATATCGCTCAAACTGTGAAGAATTACATGGCATGCCATATATCAACAGAAACATCTCGACAAGTAAAAACCATAAAAAGAATTATTAACCCAAAATATATTAATTTGGTAGGTTAAAATTCCCATGCAATATTGGGTTAGCCCTTGGTGCAATGACCCAAAATCAGATATTGAGGATCTGAAATAACAGAGATACACCAGATTCAATATCAAGCTCCTAGAAGGCAAGACAAAGCTAGATCATGTGTTTTCAAGGATGGAAAAGGACCAGAATTTCTATGGTAGAAAAGAAAAACAAGGTGCAGCAGAGGGTAGCATGACAAGAGCATCAACGAAGGTGCATAACAGCAACAAGAAGTTCATCATATGAAGTCTTCAAGTGGGCCGCACTGCATACAATCATTGTAAAGGTATTATTATACTTAGTCATTGTAAATACATTATTGTACAAATTGTACTAGTGTCTATCTGCCAAGGGTTGAAGAGGCAGTGTTGGGAGGTCTATGATCATCATTAGGTGGTTGTGTCAAAGTTGGGGTTATGTTCTAGTATATATTCTTCCTCTACATCATTCTATATCATTGTAAAGTGGACCATTTTCCTTGGTACGAGAATCCGTTCTTCTTTTATTCTTCTATAGGGTGGTAGGGTGGTGGTAGGATGAGTTGTAGCTCATTGGGTGTTGGGGCATCCATTCAGTGACTAATGAAGAATCTCGGGCATTGGAGCATCCATCCAATGGGAGCTGGAGAAGAATGCTTTTATAGAGTCTTGGAAGTTGGAGCTTTATTTTCAATTGGAGTTGAAAAGAATTATTAGAAAAGCATTAGGTGGTTTTTGTCCCGGAGTGGGTTTCCACCTTAAAAACTGTGTGCATTTGTGTTCCTCTTATTTGCTGCTATCATTTTACAAACACTGATAATAATTTAAGATTAACTAATGGTCTAACTGAAAGAAATACTGATTCACCCCCCCCCCCCCCTCTCAGTATTTCCAACAATTGGTATCAGAGCTTGGTTCCTTCAATAGCAGTTTAACGGCTAGAAGGAGGTCATGGAGTATACCAAGAATGGTGTACCTCTATTCAATGAAAATAATTATGCACTTTGGAAAGGAAGAATGGAGGTCTATCTCTTGGTGCAAGGTTACGAAGTATGGGACACTATTCGAAATGGATTTACATCAACTGGGGATGAACAAGGTAAGAAGAATTTGGTAAATGATGCAAAAGCAAAGAATATTATTATCAGTGGACTTATTGAATCTACTTATCATAAGGTGTTGGGTTGTAAAACTGCCAAAAATGTATGGGACAAGCTTGAGAATATATATGCAGGTGACTCAAATGTCAAATAAGCAAAGCTTCAAATCTATAGAGAAAAATTTGAGCAACTCAGAATGAAAGAATATTGCAACATTGTTGCATACTTTCAATACATTGATGAAATAACCAATACTCTGGAAGGATTGGGAGAGCCAGTTGACGAGAAGACTATTATACGGAAGATTCTTAGAACGTTACCAGGGAGATTCAACCCAAAGGTGTCGATCTTAGAATACAGTGCAAATCTAGACAAACTCAACAATTAGGAATTACATGGAGTTATCATAGCATATGAAATGAGACTTGATGAAGAAGAGGGTACTTCGCATCTATAAACTGCGTTTGTTGCATCTAAGAAAACCAATAAGGATAAACATCCTTCAATTGAAAAGACATGCACCTGCAAGTGTGAAGAAAAGGGAGATGATGAAGAAGGTCTTTCAGATGAATAATATGCTTACTTCACGAGAAAACTACAAATTGGTAAGGGACAATTCAAAGGTAAACTTCCATTGTTATGTTTCAGCTGTAATGAGGTTGGGCATTTTGCAGCAAAATGTCCAAACAAAAGTAATGGAAACTCAAAAAGAAAGAAAGGATTTAAGAAATTCAACAAGCAAGGATCCAAAAGGAACTTTCTCTCTAAAGAAGATAGCTCATCATCCAATGAAGAGAATGATAGTGAATAAGAAGCCAATGAGAGAGTATTGTTTATGGCCAAGCACAATGAACCCAAGCACAATAAGCAAGAGGTATCAAACAACGAAGAAGAAGGATGGACCACAGATGAATTTTATGAGGAAGCAATCAAGAAAGATCTCAAGGCAGAGAAGATCTATTCCAAAACTCTTGAAGAACAAGTTCAAGGTCTTAAAATTGAAGTTGAAGAAAACAAAAGCATTGAAGAGTCACTTCAAAAGAAGTTGGAAGAAAGCAACCAAGAAAGGGAATAATTATAAGCTGAAGTAGTCTCGCTGCATGAGGAAGTGAAGAAAGGAAAAAATATCCAAAACTATGCCAACAGCTCAAGGGCATTGGAAGAACTCATCAACAATAAACAATCTTACAGTGAAAAAACTGGCATCTGTTACAAAGAAGAAGAAGCAGGACATTCTACAACAAAAAACAATGAACCTATGAGATCTGACATGCATGTAGATTTCATTGGACAAGATTTGCAAGAACAACCTTGGAAGACAATTCCTCGACGAAAATTTATATCCAGGTACCAACATACTTTTTATGGCTACTTTTATTCATGTGAAAAATTTGGTCATAAAGTTGTAGAATGTCGCATGTACCCTAGGAACAAATACAATTATAGGAGATCTATCAAACATGAACCTCCGAGGGCTCAGTGAAATATCAACAGATTTGAACATTTAAGAAATAATATTGAATGTTACAAATGTCGAAACTTTGGACACATAGCCAAAGACTGCATACTTGAAAATCCTCCAGAAGAATCTTTGAAGCCACAGAATGAATGAACCTGGAAGAAGAAGAAGAAGAATGATAATTGTGCTCTCACTCTCAAGGCTCAAAAGAAGAAAGATGTGTGGTATGTTGATAGTGGTTGCTCAACGTATATGACTGGAGATAGAAATAAATTTGTATCTCTGAAAGAGAAGAAGGATGGAACCATGTCCTTTGGAAATGATGGATCTTCAAATGTTATAGGATCAGGTACTGTCACTCTCGAAAGAAAAGATGTTCTAGCCAAGAATGTTCTATTGGTTGAAAACATGAATCACAATCTGCTCAGTGTTGGACAAATGTGTGATCAAGGACACACAATACTATTCAACTCCATGAAATGTGAAATCAGGAAAGGCTTGTATGGAGAAATTGTGGCTATAGCAAGTCGAGTTCCAAATGACATATATGTTTTGGATGAAGCAACTAAAGCATGTCTAATAGCTAAAGAGGATGATACAATAATTGATAGCAATGATTATCGACTAAGTAATAATTTTTCTACAAAGGTGAAAAGTGATTTAGAGATGTATTTACTTGGTTGCAAATTGAGCATTGATGACTCATCTAAGGATGTGGATCAAAGGTTGTATAGATCTATGATCAGTAATCTTCTTTATGTAACAGCCTCCCGACCAAATTTTATGCACGCAGTTGGAAAAGTAGGAAGATTCCAAGCATCACCAAAAGAATCACATATTAAATATTCACCAGCATTGGAATATATTTTCTAGAAGCTTAGGATTCTCCCAAGTTCCAATTATATTTTCCTTTTTTTAGAATATAAAGGGGGAGTGGAAGTGTGTATAGATCTGCGGGATGGTTGTGTGTTATCGTGAGTGGAAGTATGTAGAGGTCCGCAGGATGGTTGTGTTTCAGGGGGAGTTACCCTTTGTCATTGATGTCAAAGGGGGAGAGAATGATGTAGGAAGAGGTATCATGATCACAAGGGGAGTACTTGTGTTGCCATCAATGCCAAAGGGGGAGATTGTTGATCAACGATTATCATTGATGTCAACCCAGAGCGGAATGCAGGCATCGGTTTTGTATGCACACAAAAATGTTCATAGCTTCTCCCTATAGAAACTTTGGAAGACCCTGGTCACATAGCATGGCACGAGCAGCTTCCACAATGGTCTTGTTCTTTCTTTCAACAACACCATTATGCTCAGGAGTATAGACAGTTGTGATCTCCCTCTTGATGCCAACTTATTTGCAAAAGTTCTTGAACTCATTCGCCTCATATTTAGTGCCATTATCGGTCTATCGGATAGTATCATATGGAATTTCTCCCAGTAGACTTCCTCCAACCTGGTAGAGTGTATCAAATCTAAACCTAATCATGATAGCATCCTTGAAGCTCTTCTTCCAGATATGCACCTTCCCATCAATGAATGCCACATTGAAACCTTTGTCTTTCATGGCTGAAATAGACATAAGTTTTTTCTTCAAATCAGGTACATAGAGTACATCTTGCAAGCAGAGGACTTTACCTTGAGACTAGTGGAGGGTCACATTCCCTTTCCCTTTCATGGGATATGTGGCATTATCTCCAAGGATAATTTTCAGATTAATATCCTTCTCAACCATATCAGAAAGTGCTTCCTTGAACCCAATGATGTGCCTTGAGGCACCACAATCTATCAACCAGACATCCATCGTGTCGGGTGGAGATGTAGTAGAGAGGGAAGATACAAGAGTGAATTCATTTATTTTATCATCACCAACATTATATTCCTCATACCTTTAATTTCTTGACCATTTTAAAGGTTTCCCATTTCCACTAGAGGGTGCCTTCCTCTTCCCTTTGAACCTGTTGTTCCTTTGATTTCCATTCCTATGGTCGTTGTTGTTTTTATCATCATCCCCAGGAGAATCCCTTCTATTGGGGCATTCTCTAGCATAGTGGCTGGACTCGTTACATGTGTACCATCTTCCTTTCTTTCCTTGGGCCCCTGATCTTTCTTGGTTCCTCGAACCACCATTGTTCTTCTTCTTAACACCAACAGTGAAGACAATGTTTCCTTCATTTTCATATTCCTTCATCCTTGTTTCTTCTTGTACAAATCTCAATAGTACTTTGTCAAAATAAGGTATCACATTGTTATTGATAATGGTAGTATTGAATACATGCCATTCGTATGAGAGACCTCCAAGTGCAGTGAGAACCATTTCTCAATCAGCTATTGTCTCCCTAATAGCCAAAAGATTATTCTAATTTCGGTCAACTTCAAAAAACATGATTGGAAAAATTCATCCTTGCCTTTCTTTAGATTATCTAGTTGATTCTTAAAGAATAGGACTTGATTTTCATTGTTGGCCTTGAACATGTTGACCAACTTATCATACATCTCCTTGGATGTGCTCAACTCAGAGATGTAGGAAACCAAACTCTTATTAATTGATTCCCTCATCATCATCTTTGCTTTGATTTCCCCCTTCTTATACTTTGACTTGGTGGATGGAGGCTCTTAGATTTTACCTGCACATAGTCCATGACATATTGGTCTTCCAACTTAAGATCCAAAGTCATCTTCCAGCCATGGAAGTCTTCCTTCCCAATCAATTTATCATCATATTTAAAGCCATTGTAGTTTGAGGTACCCATGCTCTTCTTCGATGATTGCTACAAATTCGGGCTTTGTCTTCACCTCAGCTCTGATAGCATGTAAATTTTTGTAGATTTTCTATGCTTGATGCAACTTTACTTTTTATCCCCAATATCAAACAACAATCACATAAATAAGAAAGTAAAATGTTTATAGAACATACCAGTAGATCAACAGAAGACAAGCCAAAAATATATGTGTGTTGTTGCATTACAGTAGTCAATAGGATGCTTCAACTAGCAAAGTATTAAATTTCAATACGATCATCCAACCAGAAGTGTCACACAACCCTCTCGAACAGCTATACCAGTCAACCAAAATTCAACGCTGTCACAGTCAATAGTCAACGCAAAACAACAACAGTAAAAATTCAACGTAGCTCGGTCAAAGTCAACATATAGCCTCGATTTCTGTGCCAATAAATGAAGACTGTAGAAATCAAAATTTTGGGAAAGATTTGGGTCAATTTGACCATGCAGTGACCAAATTAAACTCTGGTCAACTCTGCACTGAAAACCCTAGTTTGAAAAACATAAATTCCTTTTCCTGTGTTTTCCCACATGTGGAGAAGAAGAGACTCCAATAGATGATCAAACCAATTAGATGAGGAGAGAGACTATGATGTGATGGATGAGTGAAAATTACATCCAACATTTACCTATTTATATCCATCAATTACGGTGTGTGGCACAACTACTAGGGCTTCAAGCCTACATTTCATTTCAGGCCGACCTGCACCTATTCTGAATAAATTCAAAATAAATGTTCTTCTCATCGGATCAAGATGATCCTTAGATCGATCTTGCACCTCTCTGAAAGAGGAGTCCAATAAAAATATTGGCATCTTCATCTAGGCATAAAAATATGGATTTTGTACCTTGTTTTCCAAAATTAATATTCAGCCACCGACATATGTCACACAACCCCAAAACATTTCATCAAGAATACTCCACCTAGATGCTGCACCAAGACGTCCTAAATGTAGAACCAAGAACGTTGCTCCATCACCATCCAAGAGAGAAGAAAAATGACTCCAAAAATTTTGTGTGTAATGAAATCCAAGTATCTCCAATATATAGACATATATGGGGTTGTGTGACACATCTCTTATGCAGATGGGATAAATCAGGCCGACCTTGAACATGTGGAATAAACTCAAAATACAAGTTCTGCTCATTCGATCAAGATGATATTTGGATCAATCTTGCACCTCTCTGAAAGAGGAATCCAATAAAAATATTGGCATCGTCATATGAGCATCACATAATGGATTTTGGACCTAGTTTCCCAAAATTAACATTATGGCATCATAGGCTCGGACACATGAGTGAGAAGGGGATGAATATTCTTCACTGAAGAAAAAATTTTCCGAGTTTGAAGAATATTGATTTGGATTTATGTGAGAATTTTATTTATGGATAATAGAAGAAAGTCATATTTCTTAGAGATGGGAAAGAAAATAAGATCGAAAAATTAGATCTTGTGAGTACAGATATGTGGGGACCTGCTCAAGTATCATCTCTCGGTGGCTCTCGTTATTATGCTACTTTTATTCATGATGGAACTAGAAAAAATGGATTTATTATATTTAGAATAAATATAATGTATTTGGTACTCTCAAGAAATGGAAATCTTTGGTTGACATTGAGACATGAAAGAAGTTGAAGTGTCTGAGATCATACAATGGAGGTGAATATTGCATAAAAGAGTTTTATAGGTATTGTTCAGAGCATGGAATCTACAGAGAGAAGACAGTTCCAAGAACACCACATGAAATGGTGTGTGGGAAAGGATGAACAGAACAATCATGGACTGTGCAAGGTGTATGACATTTCATGCATGATTTCCTTTACAATTTTAGGCAAATGCTGTAGATATTGCTCTTTATCTAATAAATAGAGGGCCTTCAAGTTCCTTGGATGGTGGTATTCCAGAGGAGGCATGGACATGTAAAAAGGTAAACTACTCATTTTTAAATCCTTTTGGTTGTGAGGCCTTTGTCCATATTAATAAAGAAAATAGAACAAATATTGAGACAAAATTAAAGAAATTTACCTTTATTGGATATGGTGTTAATGATTTTGGTTATTTCTTATATTATTATGAAAATTGAAAAATCTTTAGCAGCAGAGGTGTAATATTTAATGAAAAGGTCTTTTATAAGAATCAGTTGCAGGAAAATAAAAAGAAAAAAGAAAAAAAAATAATATACAGTTCTTGATGAGATCAGGGAAAAAGTATTGGTACCTAAAGATAATAATATTCAACAACCACCGCAATAGCAGCAAGCACCTCAAACACATGAAAGTGGTGTAAGAATATCTACCATGATAATTCAACCCCTTGAATGATACTCTCCTTCATTTTATTATTTATCGTTGACTAATTCTGGTGAACCTGAATTCTATGAAGAAGAAATGTAGGTAAAAACTAGGAAGAAGTGGAGCTAGCCATGAAAGAAGAGATGGAATCCTTAATACATAACCAAACTTGGGACTTAGTTAGGTTGCATACAAGAAAAACAACATTGCAGAATAAATGGGTTTACAGGCTAAAAGAAGAAGATGGAGGAAAAAAGAGGTACAAAGATAGAATTTAGGTGAAGGGGTTTGCACAAAAGAAAATTATTGACTTTGATGAAATATTCTCTCCTGTTGTTCAAATGACTTCAGTCATAACAATTTTAAGTCATGTAGCAGTGGAATATTTGCATCTTGAACAGTTATATGTAAAGACAACATTTCTCCATGGAGATTTGGAGGAAGATATATATATGAAACAACCACAAGGATATAGGGTCAACGGGAAGGAAAAATTAGTGTGCAGGTTAAATAAGAGCTTGTATGGCTTAAAATAGGCTCCAAGGTAGTGGTATCTAAAATTTTATAGGTTTATGTCTGAACAAGGTTATACTAGATGTTAGTCTCATCATTGTGTTTATCAGAAAAACAAAATGATGACAAGTATATTATATTGTTATTGTATGTAGATAACACGATTTTTGCAGGGTCTAACATGCAGGAAATAAATGTGCTCAAAAGAAAATTGGAAAATTCATTTGCAATGAAGGATTTAGGAGTTGAAAAAAAAATACTTGGTATGAGAATAACTAGAGATGGGAAAAATCGAAAATTAACATTGTCTTAGAATGAGTACATACAAAAGTTGTTGAAAATATTGAATATGCAGAATACAAAACCAGTTAGTACACCTTTGGCTAGCCATTTCGAACTTAGTAAGGAGATGTGCCCCAAAACCCAAGAAGAAATGGATTATATTTCTAAAGTTTTGTATGCATCAGTAGTTGGAAGCTTAATGTATGCAAGGGTCTGCACAAGGCCTGATATTGTACATGTAGTGGGAGTTGTAAGAATCTGTATGAAAAATCTAGGAAAACAACATTGGATGGAAGTGAAATGGATTCTCAAATATTTGAGAGGTACCACAAATCAAGCATTATGCTTTGGTGGTTCAAGCATTTCTCTACAGGGATATGTTGATGCAGATATGGCAGGTGATAGAGAAAACAAGAGGAGCACTAAAGGGTATGTATTTACTGTAGGTGGAATAACTATGAATTGGATTTCAAAAACGGAAAGTGTTGTTGCACTTTCAACAACAAAAGAAGAGTATGTTGTTTCTACAGAGGTTAGTAAAGAAATGAATTGGTTACAAAGGTTTATGGATGAATTGGGTAAGAAGCATGAGATGGGTAGGTTATACAATGACAGCTAGAGTGCCATTCATACTGCAAAGAACTAAACATTTCATTCTAGGACTAAACACATTCATCTCAAGTACCATTTCATATGGTCAGTGTTGGAATATGGACAATTGAAGCTGGAAAAGATACACACTAGCTAGAATCTTGCATATATGCTAACAAAATTTGTAACCAGGGAGAAACTAAGATTATTCTCTGTTTCAATTGGTATTCAAGTATGATGATGAAGATGAGAAACAACTAGGTCCAAAGTGGAGTAACTTACCAACAAATGAAGTAGAAACAGAGTTTCTACAATCAGTCTCCAAGTGGGATATCGTTGGGTGTGGAGCCTGATTATCTTATTTATTTAGATGTATTTTCACATTGGACCCCTATTATTAATAGGGAAACAACACCTCCTATCTTTGATCACCATTAGGGGGGTCCACAAGGGTCGGAAATGACCTTTTGGAGAGAGCTGCCCCCAAAGCTAAAAACAGATGTAAAATTGCCTTGTAAAATGTTTTAATTTCATAGTAAAAGTGGGCCAGTCATTAGGTAGATGATCTCACGGTATAATTTTTGTTTAATTTATATTTTTTCACCCTATAAGGAAACCCCTCTATTGTATGAGGGTATTGTATTACGTCTATGTATGGTGTTTACACTCCGGGTGAGAAATATTAAGGGGGATTATGTGAGAGAGAAGAGGATATTACAATGGATCTCATGAAGGTTGTGCCTCTTCATTTTGTTGTATAATATAGAGGAAGGATTGGTTGTTTCTGTGGATGTAGTCCAAGTTGGGTGAACCAGATATATATGCGTCTCTCTTGTTTTATATGTTTTTGTTTTTTTTTCCACATATTTTATGTGTTCCGTTGCTCTATAATATATAATTTTCCAACATGTTGTTGGGTTTTTCTATAATATTAAATTTTTTTTCTTGATGATGAGACCCTCAGTATATTAGGATATGTCCTTTTTGGTTGAAACCATAGCTTGGTCTACGTGAGTGTATGCCTAATATATTAATGTTTTTGTACATATCATATGTCTTTTCATGATAATGAATTCCTAGGTACATGTGTTGACCTAGCTATTGATGGTCATAAGTCTTAGGATTTAATATAAATCCTTGTCTAAGATTCTAGGTTGTTGATATTGGAAATCTAGAGTTTTGTAGCTAAACCTTAGTAGTAGTTAAATTCTCTATTATGTGTGATATAACAATTTGAGATCTATTTATATAATGATTTTTGTGGTTGTGAGAATGAAATTATAGGGTTTTGAAGCTGACCTTTAGTAGAAGTGAAAATCTCTTATGAATAATGAAAATATGATGTTTGATATTTGTGTAAGATTGTTGAAATTTTAGTTTTGATTGGATTTGATGTTTGATTGAAAATATAGGGTTTGAAACTAAAGCTAGTGGAATATGGTCATATTGATGACTAATTTGTGATTGACTTTGATTGATTCACTTGTATGAAATCCAGGATTTGTAAAAATCTCTAGTGGATGGTATAACATATGAATTCTAAAAGTTGTTAGATATATTGTAGATATTTATTTAATTGTTTCTAGGGTTTTCTATATGTTGTAATAGGGTGTGCTATAGCTTTGAAAGAAACATTGAAACCCTAGATAGAATGAAATTTTATATGAAGTAGTTTATGGTTTATGACAAATTCCATATCAAAATGTTGAAGAGTATATGGCTCTTGTTTGTAATTAAGCTTGGGTATCTGATATGTATAAAGTTAAAATGCTTCCGTAAATTTGATATGAATAAATTCATGCTTCTAAAAAATTTGGTTGTACATTCTATCTAAGTTGTGCAGGTACACAATGTTTAGTATGGTGAAGATGCTAATTGATGTGATAAGCATGATGAGGATAATGATAACTCTAATGAAATGGTCGGAAGCCCCAAAATATTCTTTGAAGAAGAAGACGATCTCCATAAGGAAGCCTGAATAGAAGAGATCTCCCTAATATTAAGAGGCAGTCTAGATAGAGAGATGCTTCCTAGTTGAGAGGGAGGGCATAGCTTGGTTTTGATCGAAGAATGAATTCCAAATAATATGTTGCTGCGAAAAGTAGAAGGAAAGTTTATGATGAAGGAATCTTATATTAAAGATTTAGTAGATAGTCCTACTATGAATATTTGAGAAGCAGCATCAAGTTGTATGAAATACACTAGAGGTTTGTATTTGTTTATGTACATGTGAAAGTATATTATTGATTGGGGTTGTGTTTGTACAGGAAAATTTCTTGAAGGATATGATAGCATGTTGGTTACAAATTATTTTTATTGGGAGAGATTAGGAATCCGTGATATTTTAGATCAAGGAGTGTTGAGGCTTTGTGAGTGAAGCATGGCCTAGGAGAAAATTTGGTCGAAACTTAGTGTTGATGTATAGGTCCCAAAGTTGGAAATGTTGTGTTAATTAAACATCTCTTATTTTTGGATGCACACCTAGATCCCTGGGTTGATGGATCACAAGTAAGACAGATGGTACCTAAAGGGGATGAAAGCCTGAGTCTATATTAGTCCCACATGGATATATTTCCATGGTTAGGATTATAGTCCATGGCATTGTGGTGCCTAAAATGTTGAGAGACCAATGGATAGATTTTTGTGGTCAAGAATCTAGTCCATGGTATTGCAGTGCCTAAAGTTATTCATTGTTCATATAGTATGAGATATTACATTGCATTTGTATATAATGAATACCTCCCTAGTTAAGAGGGAGTGTTGGAAAATGTAACTAGGTTCAGTCTTCAATTAATGTATTGAATTCATCTTGTAATGTACTTGTCAAAAGAATAAATAAAAGAATTATTATTATTTTATTGTGACTTATTAAAGCATGGTTTCATGCTCGGGTTACTATGTTTTATGTCAAAGTCCCCATTTATAACTTCTAACATTTATTCTGAGTTAATATAGTTATTGTACATTTAAAGAGACCCTTCTTGAGATTTTGAATCATGTAAAAAGGTTTAATATTGAGTAAAATATGAATTATGTGACCTACACATCAAGTCGGCCTAAAGGGGATCATGTTGGACTAAGTGACACCATTTAACCTCACCTGGAGACTATAAAAAGAAGAAAATCGAATTTTTCTATATCACAATCTCTCAAAGCAAGTTCGATATCTCTTGTAGCTGGGAAAAGTTTGAAGTCTATTGTCGGGAAGTTGAAATAAGTGCAAGTTTGAGGAAGTCTAAGGAGAATAAGAGAAAGGAAATTTTGGTGCCTCTCCTCTCTGTTTCTTTCCCTATATTGAGAGATCGAAGTATTAAAATTTTTGTTCTTTCGAAAAGGTGTTATCTGCTAGAAGTTGTTGGCTAGTTGATGTTTTTGGAAAGGGGTCGAAGATCTAGGAGGTTGAATTAGTGTGGAGGTAAATTCTGGTATATTTATAGGGTGAAGAGTCTCAAAGAATACTATCGAAAGGAAGAATTATCTTGATTTGTTTTTCCACTCAAGGGGGGTTTTTCCATGGCATAGTTCCTACATCTGGTGTCTATTATTTTATGTGTTGTTGCTTTGGTAATTACTTGATGAAATATAAGAAAGAAGATATAAAGAATCATAATAAAAGGAAACATCACAAGTAATTATCTACAATAAGAAAATATTTGTACCTTTCTCATTTTCTAACGCCCTTCACCCACATATGGGAGTGGAAGAGACACTCACCTTCCTCTGGATCTTTGGGCTCATTATTCTAGATATTGGTGTTGGCAACGGTGGCACTAGGATCCACGTCAATAATTTTCATTAGGGGAATTTGGAGGTAAAAAATGGGCCTCCTAAGGAAATTATAAAATAATAGTGGAAATAATAAAATAATATTTGATTACATCATCAAATTTTAGAGGAAAAAAAGGAAAAACTACTTTTTCAACTTATCTCCCAAAGTGTCTAATAAAATTTTGAGTGGGAGTACTCGTTGGATGAAAAATTTAATTCCTCATCCAAGGAGTGCCCATGTTGCATAATTTCAATGGGTTTTGCTACACAAAAAATGAGAAATACATGAAAAATGTGATTGCAATCATGCTTTTTTATGTATTTCTCATTTTTAGTGTAGAAAGGTCCATTGAAAGTATGCAACATGGGTACTCCTTAGATGAGGAATTAAATTTTTCATCAAACGAGTACTCAAACTTGAAATTTGAGTAAAAAATTTGGGAGATAAGTTGAAAATATGAGTTGAAAAAGTAGTTTTATTATCTTATTATCTTTTAATATTTTTAGCCTTTTAATTAAAAAATGGCGAATCATCCCTCATGGTTGACATCATCATATTGAATCCTAATGGTCCTTATAAAGTTTATTTTTGTTGTACATTTTTCTTAGGAGTCCCTTTTTAGACCTCAAAATTCCCCTAATTCTAAGGCCCTTCACCCACATATGTGAGTGGAAGAGGCGCTCCCCCTCCTCTGGATCTTTGAGCTCATTATTCTAGATATTGGTGGTGGAAACGGTGACACTAGGATCCACGTAAATAATTTTCTTCCCTTTTTCATTCCCCTTGTCAGGTTCTCACTCAAAGTCGAAACATGCATTTGATTTAGAAAAATTTAGCTCATCCACCAGTAACTTCTTGCCCTGGAACTAACTTGTGTTGTGAGTGAGGCTCTTATAGAACTCACACCATTTTCCCATGTCCTTCTTTATATTTTTTTTGTTGTTTTTTTCTTGTGGCTTTGATGGGTTCTCCAGGGTCGCCTCACCTTGGCTTTGTCATTTTTTCTATGGTTTTGGGGTTTATTTTCCTTCCACCCAATTCAAATATCCAAAGTATCACTTCTTCTGCTTAAATTTATATTCAATCTTGATAGTGTATCGATAAGCCACACCGAACAAGGACATGTACAAGAACTCCATCTCACACCAGATGTACTTTTGTATACAGTCGAGGTGCTTGAGTACCAAATTTCGCTCAGAATCCTTGATACCCAACTTCATGTGAAGGGTATAAAAAATATTTGTGAACTCTAACATAGCTTGGTCCCTTCCTTACCACAGCTCGGTCTAATTTATGTATGTATCTTCATAGCTCTTGACAGGGTAATACTACTACTTTATGGCATCCTAGAAAGAATTTCGAGTTGGTGTGGCTGAAAATAGTGAAGGCGCACTCTCATCCCTCTTCTCATTGTAAGATTCCCAATAGTACTTGATAGTGGGGGGGTGACTTTGAGGAGTGCAAAAGTAATATTTTCTCGGTTGCAAAAATTATGAACCAGAAATATCCTTCTAGCATATTTAACCATTTATCCATGGAATCTACATCTACCTTACCTTCAAATATGGGGATGTCAAAGTTAAATTTTAAATTAAATGGTGTGGTGCATTGAGAGTGGTTGTTGGAAGGAGAGGTGTCGCTTATGGGTAGCCGCTGAAGGATCTAAGAAAAGTTGTCTATCATCATGTTCCTTTGTCATTCGAGAGCTTCTTCGAGAAATATTTTGAAAGTATCTCCTGCACCCTCATATTTCCTTTCTTCTGCTATGGGAGGTCATCGGGGTTTGCGAGGCTAGTCTTCCAAAGTTTCAACAAGTTTGAACCCTAACACCTTATACCTTGACCTCATTGGGGACATGCAAAGAAAAAAAAGAGAAAGGGTATACCACTGTGATGCCACAGATCTAAAATTAAACATGAACATAATAAAATACATATATAACCATAAATAAAGAGTTACAGCATAATTAACACTTCATTTCAATAATATCAAAGAACTAAAATATGCTTACATAGAGAATAGAAATAAACTAGCTTGGGCCATGGTAAATTATCTCTGAGAAGATACATGACAGCTACATGCCTTTGGAATATGTTAAAATGAGCCTCAAAGGACTATTTATTATTTAGAAACAATGGAAAACCATAAATAGCCAAAAACCTAACCTTAGGCGATGACAAAATTGTGAGCACCATTTAGTTAAATTGGTACATCAACTTCTTAAGGTCATAACTTTGGCATACGATCTCCGTTTGGCTATCATAATATCTTGTTTCGAAGATATCACATAGGAGGAAAAAACAATACTAGGAGGTTAATTTGTGACTTTTCTTCTCTCTCTATTTTCCCTAAAAATGTCTTTTAGTTCCTCACAACAGACCTGGAAGTTTAGGACTCGAAAACCTGCCAAAAATAGTAAGTTGTACTACAATTAAGGAAACTGAAAAGAAGAAATGGTGAGGATCCAAGTGGAATAGGTGGGTGGCCACCAATATCCACTTGGATCATATATATGGTCAATCCTAGAGACTAGGAGACCAATAAAATTCCTTATGGTGTAGGTGGAGAAATAATGTGTCAACCATGTTTGTTTTAGGGCCTAGTGATCTCGCAGGGTGTTAGGGTCCCGTGATTTGGTAGATTGGTAGACCAAATGCACAGGGTAACATCATACTAGTCTTTAGAGTCCTAGGACCTAGCCTTCCTAGACTTAGAGAGGGCTCTCTCTATTGTATGCAAAGGATGTGAACTTGTTTTCTTTTAGGGTTTGATTTTAGGCTAGTTGTTAAGTGTAAGGTTTTTTGTTTGTTTTGGTTGGGTAAGATGATCAAGTAGAATAGGTGGAGTGGGAGGTCATCAAATCATTAGGCTATGGATTCTACGAAATTAATTGATATATCAACAATGAAACAAGATGCATAATAGGGAAAGTCTAGCATGATCAAATGGATCTTTAATGTTGGCAATATGATGCAATGTGTTGTCCTTGATGACAACCTACTTGATGAATTTTTCCTTGATGGAAAAATACTTGATGAGTTGCCTTTGATAACAACCTATTTGTTAAAGATGTAAAAATGATGTATCTACAGATCAGTTGAGAAGTAGCAGAAAAAGGAATTTCAGTAAGTACCAGAGAAATGATAAATATAATATGTCACAATGTATACGCTACTTTTATGAAGGCAACCTGTTTATGGATTCAATGTATACACTACTTTTGTGAATGAAACCCACGTATACATTCAGGACTAGTATATACGCATCTAGTTTGAAGAGAAATTTCTATACACTCGGATAAGAACAATTCAAGTCACGTATGCCTTTTGCGCTCTAAAAACTATGATACATAGGGGCATCACCATGGTATTGGCCCATAGTATTGAGTGCTGGATTATCTATTTGATCCCGTCCAGGAATACCATCAGTGGTTGAGTGGCTTTGACTCATGGTATTGATAAAGGCTAAATCTATATAAGGAGAAGAAGATCATAGTGAAAGGGTGTGCATAGGTTTGGGTTTTAATGAATACTTCACTCTGAAGTATATATGGATGGAATGGGTAACAATTTATTGATTGATATGAATTAATAATGCACCTATGAAGAAAATGATGACGAGGGATATCTAGATCTGAAATGACTATGTATTTTCTAGATCTGTTTATGGAATGTTTAGGTCTGTGATCTGGCGAATCTTTGATGAAGTAAAGGGTAAGATCTGAGTTATCTGTTCTGAAGAGTTGCATAGTTCTAAAATGTTACAGATATATACGCATGTTCATCTCAGCGAAAGCGCGTATATACGCAGGTTCGTTTCAGCAAAAGCGCATATGAAATCAAATGTCAGTTCTGAAATAGTTGCATATGTATACGCAGGTTTGTCTCTGTGAAAGTGCGTATATACGCAGGTTCATTGAAGTAAAAGCGTGTATGGAATCAAGGGTTTTGCTGAAGTGTGTGGAATGAAATGTCTGATCTTTTTTTTTTTTTACTGCTATCTGTCAATGATGTATTCATACAGATCTGGGTTGTTTGAATGTTGATTATGCTGCTGATTATGTTGATTAAAGATCAAGTTGTTGGTTGATTGGTTGACGATTCAATGAATGAATTGATGGGGTTATAAGTTTCAGTTTGATGTATGTTGAGCTTAAATGTGTGGATTGGGTCCAGTCTGAAAATTTGATGAAAAGAGGCCTACAAGTTGTGTTGTATGGAAGTTGTTGGATCTAGTATGAAAATTGATGAAACATGGTCCGCAGTGGTGCTGAGGGTCGAAGCCTTCAGTGAGGGGGTTGTAGCTCCCTTCCAGTGGTAGTTGGTAAATGAGAGCATGCAGTAGTAGCTCCCTTCTAGGAGAGGCTGGTAAACGAGAGCAGGGAGTATTAGCTCCCTTCCAGGAGAGGCTGGTAAACGAGAGCAAGGGGTAGTAGCTCCCTTCCAGGAGAGGTTGGTAAACGAGAGCAGGGGGTAGTAGCTCCCTTCCAGGAGAGGCTGGTAAACGAGAGCAGGGGGTAGTAGCTCCCTTCCAGGAGAGGCTGGTAAACGACACTGTGGTCAGAGCTCCTCCGCAGAGTGGTCGAGACCCAGAGAAGGCGTGCCTTCTCGCAGGGGGTGTCTACGTGTCAAGGAGTCCGCCGATTAATAAAATTGTATGTTTATTTATAATAAATATTAAAGACAGAGACGGCAACCGTGTTTTTTCCTAACTGGGTTTCACCCACTATCTATGTCTGCGTGTTGCTTATGTGTGATGGTTTATTCTGTTATTACTGCACATGCTTACTGCTTACTAAACATTTGATGAATGAATTATACAATGATCTAAGTAAAGAATTAAATTCATAATAAGATATCTGGACATACGCAAGTTTTCTTAAGGATGTCTGCGTGTATACGCGAGTTGGGTTCAGTAAAGTAGCATATGGTTTTAAGAGAAAGAAAAAGTAAAAAAATTTCAGTCAGCTCTAAATACTGATTCACCCCCCCTCTCAGTATTTTTCCCAACATTTAAAGCATGTGTGAAGTGAAATGAACATAAAGTGTGTGAGCATAGTAGTTTTGTAAGGGCAGTGAATAATCCTTAAACAATTACCTTTTAAACAAGATGGTCTCAAATATTGATCAACATAAGGACATAATCATAATATAAGGAAAAACAATAGCCTTTTTATTATACTTAAGCGAACAAGCATTCAAGATGAACAATTCACTGAACCATAGAAAGCGAGAAACTTTTCTAACTTCTAGTGATTTCACCTTCAAGGTTTAGAAAATATACAAGATAACATATAAATTTAAAAAAAGAAGAGGGAAATCATAAGCATCTATGATCAAGATACAAATAACTTCAAGGCAACTTCTCAAGCATGGACAAAGGGCATGATCAGAGCATGGCCTCTTTGGCTAAAACATAACAAGTAGTACTTCAAAGAGAGATTCCAAAACAGAGTTTCAATAGCATCAAATAAGAAAGGCTAACCATAAAACATATTTGAAAACTACTATATTGAACCATTCATGGAATAACAAGCATAGGTGGGTCTGAGAAGCAACTAATAATTCCTTAAATTAACCTAGCAGAGAAAAACCTAAAGAAAATAGAAAACAGGAAGGACTAAGGTGCCTCTAACAACATTTCTTAGCTTATACTCTTTTGTTCTACTGAAACATAGAAGGATGTAATAAAATGATACATAAGGAAATAAGAACTAAATAGAGACACATCACCATTAATCATTCTCAAGGATCCGTCAAGCTATCCTCGTTCATCATCAATCAAAGAAAGTCATTCAGAAACTCCACAAGACCAATTTCTTCTTCAGACTCAAGAAAACATGTATTTCTCTCAAAACTCATCAAATTCCAACATTTACAATGAATCCCTCATGCTCTATTTATCTAGCAAAGGAGAGAAAAAACCCTAGATAGGTTGGAAAATATCTAAATCACTCATAAATGTTATAAATGCCCAAGAGACCATGCAAGGCCCAAGGTACAAAATATCCCATGGAATAAATGCCAAAATAACTTCTAGCACCTAATTCTAGAGTGATTTTCCTTAAAAAACACTAAAATATGATTTTTCAATAAATGAGTGTGTTTTTTTTACTTTTGGCCAAAAACACACAGTGTTGTATATAAACGCAACACCATCCTAGGAAGAAAATAGGTCATGTTGCAGCCAAGTTTTGGCAACCTTCCCGATGTCTGATTTTTCTCCGTGGTGGCCCGTTAGAAAGGCTGCTGAGTCTTATTTCGAAATATATTTTTGCTTCTCTCATTGAGGCTATGTAACTTGTCCAAAAAGTAAAATTCCCAACACTACTCTAAGCGCAGCGCTAGGCCTGAAAATGAGGCAGAATGGTAGAAAGTTAGGTGTTTTTTAACCTTTTGAGGAGTCAAAAATTATCCAAATGCTCTAAAATTTGGTGAGAATAATGTACTAGGAATGAGAAATCTAAAAATTTAAATTTTTTCTTTGAGGATGCCTGAGGGAAAAGCGTAGTGCTAGTGGCATTGCGCTTAAAAGTGTTCAAAATTCCCTCAAATTTGGTGGACACCTTCCTCATGGTGTTTGAGAAGCATGTGGAAAATATTGAGCCATGTCTCTAAGATTTTCTTGGTTTTTTTCCTCCTTTAGTTATTGAATTTTAATGAGGGCCTCTTTGAGCTTCACACTAGTGAACCTGTTTTTCAAGGCATAGTGTTTGGCTATCTTTTTCCTACCTCTCTTCACCTTTTTTTTTCCTTTTTATAGTGGTTGACATGAGGTGGATGGCATAATCCCTTGCCTTATAGAGGTAGCAAACACATGCCTTGGCCCTCTCTGATATTTTAATGAAAGAGGTGGGATTTTGGTCTTGTTTGTGTCTTGAACATGGCTATGATCCTTGCTGCTATTATCAAACTCTTAATTTTCATCATTAGCATCATCAGTCATCGTGTTTTATTCTTTTAATTGTCCTTACTGTTTCTTGTCTATTTTCCTTCAACATCAGCATCACTCTCAATCCCTTTCATTGATTTATTTTTCACCTTTGCTTGACCCTTTTCATAAAACAATTTGAACTCCTTTGCAGGGTCTTTGAAGCATCTTGGAGGTGTCCCTTTGGCCTTTGAGGGAAATTTACAGCCGAAGAGACCCTTTTTTCCCTATGTGCAGCACTGGGCATACTTTTTGGGTGAGTCGAGTGCTCCTGGGTGAGTGTTGCCCCCGTGCAGGCCTGTCGGGCTCTATGCGCAGTGCCGGGACTATCGAGTCGACCTTTGAGCATAGCGTTGCATGCCTCGTGTAGGCCTACTAGTATTCCCATGCCTGTCAGGTGTTTGTGGGCGTAGTGTCGAGCAGCCTAGGTCAATTTCTTCCCTTGTGAGCATAGCGCCGAACTCTTTCTGGGCCGGTCAGGTCTCTGTTGGGAAAATTGGGTCTGCGCGTAGCACCCAACTGTAAGTGCAACGCCTCCTCCTGTGAGCATAGCGCAATGTATTTTTAGACTACGAAAACTTACCTATGCGCAGTGCCAGGTCCTCTGAGTGTAGTGCCTACCTATGAGCATAGCACCAGTAACTTGGCCCAGAAACTAACTGAAACTCAAAAATATTCTGCAGGGGGCGATTTAAAACACAAAAAATCATCTCTTTTCCTCCTGATCATTTTCTTTGTTGCTCTTTAGTCAGTTGACAAAGTGAATTTTTATTTCCCTTGACCCATTGATGCTTTTGGAACTTCTTTTGTAGATGGATGCTTGAGTCATATGATTCACTGTGCTTTGGCTTGTCCATGCCTTCCAATCACTTTTCAGTCAATGAGTGTGATAAAAAAATTGAAATAACTCTTTTTCCTCTGATCCTTTGGGACATGCTTAAAACTTTTAAACAACCTTAAGCACTTGCAATGGTGGCAGCCTCTTTAAGACCTCTTTGTTTCTTGCTTTGGAGATAAAAATTCTCTTTGCTTAATGGGTGACTGAGAAACCTATTTTCATCCTTTTTATTTGATCCTTAGTCATCATGATTTTATCTTGGATAAGCATTACAGCTTTCACCTACATGTATGCTAACTCAAGTTGGCCATTTATGTTTTGTTGCAGGTGTCATGTCATAATGAGTTAGTCCTGTCTCATGCTTTTGGTGTTGGAAACTTTCATAATAGTGACCTCATGAACAGTTTGGAATTATGTATGAAAACACAACCCTATGCTTTGATTCCTTTAACCATTTGAGGGGAATTGAATACTCTTGGAAACTTGATCTCCCTCACACTGATACTCTTTTCATTTTTCCTTTGAGGAAGTGGAACAATTACCTTGAAAATCCTTAGAATGAAAGACATAGCAGTCCCTTGAAATCTTCTTCTGCTGACATGATTTCCTTTAATGAGGAGGTGGCCTGTTACCTTACCTTATTTATTTATATGATAGCTATCTAAATCATTCCTATAGAAATGTTTAAGAAGCACAGTTATCCTCTTGTTGAATGTTATCTTGGGAAAAGTAATCCTTCTTGAAGGCCTTTCTAATAAAATCTGGACGAAAATTTTCTTGACCTTCTTTCACATTTGGTTTCATCTTATTGGCACAAGAAAAACAGTGTTTTAGAACACCAAAACAATCTCACAACTTGTGAAACCCTAATGAACTAGTGGGAGGCTCTTTGGACTTGTATTTTGATTGAAAGTTTGGCTTGGGTCCTTAAGTATGAAAAACAGAGTTTTTTGATATTTTTATGTATTGATGATTGAAAAATACAAGTGTTTTAGAACACCAAAACAATCCCACAACTTGTGAAACCCTAATGAACTAGTGGGAGGCTCTTTGGACTTGTATTTTGATTGAAAGTTTGGCTTGGGTCCTTAAGTATGAAAAACAGAGTTTTTTGATATTTTTATATATTGATGATTGAAAAATCCAATGTACTTGATTTATATAAAGAGCCTTCAGAGGTAGCTTTAATATCATCAATTCTTGGGACATTTGATGGAATGGGATAGGGTAGGCGTTTGGAAATCTTAGCTGGTAGGTGGAGGGGTGAGGCAAATTCAAAATAGAGTATTAAGGTTATGGGTGTGAAAATGGGCAAAAATGAGTGGCATGAGCCCATGAGGGGTCTTATAGGAGTGATATGTTAACCAGGGAAAATAAAAGTAGTGCAAAAGTGAAACAAATTATCCTAAGGATAATGAAGGCAATGAGATTTCTAAAATTCACAATATTCATGAATTTTGTTTTTAGAAATCTAGGATAGGCATTTAGTCATCTACAAAAAATAAAATGTTACTGATGACTAACAGTGGCTCCACTTGGGGAGGGTAGCTCCTTTTGAGGAGGTGTCCAGAACATTAGATCTCTGGGTTTATGAAGACCAATGCCTCATCCATTGGGTAGATTTTTTTTCTTTCATCTGTTGATGTTTCTATTGAAGTTATGATCTCAAGAATCTGTAAAAACATGGTTACTTCAAACTCATATCTACCTACCCAACCTACTTTCCCTATCTTTTTTTCTTCCTTGGGTGCACTTGAATTGGAAAACCCTTGACATTCTTTTATTTTGAAAATAAAAAAAAACTATCTACTTCTACTCTTATCACTTCCAAGATTTCAGATTATGCTAGTGAACTCTTTTATTCTTTACCTAGACTATTTGACTGTCAAGATTAAGATGTTTGATAGACTTCATTCTCTAAGATATTGACATGAAATTGAAAACATGGTTTAAATCAGGATTAGGCAATCTGACTCACCATGGGTTGTGGCATTACGACAAGCTGCACAAAAACATTGTTTTTGTATAAACAAAACAAGAAAAATAAGGGTTGTAGTCTATCATTTGCTATGCATCCCCATCTTTCTCTTTGGTTCAAATTTGAGCATGTGGAACTAGTATCTTTCATTCCTAATCTATCCTTTCTAAAAAATCTAGCTTGCATAATTTTGACTATAAGTTTTTCACTAACTTATCAACACAAAATTAAAAACATATTCAGCCATGATTAGGCTAGATGATCGAACACGATCTTCCTTTTGAACAAGTAGTGGCATTTAGGCTTGCACACTTTCAATAGTACTATTTTTGGGTATGGGGTTGTACCTCTTTTTCAAATCTTCCCTCTTTTTCATCTTTTCTCTTTTTTTGTTTTTTATTATTATTTTGGATTAGCATTCTAAAACTAAAAACTAGAAAAATTCTCATAGTGCTAAGCTTATTTACATTCCTATCTATCCTAATCTAACTTACACATGATATACAGTCAGCTAGTGAACTCTATTTTCCAATACAATGAATCAAGAAGATGATTCCATGAGGGATCTTGGTTCAACTCTTTGAGGGTTTTGAAAAAATCAAAAGCTCACTCCCACCTCACTTTTGTTTGAACAGTAGTGCCTAAACTTTTCTTAAAACCTTGCATCAAACTGCTCTTGACATATTTTACTCCCTTTTCAAATTTCTCTCAAGAATCAACAAATGGATCTTGAAACAATACCTAAATGTGAGGATTTAGAAGATGAGCTTGATCTAGGATTACTTCTTCCTCTACTTGGTTGAACTTGGGACTCTTTTGGGAAAGACACTCCACCTCTTCCTCATGATCATTTGCACTATCATATTCATCATATATTTCATCGTCATCTTCTAACCAACCTGATGTGATTTGATAGAGTGAGCTAAATTCTATGTGAAGGCCATGATTTTGATAAGCAGGAGTACTCTTTGAAAATAAATCTTCTCTAGAAGGTAGTGTAAAAACTCTCATGTGATTATCAATTTATAGGCCTTCATCTGCAATTTGTAATCCAATGGAACTTGGTGGCTGCAAATCTAGAGTTAAGGAGGATTCCATGTCCCAAATGATTTCCTCAACCATTTCAGGAAAAGGCTTCTCATTGAAAACTTGCTCAAGAAGTTCATCATCCTCCTCAACCTCAACATCAAAGCTGAAAGACTGTTGATTTCCAATTACATGAAAGTTATTTCTGATGGATTGAAATGAATTAGAGAAAAGAGTCAGAGACTCCTTACTTAGTTCTAAACTTTAAAGGCTTTCCTCATCAGTGTCATAGGTTACTTGTATTGGTTGATTAATTTTTTCAAGATGATGATACTGAAATTCATCCCACAAGTCAACTGTTGATGGCTCTGCAAGGTTAGCTTCTGTTTGGAGCACACAACTGTCATCATACTGATCAAACTTTGGAAAATCATCAAAATAAGTAGTGTTACCAATCAAGCAAATTGGATTATTAGATTTTTTTTCTTTGAATTGATATACAAGTTCAATTTTTGATTTATGGTAGATGGGATTAGTAAGAGAAAGACAAAAAAAATTTTGTTCACATGAAGGTTTAGAGGTTGGCTGCATGTTTAACATTTGATTTATTTCCTCTTCAGTCAAAAGAGGAGGAATTTTTTTGTTTATTTGGATAGAAGTACAACATTTATCTTTCTCGTGTGAATGTTAATTTTGGGGCTGAATGTTTTCTTGAGCCTCACCTAGAAGAGATGGTGAATCATCAATTGTGCCTCCACAGAGATCCTGTGGGTTTTCTTCTATTTCTGGATTGGGTTCTTCTCAACTAACTCCTCTAGGTTGTCATGATATCTATCTTGAGAATGAATTTGATGAATGGCTTCTAATAGATCCTCAAGATGCCAATTTCCTAAATCTTCATCGATGTTTACAAGGTATTGTAAGAGATCTTTAGATTGATCACAACAATTTTCAGCTAATGATAAAGATGAACAATTTTCTTTATAATTCTCATAAAATACCTTGTGGAAGTCCTTTGAGGAAAACAAAAAATTAGGCTTCATCCATTCATAACATTACCTTGCCTTAACCTCTAATGTTTCCATAAAAAATTTCATGAGGCAGTCCTCGTGCCATTCAAATTTTAACCTCCATACATGTATATGAAACTTGATGAGATGTAACAAGGGGTGATCAAATTTTTCATCTTGAAATATAGGTAGTTTTTTATCCAATTTATTTGAGCCAATTTGTGTGGGAATCCAGGGATATGATCTCTATTCATCGGAGCATATCTTCTTTGTATCCTTGAATCCATGTTTGTAAATTAGAAAGCGTCATTGTATCTTTAAAACCAGTCTAGAGTTTTCTACAAGTGGAGTCTTAAGGTCTATTGAGGGTTGTGGAGTCGCCGGGTGGATGATTTCAACTTTGTTTTCCACCATAAGCATGATTTGGATTTCTTAACGCATTCCCATGAGAGTCTATGAGAACTAGTCGGGTCAACAGGGCTACTGAAGACTAGTGGAGTTACCAGGTGGATGATGTTTACTTTTTTTAAGGATGTACTTTTTTTCTCCATCAACAACTAAATACCAATCTAAGGATGTTTGTGGGTTTTATGAGGTCTTAATTATGTCTAAGATGTTATTCATTTAGAAGGTCCCACCGTGATCTCCATTATGTTAGTGGTGGCAATGAGGTGGCGATAAATCTTTCGATACTCTTTAACAAGTGTTTCTGGAGTCCTAAGGGATACTTAGATTGTCACTAACTCATAAGGTCCCACCGTGATCGCCATTATGTTAGGGTCCTATGATTTGGCAGATTGGTAGACCAAATGCACAAGGTAACATTAGACCAGTCTTTGGAGTCCTAGGACCTAGCCTTCCTGGACTCAGAGAGGGCTCTCTCTATTTTATGTAAAGGATGTGAACTTGTTTTCTTTTAGGGTTTTATTTTAGGCTAGTTTTTAAGTGTAGGGTTTGTTGTTTGTTTTGGTTGGGTAATATGATCAAGTAGAATAGGTGGAGTGGGAGGTCTTCAAATCATTAGGATATGGAGTCTATGAAAGTCATGGATATCTCAAAAATGAAACAAGATGCATAACAGGGAAAATATAGCATGATCAAATGGATGTTTAAGGCATATGTGATGTGAAATGAACATAAAGTGTGTGAGAATAGTAGGTGTGTAAGGGCAGTGAATAATCCTTAAACAAGTATATTTTAAACAAGATGGTCTCAAATACTTATCAACATAAGGACATAATCATAAGATAAGACAAAACAATAGATTTTTTATTATACTTAAGCGAACAAGCATTCAAGATGAACAATTCAGTGAACCATAGAAAGAAATAAAATTTTCTAACCTCTAGTGATTTCACCTTCAATGTTTAAAAAACATACAAGATAACATATAACTTTAATCAAAGAAGAGGGAACTCCTAAGTATCTATGATCAAGCTACAAATAAATTTAAGGAAACTTCTCAAGCATGGACAAAGGGCATGATCAGAGCATGGCCTCTTTGGCTAAAACCTAACAAGTAGTACTTCAAAGAGAGATTCCAAAACAGAGATTGAATAACATCAATTAAGAAAGGCTAACCATAAAACATATTTGAAAACTACTATATTGAACCATTCATGGAATAAACAAGCATAGGTAGGTCTAAGAAGCGACTAAAAATTTCTTAAACTAACCCAGCAGAGGAAAACATAAAGACAATAGAAAATAGGAAGGACTAAGGTGCCTCTAACAACATTTATTAACCTATTCTCTTCTGTTCTACTGCAATGTAGAAGGATGTAACAAAATGATACATAAGGAAACAAGAGCTAAAAATAGACACATCACCATTAATCATGCTCAGGGATCCTACAAGCTATCCTCCTTCATAATCAATCAAACCAAGCCATTCAGAAACTCCACAAGAACAATTTCTTCTTCAAACTCAAGAAAACCATGTACTTCTCTCAAAACTCATCAAATGCCAACATTTACAGTGAATCCCTCATGTTCTATTTATCTAGGAAAGGGGAGAAAAAAACCCTATATAGGGTTGGAAAATATCTAAATCACTCATAAATGTCATAAATTCCCAACAGACCATGCAAGGTCCAACGCACAAAATATCCCACGGAATAAATGAAAAAATAACTTCTAGAACCTAATTCTACAGTGATTTGCCTTAAAAAACACTAAAATATGATTTTTCAATACATGAGAGTGTTTTTTTGACTTTTGGTCAAAAACACAAAGTGTTGTCTATAAGCGGAGCACCATCCTAGGAAAAAAATAGGTCCTGTTGCAACCATGTTTTGGGGATCTTCCTGATGTCGGATTTTTCTCCGTGATGGCCCGTTGGAAAGCCTGCTGAGTATTATTACCAAATATACCTTTGGTTATTTGATTGATCCTCTGTAACCTATCCAAAAGGTAAATTTCCCAACAATTCTATGATCGCAACGCCAGCCCCGAAAATGAGGCAGAACGGTAGAAAATGAGGTGTGTTTTGACCTTTTGAGGGGTCAAAAATGCTCCAAATGCTCTGAAATTTGGTGAGAATAGTGTACTAGGCATGAGAGATCGATAAATGTAAATTTATCCCTATAATAATTCCTGAGGGAAAAGCGTAGCGCTAGTGGCGCTACGCTTATAGGCCTCTAAATTCACAAAAAACCAAAAATGTTAAAAATTACCTCAAATTTGGTGGACACCTTTCTCATGGGGTTTGAGAAGCCTCTGGAAAATATTGAGCCATGAAACCAAGCTTTTCTTGATTTTTTTCCTCCTTAAGTGCTTGAATTTTAATGAGGGCCTCTTTGAGCTTGGCACTAGTGAGCCTGTTTTTTAAGGCATAGTGTTTGGATATCTTTTTCCTACATCTCTTCACCTTTTGTTTTCCTTTCGATAGTGGATGAGTTGAGGTGGATGGCATGGTCCCTTGCCTTATAGAGGCAGAAAACACATGCCTTGGCCCTCTCTGATATTTTAATGAAAGAGATGTGATTATGGTCTTGTTTGTGTCTTAATCATGGCTGTGATCCTTGCTTCTATCATCAAACTCTTCATTTTAATCATTAGCATCATCAGTCATCATTTTTATTATTTTTTTGTCCTTACTATTGCTCGTCTCTTTGCCTTCAACATCAGCATCTCTCTCAACCCCTTTCACTGATTTCTTGTTCATCTTCCCTTGACCCTTTTCATAAAACAATTTGAACTCCTTTGCAGTGTCTTGGAAGCATCTTGGAGGTGTCCCTTTGGCCTTTGAGGGAAATTTTCAAGGAAAGAGGCCCTTTTTTCCCTATGCGCAACACTGGGAATAATTCTGGGTGAACCGGGTGCTCTTGGGCAAGTGATGCCTATGTATAGGCCTGCTGGGCTCTATGCGCAGTGCCGGGACTGTCGGGTCAACCTCTGAGCACAACACTCCATGCCTCATGTAGGCCTGCCGGTCTTCCCATGCCTGTTAGGTGTCTGTGGGTGTAGCGTCGGGCAGACTGTGCTAGTTGGGTCCCTTGTGAGCGTAGCGCCAAACTATGTATGGGTGGTTCGGGTATTTGTCAGGCAAACTGGGTCTGCGTGTATCGCCCAAATGTAAATGCATCACCTCCTCCTATGAGTGCAACGTAATGTATTTTTACACTGCGGAAACATGCCTATGTGTAGCGCCAGGTCCTCTGAGTGTAGCGCTTTCCTCTAAGCATAGAGCGAGTAACTTGGCCCATAAACTGAATAAAACTCAGAAATATTTTGCAAGGGGCGATTTAAAACACGAAAAAGCATCTCTTTTCTCGTGATCATTTTCTTTTTTTTTCTCTTTAGTTAGTTGACATAGTGAATTTTGATTTCCATTGAACCATTGATTCTTTTAGAAATTGTTTTTCAGATGGGTGTTTGAGTCATATGATTCACTGTGCTCTAGCTTGTCCATGCCTTCCAATCAATTTTCAGTCAATGAATGCCATGAAAACATTGAAATAACTCCTTTTCCTCTGATCCTTTGGGACATGCTTAAAAATTTTAAACAACCTTAAGAAATTGCAATGGTGGCATCCTCTTTAAGACCTCTTTGTTTCTTGCCTTGGAGATCAAACTTCGCTTTGCTTAATGGGTGACTAAGATACCTATTTTCATCCTTTTTATTTGATCCTTAGGCATGATGAGTTTATCTTGGATAAGCATTACATCTTTCACCTTCATGTATGCTAACTCAAGTTGGCCACTTATGTCTTGTTGCAGGTGCCATGTCATAATGAGTTAGTCTTGTCTAATGCTTTTGGTGTTGGACACTTTCGTAATAGTGACCTCATGAATAGTTTTCCATTCTGTATGAAAAATCAACCCTATGCTTTGATTCCTTTGACCATTTGAGGGGAATTGACTGTTCTTGAAAACTTGATCTCCCTCACACTGATACTCTTTGCAATTTTCGTTTGAGGGAGTGGAACACTTACCTTGACAATCCTTAGAATGAAACATGCAACAGTCCCTTGAAATCTTCTTCTACTGGCATGATGTGATTTAGTGAAGAGCTAGCCTCTTACCTTACCTTATTTCTTTGTATGATAGCTATCTCAATTATTCCTGCAGAATTTTTTAAGAAGCACAGTTATCCTCTTGTTGAATGTTGTGTTTGGCAAAGTAATCCTTCTTGAAGGCATTTTTGATAAAATTTTGACAAATAGTTGCTTGAACTTATTTCACATTTGGTTTCATCTTATTGGCACAAAAAAAACAATGTTTCAAAACACCAAAACAATCCTACAACTTCTGAAACCCTAAATGACATAGTGGGAGGCTCTTTGGATTTTTCTTTTGACTGAAAGTTTGGCTTGGGGTCCTCAAGTATGAAAAATAAAGTTTTTTTAATATTTTGATGTATTGAATATCGAAAAATATAATGTATTTGATTTATCTAAAGGGCCTTCAGAGGTAGCTTTAAGATCATCAATGCTTGAGGTATTTGATGGAATGGGATAGGGTAGGCTTTTGGCAATATTAGGTGGTAGGTGGAGGGGTGAGGCAAATTCAAAATAGAGTATTGAGGTTATGGGTGTGAAAATGGGACAGAGATGAGAGGCATGAGCCCATGAGGGGTCTTCTAGGAGTGATATGTTAACCAGGGAAAAGAAGAGTAGTGCAAAAGTGAAATAAATTATCCTAAGGATAATGAAGGGAGTGAGATTTCTAAAACTTACAATATTCATGAATTTTGTTTTTAGAAATCTAGGATAAGCATTTAGTCATCTACAAAAGTAAAAAATTACTGATGAATAGCATGGGGATTGTGTTAAAGCCTAGTTCTATAAATGACGGTAAGGTGGTTTAGCCTTGGAAAGCCATGTTTGATCTCTGGTTATGAGTCCCACATTCATGCTTGGAATATGGCACGAGCATGATTGGCTAAAAGAAATATTTGGTTAAGACAATCTATGGTCAAGTGGTACGTGGAAGTCCCAAACCTGGTTGGATTTTGCATTCGTTAATAAGATTTCCTCTCCTTGGTATTTCTTGTGTAAATTTACAAGTTTATATGTGGATTTAATGGTTGTTATATCCCTAATAATTTTTTGTTTATATGTTGGTTATGAGCATGTTTTATGAAAATGATGATATGTGGTTGTCATCTTGTTTTGGTTGATAAATGAATGAACAATGTATATATGATCTAATAGATGATAATGCAACTAATGTGAGAAGGCATGAATTATTCTTAGTGATTATCATATAAGTATGAGACCCCTATTCTCACATATATTTTTATGACATGTAGAATGCATTTTGTGACATGTTTGACGAAATTCCTCTCATGGCTAGTAGGGGTCGAGTCAATTCATTGATCCAATTTTTGCATTAGTACCTTTTTCTCAGCATTATTTATCATTCCTGAGGTTTTCATGGATTTCTTGGTGGTGGCCTCAGTCCCGAAAAAATGTTACAAAATATGGGGTCAGTAGCACTGAACTAACTGAAAAAGTCCACAATCATTGGCTTTCCCTTGTTGTGGGAGCGATTGGAGGCATAAATTCATATGGATAACTTGTGAGGGGAGTGAATCAAGGTTTAATTCATTGAAAATTAAATTTTACTCACATTTTGATCACCTCGAATGGTTCATTGGATCCAAGAGGTTTTGTAGCATGTGTGGAATGTGAGTTTGGTTTTGTTTTGTCAGTTCCACTTCCTTAATTTTACATGGGGAGTTGAATCACATCCTAGTAGCCTCTCATCACATTTTTACCCTAGTGGACTGGTTACCTTGGGTAAATGTGGGAGGATGGTGTTATAAAGGGATGACTTGGAACTAAGATCACTAGTTAGTTTGATTTCGATTTCTCTTATTCATGAATAATCTATATGGAAAGGATTGATGGGTTTTCCCTTCGTGGATTTTTCCCTAGCCTATGGCATAATCCTTGGTGTCTCTTATCCCTTGTGTAATTTTCGTGTATCTTTGAATGTATAATTATTTGATGACATAAGTAAATGAAGTAAATGTTAAAAATATGAGTACTTATCATGATAAAAAATTATACCTTTCAAATGAATTTCAATAGTATCAAGGAGAAGTGAAGAAGAAACTAACACCAGGTGCTTTAAAATAAGATTTTTTTTAGAAGACGAGGGAGATTCGTTTATGAGTACAAGAGAAACTAAATATGGCATAAGAAAAATACTAGACCAAGAGTAACCAAAGCATGATAGATAGGTCATTTTGAGTTGGATATAGAGTATGGTTACAATTCAATAGTGAGAGGTTATGGGGTCCTCATGATAAAATTAAGGCTTGGAGATATGGTCCTTTTCCGATATTAGTAGAGGTCGGAGATAAATACTTTAGACTTAATATACCACCATACATGTACATTTAATTAGTAGAAAATGTAGAAAATATAAAAGTATATGATCCCTCCATGTTTGAATAGGAATATGAGCATGTCCTACCCTCTATAAATGAATTAACACCAAATTCCCATGTAGAGTTAATAAAATATATATTTTTTTAGAATAGGTCTAGAAATATAAGATGTCTGTAACATCATGTTTGGCAGATTGGGCTAAAAGCACAACTTACACCCAAGGATATATAGTAGCCTAGGGAGAAGAGAGTGTTATGTATATTTTATTAATTATTAGTTAAATATAATTATCTTAGGTTTATTAATGTGGAAGGGCATGATCAACGATCATGCCTCTTCGCCAAGGGACACCATAAGGCTATATTTAAAGCCTTGGTGATCCCCACTTGTAATCATATCATCTTTTATCAATAATAATATATACTTATTCAAGTTTACCTGAGTTTTTACACTTCAAAGAGATTAAGGAATTATAAGAAAATTCCAGGATTGTCTATTTCCTACCATTTTTTTTCTCCCACGCCCCTCCACTCGCTGAATCATCCCTGTTGTTTAAGATTTTACCCCCCTTCTACCACACAACTCAACCCTCCATCTTCATAAACACAAAACCCCTTGCTCCGGCCTCTTGGCCCTCCTCTCATGAACCTAGACACGAACCTTATCCCCACTTCGCCCCTCAACCCATGCCATCCGCCTACACTACCCACAACACCCCTTATCACTCTGACCATCCCATGGCACAACCTACCTACCCCTCTCCCTCTCCCTCTTCACCCTCCCCCCTATGCATCCCACTCCTTCCCCTTCTCACTCCAACCTGACGGCCTTTCGGCCCCTACCCCCTCCACACCCCACCTTTCTCCCTACTAACCCTGACCACAACTCTACAATTGCCCCCCCACCTTTTGATCCCTCCTCCCTGCTAGCATAATCCACCGTCCTTCCATCCCTTCGCTACCCACCCTCAATTATTTCATTCATCCTCGGCCATTCCCCTCGACCCCCTCACAAAGCCCTCACATTTCCGCCATCCCTTTGTCCCTTCTCTACCCATCCCCCTCACTCCACTCCTCTCCCTACTCCCTACCTTGCCGCTGGTCCTCCCTGCCCTGCCCACACTCCCAACTCCCTTCCCCTTATCACTCCGCCATCTTCCCCACTCCTGTTCCCACCCTTCTCCTCCCGTTGTCCATCCACACTCCTGTAGCCCTCCCACTGTCTACTTCCCCAACTCCCTCCATTCTCCTTCTGCCTTATGCCTGTCCCGTTCCGTCCCCCCTCCCACTTATGACTCTCTGCCCACTCCTCGACCCTCTCCCTACCATCATCCACTCACCCCTCCTCCCCACATCCCATAGCCACAATCTACCCTTCCACCTCTGAAATTTTTTAAAAATAAAATCGAAAATTATTTCTAAACAACGTGACTGTTCAAAAAAAACGTCAACAAAATTTTTGTGGTTGTTTTGGAATTATATAATAAATATATATTATATAATTTTTAATTAATAATTATATATATATATATAATAATTATGTAGTTTATTTAATATATATATATATATATATATATATATATCTTTGAGGATAAATCTTTTAAGGAAAAGGGGATAAGCCGTAACAAGGAGTATGAGGAGTATGTCGTCATCAATGTCGATGGCCAGATTCCAGAAAAAATTGTTGGATCTTGAAAAACAACTCAATAACAATTCCGATAACTTTGGAAAAATATTAGTCAGTCTCGAAGGTACAGTTGCAGGAAACTCCAATAATATCAAAAAGGTTCATGATACGACAAATCGAATAAAAAGACAAATGTGGCTAAATCATAACGAGGCCACAGAAAATCATAACGAAGCAATGAAAAATATGAAAGAACTCTTCTATAAGATAAATGATAAGATAGATAAGATAAGTCAGACACAAGAACCAATATTTCTGAATGTTGAACATAATCAACTGAATAATGCAGCTAATTCAGATCATAATCATGAATATAACATGTTTGAAAATGAGCAATTGAATGAGGTTGAATTAGAAATCAGCCCACATGAAAACTATAGTGTTGAAATACCTAGAAGCAGAGACTTTGAAATCAACCATGAAAGTTATAGAGCTGAGAAACCAAGAGAAGAAAATGCAAATCAATCCACTAATAAAGCCAGTAATGCAGCAACAAAAGTTATTGAGAACTTTTATATAAATGAAAATCCAATGGAAGAAAAAGAAATAATGTTGGTGAAGGAGCCACATAAAGAATTCAATGTGACTGCTATCACAGATGCAACAACAGACATAGTCATTGAAAATGAAAGAAACCATGAAAATACAGATGCTTATAAACAAAAAAATATTTCATCCCTAGATTTGAAAGAAAAATGTGAAGAGACACACACATTCGAAGCCACTGATACAGTGCCAGAAGCTATTGAGGCCTTCGATGATGAAGCAGATATTGTTGTTAAGAAGGAAGCATTTGATGATGAGGAGAAGTTGCATCGGACAACAATTGTTGGTAACTTACCTCTAAATCTAAAAAGGAACCGCAAAGAATCACCGATAGTACAAGGAATAGTTCAAACACACGCAAAATTATTTCAAGACCTACCAATGAAAATGTCTCCTAATAGGGAAATCAAACATCCAATATAAGTGAAGATAGGATCCGACCCTGTCAATATCAAATCTTGTTGCTATCCATATCACCAAAATATTGAACTCAAGAAGATGCTCCACGATCTTTCTAAAATGTGGGAAGCAAGAGCTCGCCACTCGATAAACCCAGGAATTTGTCAACATTGTCCATCATTACGTATGCTTTGAGGACAAAGCATATTTAAGTGAGGGGCAATGTTATGTATATTTTATTAATTATTAGTTAAATATAGTTATCTTATGTTTATTAATGTGGAAGGGCATGATCAACGAGCATGCCTCTTCGCCAAGGGACACCATAAGGCTATATTTAAAGCCTTGGTGATCCCCACTTGTAATCATCTCATCTTTTATCAATAATAATATATACTTATTCAAGTTTACCAGAGTGTTTACACTCCAGAGAGAGGAAACTTTTCATCATGTCATTTAGTAAAAAATTTCCGCGACCAAATCCTGTCGAAATAGGGAGGTGTAATTTATATTGGATCATTATATTATTTTTCATCCATATTAATGCTTTCAAAATGAGAAAATTGAAGGAATTAACTTATAGGAACAATTTTGTTAGTGGGACAGAGTTTGGAGAATTGGAGTTTGTAATATTTTATGACTAGTTTGATGGTAAAATTTTCCTACATAAATGTAGGATCCTATGATACTATTCTACACTTTATGACCTTTCCAAGAGTGCAAGAAGCATGTCAAACAGATTTTAAATGTGAAATTTATGCATCCATGAAGTTGACAAATCATGCTTAATCACAATATCTTACTCATGAAAAGGTACAATGCATGTCAGAAATATGAATAAGACTATAAAAATTGAGTTGTAACTCATATTGAGGGTTGAATGGGTGAAATTTATTCCCTAGTTGGATATCACGCTTTGTTATAATTGATCCACTAGGAGGAAAATTGGTTTCATTCTATTTTCTTGCAATTTATTCCATAGCATAGTAGGGTAGTTGAGTGTGGATAGAGAGAGAGAATAATAAAGGGGGTCTATGTTTTATAATATCCCATGTGCAACATGTATCAAGAAAATCCATATATAGTGCCTTCTCTTTCATACTTGCCTCATTTCCATTCTAAACAAAAGAATGTATTTAATTATTCTATATTTTTTGCATATTATATATTACATGCGTAAATGAAAAAAAATAATAACAAATTTGGAATATGAAAAGAACCCACCCTTCATAGTATATATTTCAACTTATTTTCATACATTTATTGCAAGGAGCTATCCAATGGAATATTGAGAACAATTTATAAATCATTAAAGGATTTGGTCCAACCCTAGTTTTTGTCTATGGGATTATGGGGTTTTTTGTGGGATCCCTATAGGCTTCTCAAATTGGGATATAAACCACATGAGGATAACACCATGGAGATTCTAAGTGAACTAGTGCAAGAGCTACATGTTCAAGGTTCAATATCTCAAAATAGTTACATGAAGAGGTGATAGGTACATTCAATGATCAAATAAAGGATCATAAATATAATGTGATTTTCCCCATCCTAGTAATGACCTTGATCCTATATAGCCATTGACCTAGAACATTTGGTTAGACAAGGATAGTAGTTTACCACACTGAAGATATGAATCCATAACCACATTGAATCAATTATATAATGAGTTTTATTTCCCTTTTAAATATGATATAGGCCAACAAGATACATATTCTAGTTCTAGTTTTGTTGGCAATATGTTGGCTTTGAAACTCTTGAGTAGTGGCCCATCCAAAATTTGGAGGTTATAGGGAAAGAGTATTAGGAGGGATTTATAAAATAAAGAGACATAATATATGAACAAGACATGAGATACCAACATCTTTTAGTTGGGTGGCAAAAATAAACTTAACAACATTATGGAGATAAGAGACTAGGCATTGGTAGGATGTTTTCCTAGGAAGGCAATGATTTTGGACAAATTGATTAATTAGACCTGGAAAAACTTCAAGTCATTTTCTGGAATTTCCAAATATCATTATTCTAGTAAAATGATGTTTGGTTTGAGAGTTTAAATGTCCACAAAGGTAGAAACTATTTTGCACCAACAATGGAAGTGGGGATCTCAATCCCCATTCTTGCATAAATGGCATATTTAATTCAATGTCCATTTGGATAGTGAGGAGATTATCCTATAAGTGTGGGTTTGTATCCCAATGTTACTACTAATTTTTCGGTTTAAAGATGTGTTCAAAAATATTGGTAATATTGTATGTGCCTTTTATGAAGTAGATTTAACTTTCTTAGGGTCCACATACTATGGCATAGCACAAATCTTGGTAGTGCTAGAAATGAGAAAAGGTCTAATAAAATTTATATATATTAGAATGGGAATCAATCTCTTTTTGCACCAACCTATACTATGAGTAGATTCCATGTAGGTGTGTACACTGCCATTACTAGGATAACCCTAATACATGATGTAATTACATATGTATGCAAAAGAATTTGGCTTCAAGGAAGAATCCAAGAGACTTAGAGACACATGAGTAGGAAATAGTCCATATCATGAGTATGAAAGAGGATGTAGGGGTTCGAGTGATTTGAGTTTGGGTTAAAATAGGACATATAGTAGAGAATGGTTATAATTCACTAGATAAGTCAATGATGGGAACCTAGATGCAACCAATGAAAATAAGGATAACAAGGGAATTTTCAATACATATTCCAACTCCACCACTCTCAAACAAATCAAGTACAATTTAAGACCTAGAAGAAAATACAATATTTATTTTCCAAGGAGTGGTAGCAAGGGTCTTAGCCTTTTTTTGTGGAGAAAGTACATAAATCTAATCGAAGGGGAGGGGAAAATTCTCATATCTATGGCCCAAATATAAGCCTCCTTTGAAGTTAGGTATAGGAAACAACTATTCTTAACTACTAATCTTAAATGAAATTCCCTAGTCAAGGGTTCCATATGGGTTTTTTAACGCTCAATTGGAAAGGGTTGGCTAACCAATTTAAGAAGTTGGTCATAAAGAGATTAGTTTATATTATCAAACCTTATGTTATTATGTTGTTGGAGACAATGTCATATGGGGAGATAATCACTCAAGAACTCTCTAAACTATTAATTGATCCTATTTTATAGATGTTATTGGGAGGTCAAGTGGGATTGCAATTAGATTGAATAAATGTTCATTCACCCTTATTAATTTTTGGGCCTTTCCTATAGCACTATTGACCTTATAAGTGGAGGAAGCCTTCAAGGTACTCTACAATAGAGATGGATGTATTTGGGAGTTTGAGTGAGGAACTAAAATCAAGGTAAATTCACTATAAGATAAAAGGAGTATTATTCTTTTGGAAAAGGGAAAATAAGAAATTGTGGTTATAGGTTTGGGAAAATACCAAAAAATTCCTTAATAAGTATGATAAATTTAACAAGAAAATAGATACTAATACTCCATGAGTTTTTTTCAATGATTTTTCATAGGAAAATCCAAGGGAGGATTAAGAGATATATTATACCCATATTTACATCACAATATTTATTTTAAAGCTAGATATAGTCAAGAAATAAATATCTTATGAAATGATGGCTTTAAAAAAACTTTTGAGAAGAGAGAATTGTTTAGTGTAACCCAATTAAAGATATTTGGAGAACTCAAATGGTCTGTGAAGGAATTGCAACTCCTTACCAACCCTTCCTACCCTATCCTAGAATAGCCTAGCCTAGAAAAGCCTATTCTATCCTAGCCTTGCCTAGCCTAGCCTTGACTAACCTAGCCTAACCTACCCTACCCTATCTTATCCTAGCCTAGCCTAGCATATCCTAGCCTAGCCAAACCTAGCCTAACCTAGCGTAGCCTAACCAAGCCTAGCCTAGCCTAACCTAGCCTAACCTGACCTAACCTAACCTAACCTATCATAACATAACATAGCCTAGCCTAACCTAGCCTAACCTAACCTAGCTTAGCCTAACCTAACCTAGCCTAGCCTAGCTTAGCCTAACCTAGCCTAGTCTTACCTACCCTAGCCTAGCACACCCTATCCTAACACACCCTAACCTAACCTAGCCTAACCTAACCTACCCTAGCCTAACATAGCTTACCCTAGCGTACCTTATCCCAACCTATCCTAGCCTAACCTATCCTAGCCTAACCTAACCTATTCTAGCCTAGCGTAGCCTAGTCCAACGTAGCCTAGCGTAGCCTACCCTAGCATAGCCTAGCGTAGCCTAGCCTAACCTAGCCTAACCTAGCCTAACCTAGCCTAGTATTACCTACCCTAGTGTAGCCTAACCTACCCTAGCCTACCCTAACCTACCCTAGCCTACCCTAGCCTAACCTAGCCTAAACTAGCTTAGCCTAGCCTAGCCTAGCCTAAGCTAGCCTAACCTAGCCTAGCTTAACCTAGCCTAGCCTAACCTAGCCTAACCTAGCCTACCCTAACCTAGCCTGACCTAGCCTAGTCTTACCTAGCCTAGCCTAGCCTAGCCTAGCCTAGCCTAACCTAGCCTAGCCTAACCTAGCCTAACTTATCCTAACCTAGCCTAGCCTAGCCTAGCCTAACCTAGCCTAGCCTAGCCTAGCCTAGCCTATCCTAGCCTAACCTAGTGTAGCCTAGCCTAGCCTAACCTAACCTATCCTAGCCTAGCCTAACCTAACCTAACATACCGTAGCCTACCCAATCCTACCCTATCCTACCCAATCCTAGCCTAGCCTAGCCTAGCCTAACCTACCCTAGCCTACCCTAGCCTACCCTAGCCTAGCCTAACCTATCCTAGCCTAACCTACCCTACCCTAGCCTCGCCTATCCTAGCCTATCCTAGCCTAACCTAACCTAACCTAACCTGACCTACCCTAACATAACATAGCCTAGCCTAACGTAGCCTAACCTAGCCTAGTCTTACCTACCCTAGCATAGCACACCATAGCCTAGCCTAGCCTAGCATAGCATAGCCTAGCTTAACCTAGCTGAGCCTAACCTAGCCTAGCCTAACTTAGCCAAGCCTAACCTAGCCTAGCCTAACCTAGCTTAGCCTAACATACCCTAGCCTAATGTAGCCGAGCCTAACCTAACCTAGCCTAACCTAGCCTAGCCTGTCCTAGCCTAACCTAGCCTAGCCTAACCTAGCCTAGCCTAGCCTAGCCTAACCTAGCCTAGCCTGTCCTAGCCTAACCTAGCCTAGCCTAACCTAGCCTAGCCTAGCCTAGCCTAGTATAGCCTAGCCTAGCCTAGTATAGCCTAGCCTAGCCTAGCCTATCCTAGCCTAACCTAGTCTAGCCTACCCTAACCTAGCCCCAATCTAACCTAGCCTACCCTACCATAGCCTAACCTAACGTAACATAGCCTAGCCTAGGCTAACCTACCCTACCCTAGCCTAACCTACCCTATCCTAACCTAGCCTAACCTAGCCTAGCCTAGCCTAGCCTAACTATCCCTACCCTAGCCTAACCTACCCTAGCCTAACCTACCCTAGCCTAACCTACCATAACCTAACCTAACCTAACCTAACCTACCCTAGCCTAGCCTAGCCTACCCTAGCCTACCCTAGCCTAGCCTAGTCTAATGTACCCTAGCCTAACCTAGCCTAGCCTAGCCTAACTAACCCTAGCCTAGCCTAACCTAACTTAACCTAACCTAGCTTAGCCTTGCCTACCCTACCTTACCCTACCCTACCCTACCCTAGCCTGCCCTAACCTAGCCTAGCCTGCCTTAGGCTAACCTAACCTAGCCTACCCTACCCTACCCTACCCTAGGCTAACCTAACCTAGCCTAACCTAGCATAACCTAACCTATCCTAACCTATCCTAACCGAACCTAGCATAGCCTAACCTAACCTTGCCTAACCTAGCCTAAGCTATCCTAGCCTAACATAACCTAGCCTAACCTAGCCTAACCTTGCCTAAACTATCCTAACGTAACCTTGCCTAGCCTAACCTAGCCTGACCTATCCTATCCTAGTGTAGCCTAACCTAGCCTAGCCTAACCTAACCTAGCCTACCCTACCCTAGCCTAACCTACCCCAACCTACCCTAGCATGGCCTACCCTAGCCTAGCCTACCCTAGCCTAGCCTAACCTAACCTAAGCTACCCTAGGTTAACCTAACCTAGCCTAACCTAACCTATCCTAGCCTATCCTAGCCTACCTTAACCTAGCCTAGCCTAGCCTAGCCTAGCCTAACCTAGACTAACCTATCCTAGCCTAGCCTAGCCTAGCCTAGCCTAGCCTAACATAACCTAGCCTAACCTAGCCTACCCTAACCTACCCTAACCTAGCCTACCCTAGCCTAGCCTACCCTAGCCTAACCTAAACTAGCCTAGGCTAGCCTAGCCTAAGCTAACCTAAGCTAACCTAAGCTAACCTAGCCTAACCTAGCCTACCCTAGTGTTGTCTTACCTAGCCTAGCCTAACCTAGTATATCCTATCCTAGCTTGACCTAGTTGAGGCTAACCCACTCTATGCTAGGCTATAGTAGCCTATCCTAACCTATTTTAGGCTAGGCTATAGTAGCCTAGCCTAACCTATCCTATCTTATCCTAGCCTATTCTATCATATCCTATCATAGACTAGCCTAAGCTACCCTAAGCTACCGTAGCTTGACCTAGCGTAGTCTAACCGAGCATAGCCTAGTCTAACCTAGCTTACTCTACCCTACCCTAGCCTAACCTACTCTTACCTAGCCTATCCTAAGCTACTCTAGCCTATTCTAGCCTAACCTAGCCTACTCTAACTTACCTTTGTGTATTATTTAGTAGCCTAGGCTAGGCTACTCAAGCTTAAGGCACTTTACTCTATATTAGAATATTAATGAAGAAATCATTCAAAAGCAAAATAAATTAAAAGCTATTAATAAAAGTTTAAATATAAGAAAAATTCTTTAAAATAAATTAAATATATAAAAAGAGAATTTAAAATATATTGAATTTAACCATAGTAATAATGTAAAAACAAAATCTAACATGAGTTATAAGATATAAATGAAAAACATATTGGTAAAACATGAAAACATAACTGAAAATTATTTTAAGAAATTCAATAATCTCATCTAAATTATTAGAAAAAAATATTTATTTATTGGAAAAGATTATCCAAAACTGATTTTAAGAGTTACATGTTAAGTCAACTCAGAAATATCCAGAGATTTGATTGATCCAACAAAGAAATATCTAAATTACAACCTAGAAATGAAGGACAAAGAGATTACAGTAGCTGATATGAATTAATAAAAAACTATGGCATCTGTGATAGCGGAGGATAGAAAGAAAATGGAATAATAAAAGTAAGAGAAGTAGACTGGTTTTTATTTTAAGAGTAGACAGAGAAAATATAGTTGTAATCGAAAAAAAAAGTGATATTACAAACAAGTATTAATTCGAAAATTATAAAACCACCAGAAAATGAAATATGAAAAAAAAAATCTATCAACAATGCTTTGAAATGGGTTTACTTGAAAATTTTAATTCAAGAAACACAAAACGAGGAACCAGAAACTTATCTTTCGCATCCAGACTAGAATTAGGTTTCCTGAGGGTCTTGTTTACAGCCAATGATCATGGGTTTCCGGGTTTCCTATGAGACCTTGCAGGTTGATTTTAGTAGTACCTGACATAGACACCAATTGATTAAAAGAAGGTGATTAAAAGAAGGCGCAAACCTTTAAAAAAAAATTAAAAGAAGGCGCAAACCTTATCAATCAAATCTTTTAATAATATGATTAAATTAATCCCATAAAACTATACATCAATGGAAAAAAAGAATAGAGATCATGTTTGTGTGGAAAAAAAGAACAAAGATCATGAATACTGCACGCTTAGAAGAAATCCAAAAATGGCATTCCACTAGAAAACAAATTGAATCAGAGAGCCAGAGGGAACCTCATAAATAGATCTGCACCGGTGGAAGCAGCAGACGATACAGTCAATGCTCATGAAGCCTAAACCAACTCCTCTTATTTGTATGGTAATGGTGCTTTGCCTCCGCAAGCATCACGTCCTGCATTCGTCCAGATTCTTTACGGTGGTCTCAAAAAAAGTCTTGAAGATGGGGGCCTTGTGTGAAGCATTGTAGCCAACTAAATCCAAATTCGTAGAGCACTTTTTGATTTATGAAATGAAAATCTGAAAGGAAATCTCACCATCAACGCAGAAAGTGGTGGGAAGAATATTGGATAAAATGTCGAAGGTGGGAGGAATATTAAATGGCGAAGATTCAGGAGGAATGTCGAAGGTGGGAGGAATATTAAATGGTGAGGAATATTTGGAATTTCTTTATCAAAGGTAAAGTTTGTTTATCCAAATCTTGGACCGTTCCATTGATACTATGAAAATAGGGATGATTCTATTGACATTATTGGGCTTGGAGCAAGTAATTTGGAAAAAATAAAAATAATTTTATGTCTAATTAGGTGGTGCAATATAATTCAAGTAGTGGTTATCCACCATTGATCACTTTTGGGTGTTTTAGACTATGTCGTGTGATTTGAAATTTGTATTAAGTGAAATGCTTGGCACATGGCTAGTTGACTAAATCAATGATAGAAAATGTTTATCAAGTAAAAAATATTGGGGAAGGTTAATTATGCAAAGAAACAACATGGGTGGGCTATATATGATATATTTATGTTGACCTAATGTTGCATTATTTGATATCGGGTTTATAAGGATATGTGCTAGAATAAGCTGGTTTATAAGGATATGTGCGAGAATAAGTTTAAGAAGGATCCAATATCTAATTTTTTAAATTAGGGTGGAACGTTATATTATATTTTTGTAAATAAATGGATTTCGTTTAAAACTTTGAAGACTTCTGATGGAACTTTGATTATGATATGAATTTATTTTGTCAAGTGGTGTGAATATTTTACCTTAGTTTTTGTCTATGTACTTTATTTCAAAATGAAAGGAGAGGATGACATGGTTGTGGAATGGTAGGAAAATTTTGGTACCAATGGTGCTAATATTGGATAGCCTGGAAAATTCAGATTAACAAGTATTATGGACAAGATGATTGATTCAACCAATTCTCGTCAATTCAAAAAGTAAAAATTCTAGTAGTTCAAGGTGCAATTTTCATCACTGGGCAGAGTTATGGGAAGTTGTAAGAACCCTCATTACTGATCCTCCCCCCATTCCCATTAGATGATTTCATGGGTTCCCAATTGATGAGATGCATGGATCTTGACAGGTAAAGCAGCTAGATAATATTCAAGTTATGTATAAACTTCTTGAACCCTAATTGTATTACAATGTTGGACGCATTAATGATTTTACCAAAAAGGAATGTGGTGTATTTGGAGAAAGGATGCATGAATTAATTATACCATACAGAAATAGTGACAAGATACTTAAAAAGGAAGCTTCTAAAAAATATGTGATTAGTCACTAATTAAGTCCTAAACTATCTCTTGTGGTTGGAGTGTTTGTATGATTTTTTCCACAATGAATGTTACACATTCTCCTTTAGACTTAGCCCTTATTCAAAGAGTTTTCAAAGGCTTTTATTTCAATTGGGCTAAGAACTTAATTGAAAACATATGAAAGGGTGTTCAAAATTTTAGAGCCTCCAAAATTTACAAATATAATCCTCCTTTTTACATGTATGCATACATTATGGATGTCATCTATTTTTTTATGAGTTCCATGCTATGGGTTGGAAATTGACCCCCTCTACCCCATTCCCTATTCATATATAACAGTCAAAAATCTAAGAATACAACTATGGTAACCATTTCTACTCAATTCTTCATTTTATCATTGTTCTTATTCATAAGAATTTGTTCCAAATAACACCCCTCCCCCTCCTAAATTTCTATAAATGCTAGGTTTTCCATTACTCTACTTAGTGACTAGTACTTTGAGGAAAACTTTTCTACCTAGTAATTTGTGGTTTTAAAGGGCCACTACATGCTTTGCACCTTTTTGTTCCTAATAGGTTAACTTTTAAATAAATAACTTGCCATTATTGAGTGTGCCAATTCCAAATCTTAATTCCCGAGATTGTAGTACGATGTGTTCATCATTGCTTGTACCAATCTCAGTGCACTCAAAACAATGTTACCGATGAAATAGGTAACCTAAATGTTAGCTACTTTTTGAAGTATCAAGAAATACACCTGATTTTGAAAAAGTGGCGAAGTAGAATCAAGAAAAAAAAATTTGAGCATGTTTTTGGCACTTTAAGTTTTTTTCATTTTTTTTTTTTTTTAAGTGGTGTTTTTAATGTCGATTTTGAATAGTGGTGGTGTATCATCACCAACGTTTTTTTATAGGATTGATTTTGACACTATAAAATTTCTAATGTCTTCCTCTTCTGTGAGATGTTTATTTTTAAGTGCATTTATGTACTTGTGTTTTAAAAATTAAAAAATATATTTTTTTAAAATAAAAACTTGTAATGATATATTCACTTTTTCACATACATAAAAGATGGAAAAAGGGTCAATATTATAAAGTTTATATTTTCTACATGTTTATGTATTGTTAAATCATTTTTCAATGCACATCAAAAAATTGTCGCTAAAAAACCAATATTTTGAACCATATGACAAAAAAATACAATTTTTCAATATAAATACAATGCAAAAAATACACTTTTACAGAGTTTTTGTTGAAAAAACATGTTAAATAAACTAATTTTTTGGGAGAATCTTAACAAAAAAACTTGAGAAAACAAATTTTTTATTGAATTTTATGTCAAAAAATAATAGCAATCACATGTTTTTTGCAAAAAAAAAGGGTTGTTCTCATAAAATATCAAAGTCTAAACATTACAAGTAAAACTGATTAATAGTTCTAAAAAATAAGTTTTGTTTGCAAGCATAACTTAAACATCATCAACAATATCAACTAATACATCTTCAACATCATCTAGAACAACATTGATGGCTTCTTCTGCAGCATTTTCTTCTTCATTTTGATCATCGCCGTCTTCTAATGGATCTTTCATGTCAGCAAATCTTCCAAAGTGTCCCTTTCCAATCATTCCATATAATGGTGGTTGAGGTTCCTTTGCTTTTTTGCCACACGTGATTCATTAAAATCTCCTTTCCTCAAACCAACTTCTTGCTTCGCATCTAGAAGGAATTTAAGAGCATTAATTCTTTGTTGAATAAATTTGCATTGAATTTGGCCTTTCTCAATGGCAATGCAATTTCTTCCTTTTAGTAGGCAACATGCTAGTGTTGTACCTAATCATCAAGCACAAAAAAAAATAAGTAAGAAAATTAGTATGGAGACATAAAAAGTAAAAAAGACAATATTTAAATTTAAATTTGTATATTAAAACTTACCTGAACCTGAGAATAAATCCAAAACCCATTCTCCTTCATTTTAACATAGATCTATAAGATAGTTAATCAATGCTTGTGGTTTTTGGTAAATGTTAACTATATCTCCTTTTGCATCTTTATCCTCATATGTTAGTTTTCTTACCACTGCATCATAAACCAATACTTGACTATGACTCTTCCCATCTACTCGATTCATAATAATATGCTTATAGCTATCGTCTTTTGTCCAACATTCAACATGGATGAACTCACAATCATTTATAATGGGGTGATCTTCGGAAGAAACAATATTTGACTTTTGCCTGTAACATAACATAGTAAAATTTCAATTAAATTTTACATGAATAAAAAAATTTAGGAGGAATCAAACATACAATTTCAAAATCTTACCATGTAAGTTGCATCCTTGAGTTTGCTTTACCCTTGAAGCTTGTTAATAACATTGGAAACTGTGTGTCTGAATGAAATGTCACAAATCACCAAAGTGGTGATGTTGTCACTTCTTGAAAACTCGTAACCACTTTACTAAAAGCTTGATAAGTATATGGTTCTCTATCATATTCAATGTCTAGGAAATTGAAACCATGAGGAATATCTGCAATAACTAGGCTATATTCCCTTTTAGGTATTAGTGATGAAATGTCTTCACAGTGACCTTGTATTATTTGATATTGGACACTGTCGAGCCCACTCCAAATGTAATGATTAAGAGTAGGATCTAGTTCAACATTCATAAGACGCTTCCTTCTCATGTTCTCCATCTTAATTTTTTCAATAAAGCTTTTGAAAGTATCTGGTACTCCATTTCCATCCTTCTTCGACATCTTTAATGAAATAAATATATATATATAGATATGTATAAGTAATAAAATAAAAATAGTTAAAATATGAATAAAATAAATTTATAAATCAACATACCTTATTGAATGCAATACAAAACTCTTTTAGTGTTGATGTAGAACTTGCTTCTGGGTAGTTGCGTACAACATCATCCCAACTGTCTTCGTTCAACATTTTAACCATGTGTTCTTGTATTTTTATAAAAAATTTCTGACTCAATAAATCAAGTTAAAAACGTTAATATATTGACATGTATAAAAAATTCTACCAACATCATTATGTTTTATTTAAAAGAAAATTATAATGAAAGAAATAATTCAAGAAACTTACTTTCGAAATTCTTCACACATTTCTTCCATTGATAATTCACCCGACTTCACACGGGCTAATGCTGATTTGACTAATTTATCAACCTTCACACCTTGCATTGTTCTCCAATGTGTAATAGTCATATCCTCTGGAAGATGCTTCATTTCAGGACCCCCCTTACTGTTGGTACATTTTATGGGTTTACTCTTTCTAACCTTCTGATTTTTTATGGAAATATTCTCCCATCGATCAAAAATCCCATCAATCAAATCCCATACCTCCCCAGTTCTAAATGCCAACTAAAAAATGTTATCAGTGCCTCTTAATAGATTTGTATTCAATTTTCCATCTTTTGCTTTTTTTTTTATCAATTTGATAACCTGTTTCCATTAAACATTCCTTTCGAAATGCTACAGTAACTTGTGTCTTATCCCCACGACATTTTTCTATAAATTCATTATGAATAAATCTGACCCTTTGGGTGAAAGTCATTTTCATTCTGTACTCATTATCTGCATTATGATCCCATGCCAATAACTTTGATTCCATTTCTATTAAGCCAGCATAAATGATGCATTTCACTGTTTGAAAAAGATAGTTATTGGGATATTATGCAATCAATTGTCTCTTAGCCTCTATTGAATGGTTCCCTCCAATTACATAATATTTATAATCAAAACATTTTGTCTTGTCAAATTCTTGTTTGTTGGGAACCTGACATGGATCGACAAGAACCACATAATCCACCCCATGCACATATGGATTGAACCTGAACAATGTTTTCAGATTATGTACATGTAGGTGATGGGCCTTTCTAATTTGATATTGAGATTGTCCTTCATCTGGGCCATAAAATTGGTTAACATTAAGCTCAAATGTTTGGCCACCAAGAATTAATTTATTCTTCCTCAACTCTTGTTGAATAGCATTTTGTTTTGTTTTAATAATGCCATCCTCTAACTCAGCACCTGGTGTTATGATTTCTCTTATTCCGTAAGAGCTTTCAATTTGTTCTTCACTGCTACTCACGACCTTTACAGGTTCACCAATATTTGATTTCCTAGTCTTATTGGATAACATATCAATTTTTTTATAAACAAGCTCTCCTTCATGAGGTATAAGAGAGAGATCTTTGGCAATTTTTCTTTTTGGTGTCTGATCTGTTTTCTCCTTTTGCACAATAGTTCTCATCTCCTCCTCACTAATTCTATCATAATTTTCTGTTTCATGTTCGACACCTTCAAAAGAAACATGTTTAAGTTTACTAGATTGACCCACCTTAGTGACTCTTGGTTGATCCCCTCTTTGTACTGTTGCAGTGTCATGAGCTATTGCTCTTTTCTTCAATCTCATTTCCTCTACTTTGTATTTGTGGAAAGTTTTGATCACATCCATAACATTTGGCACCAACATATAAATACCATCAAACATGTTGGAAAGACTCGGAACAAAATTCTATGAAACAAAATAAAACATGTCAATGATCAATAATTTATAAAAAATTGAATCATCCTTACAATAATGCATAGAGAAAATAAAAATAAGCATACTTACAATGTTATTTGAAATGTTGCTTGCTATTTCTTCAGAAAAATTTGAATTTATTTCATCTGTGTCGTACTTGACTATAACACCTCTAGTTAAGAATTTTTTTTTTTTTTCTATAACCTAAGGTCCTGTTAATAATATCCAATATAATTCATGGGTAATTCCCCTGAATACCTTAACACAATTTCTATCAGTTTGTTTTTTTTTTCATTTGTACTGAATAAGATTCAATCTTCTTCTCTTTTGATAGTAGTATACATGCCTTATTTATATTATACATCTTCCACTTACTTATATACTACTTGCGAATAGAGCCTTGGGCAATATACATTTAATGAGCATAGGCACATATATATATATATAGCTAATATGTTGGTATATATCATATATATCTCCAACCCTTTTTGTATAATTAAACCTGGCATATATATATAGCCTTGGCAATAGTAATTCAATGACCATATGAATATATACATATATCCCTAAAGTTATATATATTCATATCTAAATCCAAAGTTTTTTTTTTTTAAAGCGCCACCATATGTATATATTCACATAATTTAAAATAACCCTCTTTATATTTCCCGTGGTTCTTTCACATATATTGTTCACGTGTAGGATCCTTGGTAAGGGATTGAATATACAGTTATACATAGTAAAACCTACTTATACGTTTACCATTGCGCGTGTTGGAGTTTCAAACTTGTTTTGACTCTAGTTTTTATGGCCAATTGTCCGTAGGAGTACACGTATTATATTACTTGGGGTGGTTTATGATACCACTTTCTCCTGTCGATGGTTTTGATCAAACCCTATACCTACGCCGACTAAGCTTGCACATATTAACAATCTTGGTGTCGTTTTTGTCTTGCAGATGACAGGTTATGGGCGCGACCGTGTGGCGTGCTCACCCATGAGCAATGGTACCAGCTTGTGGTGGCGTGATTCAAGTTCATGACAGTGACCACTCCGTTCAATTTTTGTCACACCAGCTGTGGTACTGAGAACGCGCTTTACCAACAGCTGGAGAAGGGAAAAGGGGAAGGTCCTTTCGATGGGCAGCCTCTCCTGAATTTGTCGGCATCCCGCCTCCCAGGTACGCCGAACAGGATTAAAATAATATTAATTGACAGAAGGGTACCAGGGTCGCGGCTCAACGTTGATCCTGGAAATCCCCTTCAGGGTTTCGTAAAACTGAACATGATTCCACCGGTACATTGAGCGATCTCGTATTAGGGTTTGATTTTCATTATTAGCCTTTCTCTGCCCCGAATCTCATCACTGGTCGTCTTCTTCATTTCATTGTTTCAGGTCGTGCGGAGTTAAGAGTCTCTGAACTTGCATAGCCTGATATCTCTATACAGCTAATCGCCTTACCTGGCTATGCATGCTCCGCCTTTAGCTGTTTACGGATCTCCTTCTGCGTAGAATATGCTCATCTTTTCTTTTCTGTTTAATAAATTTCATTTGTTTTCTTTATACCAGTTATTATTTTTTTCCAACTCTCTTACTATTTTCTTCATGGAAACGTTGCAGGTCTTCGGTCGTGAATGAATGAGTTCGAGGGTCATCTTGGTAACAGGTGGTGAATGTTGCTCATTCCGCCGCGAGACAGGGGTCTTACCACCAGAATCTTCATGGTGCCCTTACCCCCCCGCGTCCACTGGTGAATACTCTTAATTAGCCAGGGCCTCTGTCTGCTCATGGTGCGACTGCACCTGGTTTCTTGTTCTTGTTTTTTTTTTCTCACGCACGTGCTCTATCTTCGGCCTTTGGGGTTACAGGGAAAGATTAAAAGGTTTCTACTCCTGTTAATACTGTGCCCATCGTTCCATTGTTTTGATCTTTTTCTATTTCTCAGTCATTATATTCGGAGCAAGTGAAGAACCTCAGTTTTACTAACGTGTCTATTGTCAGAAGTTTAATTAAATTGTCTTCCCCGCGACTGTGGCCAAAGGCGTCCATGACCAGTCCCTTTATTATATTTCGATCTGTTGCGTTTCATTCCACTGGCAGAGTGGCTATTGAGTCAACGCTTTCGTTGGAAAATCTCTGTGCAATAATAGGATTAACTCCGTGATTAAATAAGGAATACTAACAGCGTTCTGGGCGAACATAGGTAAGGTTGATTCTCTGAGCTATTTTAACATTTTACTTTACCGTATATCCCAGAAATCTCAATGTCCCGCACCTCAACTAATATCCAATATGGAAATCGTATATTTGGCCCTTTAGAATTACATTTGGTCTCGTAATAATTCTTGTTAAACTGTGAAGGTCTCCACGCCATTGCGAAATGATTATGGTTAGAACCGTTGTTTTCACATCGTTTTATCGTTCTACTTGTCACCTCTGTTCGTTGTATATTTACTCGGACAGATCTCTACTGTGCCGTGACGAATCAGTGTTGCGACAATCCAATGGATTCGTTGAATATGGTTTAAGTACATAGTCTTTTCCATTATTCACCACGCATTATTATAATTTGACCATACACTCATTCCATTAGCGATAATGATTCACATATATATTTCATTGATTTGTAAAATTTGTCCATACACTCGTTCCATTAGCGATAATGATTTACATATATATTTCATTGATTGGTATACTTTGTCATTACGCTCGTTCCATTAGCGATAATGGTTTACATATATATATAGGTTTCATATGTATGTTTCCTCTTTACCATATATCGTTTGCACATATGATTTACGTTTATTTCGTGCTTGGGACATATAAAATTTGTGTATATGTATATAGTTCAATGGTAGTCAAGGCTAACAAGGCCTAATTGTATAGTGCTCGGTACTAGTTAATATATTGTTTTTTTCTTTTTAATGCATATATATAGGTATTCGATAGTTCAAGTGATGGTATATATTAAACATAGATTAACTCTATTGCACTAATGTTTATTTCAAGGGTTTAAGATGAAGTTAAATACAAAATACTCTACACTTGCTATGAGTGCTATAGCTCTTCTCTAATGTAAAGTTATTTTGTGGTTTCATAAAAATTCAACATACATGTTCTAGAGCCCTTACTCTTAACTTCTATTTTTCTCCTGAAGTATATCTAGATGTATTTAATAGCACTTGACTAAAGGACCTTAGTTACAAATTATTTTGCTAGGATATTTGTTTTCAAGGAGTAAGGATAGATTTGGATATGAATATATATACCCTTATAAAGGTTATCAAGATCATATAGAGTAGAATTATTCTTTTCTAGCACCATTATACAGGTTAGAATGCTCATATATCCAATCCATAAATGTTTTAAATGTTAGAATGCTCATATATGCAATCTATATTCTAATATCTTGCTTTTTTCCTTTTTGCTACATACCATGTATATTTCAGTGCTACTATAATGTTTCTCTAGCATACACATAAGCATATCATATCATTTTTGTGTCTACAGGAAACTCAATAAAAAATAATCATCTGTAGAGGCCAAGTAACTTCAGATTTAAACCGACCTTGGTTTAGAGTTTCTGGAGTTTCTATTCTATAGATTTCTGGTCTACAACTAAACAGAATCTGGAAGGTGAATGCCTTAGGATGGATTCTGTTAAATGTAGTACTAATATCAAACACACCATTTAATTAATTTTTCTATATGTAGCCAATTCATACCATCAGAAAATAGAATAATAAAAATTTCAGAACATACCACAATCTGCAAATGACCAACCTCCCAACCTTAGAGTCCTCTTTGTCTCCCAGGACTCACCCCCGAGCAGAGATCACCTCTTAGAACAGATCAACCTCTGATCTGCCTAGGAGCAGCTTATTTAAGCTCATATTTCCCCAAAGCATGTTTCTAATTCTACGTCCAGAATAGCAGGATGCTTTCTTTCCTGTTTAGCCTAGGCTTCCCATTTTTGGGACTCTTTAAAGCTGCTTTAAGCTTTTCCTCAGCTTTTCCAGCTTTTTCTCACCTCTTCCCAACTACTCCTCTTCATTGGGGAAATTTAGATTCCTCCTCAAATCTAAAATAATTTCTTTCAAGGATTTTTGAAAGATTTTTGGGGATTTGTTGCCTTATCCATCCTCATGGATTTGGCAAGTGATCTCTAATTCTCATCTTGGTCAAAATGCACAATCATTTTATTTATTTCCTCAAATAAAATATGCAAATACATTCACACCATACTTATCCCTTGGGGTCCACCCCCTTTAGGATTTAAAGTTCAAATGTCTAACTTTTAAAAATTCACCACACAAATTGGGGGTGTTACATATTCCCCCTCTGAAAATAAACACTGTCCTCGGTGTTATTATTTAACTACTAGAGTTCACTTAAACAAAAATGGATATTTCTCCATCATTTCAGCTTCCATTTCCCAGGTGGCTTCTTCAGCAGTAAAGTTCTTCCACTGCACTTTTACTCTGGCCACTATTATGTTTCTTAATTCAATTTCTTCCCGCTCCAATATTTGAAGCGGTTCTGGCAGAAACTCCCCTTCTGGTTCCACCTGTACAACATTCCAATAAACTATGTGAGAAGCATCATGCACATATATTTTTAATAATGAAACATGAAACACATTATGCACTCTAACATGGGGTGGTAAGGCCAGCTTGTAAGCCACCGGTCCCACCCTTTCTAAAATTTCAAAAGGCCCACAATATCTAGGTGCATGTTTTGCACAACTTCCAGCACAAAGTGTGCTCTTTTTGGGCTTGATGCGTAAATACACATGATCCCCCACTTTGAATTCTCAGTGCACTCTTTTCTTATCAGCATAGCTTTTCTGGCGATCTTGTGCTGTCTTGATATTTCTTTGTATCTGTTTGACAATTCTTTCCATCTCTTGTAGTGCATCTGGTCCCAACACCAGTTTATCCTCTGGTTGACTCCAGCTCAAAGGAGTACGACACTTTCTCCCATAAAGTGCCTCAAATGGACTCATCTTAATAGAGGATTGGTAGCTATTATTATAGGCAAACTCAGCTAAATGCAGATACTCTTCCCATTTTGATGGCCTATCCATCACATACATTCTTAGCATATCCTCCAAAATTTGGTTTGTCCTTTCTGTTTGCCCATCAGTTTGAGGATGATAGGCAGTACTAAAATTCATCTTAGTGCCCATTCCTGCAAACAATCCTTTCCAAAACGCTGCTGTAAACTTAGCATCCCGATCTGAGACAATCACCTTGGGAACTCCATGAAGCCTTACTATCTCCTTCAGAAAAACATTTGCTACTTGCGTTGTTCCGAAAGTAGATTTTACTGGTATAAAGTGAATTTTGTAAGAGTGTCTACTACTACCATCACAGAATCATGCTGATATTTAGTCTTGGGTAATCCTGTTATAAAATCCATGGAAACTGTGTCCCATTTCCATTCTGCAATTGGCAAAGGGTTTAAAAGCCCTGCTGGGTGTTGATGCTCAACTTTAACTAACTGACATTCCATACATCTGCTTAAATACTCTGCTACCTCTCTTTTCATTCCTGGCCAGAACAACTTCTTCTTCAAGGCTGTTAACATCTTTTGGTATCCTGGATGGCCTGCATAGGGCTGTTTTTGATATTCATCTAGAATTTCTCTTTTCAATGACTCTATATTTGGAATATACAACCTGTTTTTGTAATAGAGCAGCCCTTTTTGGTTTTTAGTGAAATCAGTTTTTCCCCTTGTCTGTAGTTTCACCAAGAGTGCTTCATAGTTGGGATCTTGAGTTGCTGCTTTTCCCACCAATTCCTCTACCTCCATCTGGGCACTACTCCCAATGTTGTTTAGATGTTGACAAGCATTCCTACTAAGTGCATCCAAAACTTTATTTTCTTTTCCCTTGATATGCTTTATATCCATGTCAAATTCACTTAGAAATGACAACCATCTGGCTTGTCTTGCATTCAGGTCAGTTTGGAAAAAGAAATATTTGAGGCTAATATGATCAGTCATTAATGTGAACCTCTTCCCTAGCTGATAGTGCCTCCACATTTTTAAAGCATGGATAACAGCTGCAAATTCGAGATCATATGCACTGTAATTCTGTTCATGAGTTTTCAGTTTTCTATATTCATAAGCAATAACTGAATTTTCCTGCAATAGAACTCCTCCTAGCCCTTCTCTACAAGCGTCTGTACATACAACAAACTCTTTATCAGGATCAGCAATTGTTAATATAGGGGCTGAAATAAGTTTTTGTTTCAATTGTTCGAAATTGTTTTGACATTTCTCAGTCCACACGAATTTAACACCCTTTCTTTGTAATGAGGTTATGGGATTTGCTATAGTAGAAAACCTCTCCACAAATCTGCGATAATAGCCTGCAATTCCCATAAATGATCTTACTGCTGAGACATCAGTGGGGACTGGCCATTCTTTAATGGCTTTTATCTTTTCACGGTCAACTGCCAACCCTTTTTCAGAGATAATATGCCCCAGATATTGAATTTTATCTTTATAAAATTCACATTTGCTGAACTTGGCATATAGCTGGTTTTCTTTTAAAGTCTGTAACACTATTCTCAGATGTTCCTTATGTTCGTCCTCATTTCGGGAGTAAACTAAGATATCATCTATGAACACAAGAACAAATTTATCCAAATATTTATTCAACACACTATTCATCAGACACATAAAAGTGGCAGGGGCATTCGTCAAACCAAAAGGTAGGACCACAAATTCGTAATGTCCATACCTGGTTCGAAATGTTGTTTTGCTAATGTCTTCTTCTTTAATTCTAAGCTGGTGATAACCAGTCCTTAGGTCGATCTTGGAAAAGACTGAGGCCCCCCTCACTTGATCAAACAGATCATCAATTCTAGGAAGTGGATATCTATTCTTAATGGTCAACTTGTTAAGTTGACGATAATCAATGCACATCCTAAAAGTTCCATCCTTCTTTTTCACAAATAAAACCGGGGCTCCCCAAGGAGACACACTTGGTCTGATATACCCTTTATCTAACAGTTCCTGTAATTGCATTTTCAGTTCCATTAGTTCCGGAGGGCTCATTCGATAAGGTGCCTGGGAAACAGGTGTTGCTCTTGGTACCAGATCGATTGAAAAATCAATCTCTCTTTTGGGGGGAAGATGAGGGATTTTCTTGGGAAAAACTTCCTTAAATTCTCTAATGACTGGTATAGCATCCAGTAACTCTTCCTCAGTTTGCTGTTCTATTTCTTCTATATGCACTGCATAGACTTGGTATCCTTTTCTAGCTATTATTTTTAATTGTAAAGCTGATATTTGTCTTATTGAAATTGATTTTGGTTTCCCTTTTAGTGTAAAAGGTTTTCCTTCCTCATCCACACAATGTAGGGTTTTATCCCAGCAGTTCATCAGAGCTTTCTTATTTTCCAGCCAATCCATTCCTATCAGCAGATCATAGGATCCTAATGGCAATATGTTCAAATTTACTTCTGTGGTAAAGCCATTTAATTGTAGTGCTGTTTTAGGCAATTTATGTGTGACTTTTCTCTTAGTTCCAGTGGCCAGTTTTACCAACCATGACTGCTGAAATTTTTCAGGTTTAATTTTACATTTTTCTACAATTCCAGGACTAATGTAACTCAAAGAAGCACCTGGATCAATCAAAACAGTAACAGGGAGGTCATAAATCTTACCCTCCATTTCCACCATGGTTGCTTGATGTTCTGCTTGCCGATTTTCCAATGCTGCACTGATAGTTGGTATATTTCTGGCTATGTCATTTACTGTTGTTGCCTCTCGCTCTCTGCTGATCATGTGTATATTTCGATCGGGACAGTCCCTCATCATATGGGGTTCTCCACAGCCCCAACATTTCAAAGGTTCCTTCATTCTGACTGTCCCTTCCTTTTTATTGTTCCCTTCTACTGGTTTTGACGCCACTTGGGACTGAGCAGTTTGACTTTCTTTTGGTTTATTGAATTTTTTCCTCTGATGATCTCTACCAAAATTCCTTAGATATGCTGGTTTTGGTCTTTTACCTTTGAACTCACCCTTCTTCAGCCACCTCTTCCCTTGTTCAGCTTTACCTTTAAACTGCTGATAGCATAATCTTGCTTTTCTAACAGCTTCATCCATTGTCTTCGGGTTGTCAAACTCAATTTTCTCTTTGTACACAGTAGGTAAGCAATTGAAAAACCTTTGAACCTTTGCTTTTTCTTCCCTTATGTAAGAAACATACCTTAGTAAATTGGTAAACTTAGTGAAAAACTCATCAATAGTGAGTTGTCCTAGTCTAAGTTCATGGAACTCTTTTTCTTTATCATCATAATAACGTTCATTCAAATAACGACTTTTGAACTTCGTCTGAAAATATTCCCAAGTAACTGTTTTTTCATCAATGGAATGTACCATTTTTGTCTCTTCCCACCACAGTGTGGCTTTTCCTTGCAACTGATACACAGCTAATCTGGCCTTCAGATTGCTCTCATATTCATATACTTGGAAATACTTGATCATGTTCAGCAACCAAGCTTCAACATCCTCCTCCTTCTCCCCATCATAGGAAGGAGGTTTGATCTTTCTAAATTCTCCCTGCAATTCTCTTTTCTGTTTATGCTGCTGTCTAGCAGCATCATCATCATCAGACTCATCCATCTTTCTCTTTCCGGAACCTTCGCCTTCCTGGCTGTTTCGGGAAGTTAGTTCTCTGATGAGCTTTTCCTGCTCCTTACTGGCTGATGACAACATGTCATTATGGCTTCTCAGTTCAGCCAATTCTCGTTGCAGCCTGTGCAACATAGCCATTACCGGGGCATTGGGATCTGGAGTAGCAAACTCATCCCGCAGATCCACATAAATCCCTTCACCTTCAGCCATTTCAACTGTACACACTTACAACACAGATTAGCAAAAGTTCATAAAACTTCAAAAAACAAATTATGTAATAAGTAGTGAGCACAAAATTGACAGCCCAATTTTTGTAACCGGTGCTCCGATACCATTTGTAACACCTCCCGTTAAGAAATTTTTTTATTTTTATTTTCTATAACCTAAGGTCCTGTTGATAATATCTAATATAATTCATGGGTAATTCCCCTGAATACCTTAACACAATTTCTATCAGTTTGTTTTTTTTTTTCATTTGTACTGAATAAGATTCAATCTTCTTCTCTTTTGATAGTAGTATACATGCCTTATTTATATTATACATCTTCCACTTACTTATATACTACTTGCAAATAGAGCCTTGGGCAATATACATTTAATGAGCATAGGCACATATATATATATATAGCTAATATGTTGGTATATATCATATATATCTCCAACCCTTTTTGTATAATTAAACCTGGCATATATATATAGCCTTGGCAATAGTAATTCAATGATCATATGAATATATACATATATCCCTAAAGCTATATATATTCATATATAAATCCAAAGCCTTTTTTGAAAGCGCCACCATATGTATATATTCACATAATTTAAAATAACCCTCTTAATATTTCCCGTGGTTCTTTCACATATATTTTTCACGTGTAGGATCCTTGGTAAGGGATTGAATATACAGTTATACATAGTAAAACCTACTTATACGTTTACCATTGCGCGTGTTGGAGTTTCAAACTTGTTTTGACTCTAGTTTTTATGGCCAATTGTCCGTAGGAGTACACGTATTATATTACTCAGGGTGGTTTATGATACCACTTTCTCATGTCGATGGTTTTGATCGAACCCTATACCTACGCCGACTAAACTTGCACGTATTAACAATCTCGGTGTCGTTTTTGTCTTGCAGATGACAGGTTATGGGCACGACCATGTGGCGTGCTCACCCATGAGAAATGGTACCAGCTTGTGGTGGCGTGATTCAGGTTCATGACAGTGACCACTCCGTTCAATTTTTGTCACACCAGCTGTGGTACTGAGACCGCGCTTTACCAATATCTGGAGAAGGGAAAAAGGGGAAGGTCCTTTCGATGGGCAGCGTCTCCTGAATTTGCCGGCATCCCGCCTCCTAGGTACGCCGAACAGGATTAAAATAATATTAATTGACAGAAGGGTACCAGGGTCGCGGCTCATCCTGGAAATCCCCTTCAGGGTTTCGTAAAACTGAACATGATTCCACCGGTACATTGAGCGATCTCGTATTAGGGTTTGATTTTTATTATTAGCCTTTCTCTGCCCCGAATCCCATCACTGGTCGTCTTCTTCATTTCATTGTTTCAGGTCGTGCGGAGTTAAGAGTCTCTGAACTTGCATTGCCTGATATCTCTATACAGCTAATCACCTTACCTGGCTATGCATGCTCTGCCTTTAGCTGTTTACGGATCTCCTTCTGCGTAGAATATGCTCGTCTTTTCTTTTCGGTTTAATAAATTTCATTTGTTTGCTTTATACCAGTTATTATTTTTTTCAACTCTCTTACTATTTGCTTCATGGAAACGTTGCAGGTCTTCGGTCATGAATGAATGAGTTCGAGGTTTATCCTGGTGACGGGTGGTGAATGTTGCTCATTCCGCCGCGAGACAGGGGTCTTACCACCAGAATCTTCGTGGTGCCCTTACCGCCCCGCGTCTACCGGTGAATACTCTTAATTAGCCAGGGCCTCTGTCTGCTCATGGTGCGACTGCACCTGGTTTCTTGTTCTTGTTTTTTTTCTCACGCACGTGCTCTGTCTTCGGCCTTTGGGGTTACAGGGAAATATTCAGAGGTTTCTACTCCTGTGAATACTGTGTCCCTCGTTCCATTGTTTTGATCTTTTTCTATTTCTCAGTCATTATATTCGGAGCAACTGAAGAACCTCGGTTTTACTAACGTGTCTATTGTCAGAAGTTTAATTAAATTGTCTTCCCCGCGACTGTGGCCAAAGGCGTCCATGACCAGTCCCTTTATTTTATTTCGATCTGTTGCATTTCATTCCACTGGCAGAGTGGCTATTGAGTCAACACTTTCATTGGAAAATCTCGGTGCAATAATAGGATTAACTCCGTGATTAAATAAGGAATACTAACAGCGTTCTGGGCGAACATAGGTAAGGTTGATTCTCTGAGCCATTTTAACATTTTACTTTACCGTATATCCCAGAAATCTCAATGTCCTGCACCTCAACTAATATCCAATATGGAAATCGTATATTCGGCCCTTTAGAATTACATTTGGTCTCGTAATAATTCTTGTTAAACTGTGAAGGTCTCCACGCTATTGCGAAATGATTATGGTTAGAACCGTTGTTTTCACATCGTTTTATCGTTCTACTTGTCACCTCTGTTCATTGTATATTTACTCGGACAGATCTCCACTGTGCCGTGACGAATCAGTGTTGCGACAATCCAATGGATTCGTTGAGTATGGTTTAAGTACATAGTCTTTTCCATTATTCACCACGCATTATTATAATTTGACCATATGCTCGTTCCATTAGCGATAATGATTCACATATATATTTCATTGATTTGTAAAATTTTTCCATATGCTCGTTCCATGAGCGATAATGATTTACATATATATTTCATTGATTGGTATACTTTGTCCATAGGCTCGTTCCATTAGCGAGAATGGTTTACATATATATCTAGGTTTCATATGTATGTTTCCTCTTTACCATATATCGTTTGCGCATATGATTTACGTTTATTTCGTGCTTGGGACATATAAAAATCGTGTATATGTATATAGTTCAATGGTAGTCGAGGCTAACAAGGCCTAATTGTATAGTGCTCGGTACTAGTTAATATATTGTTTTTTCTTTTTAATGCATATATATAGGTATTCGATAGTTCAAGTGATGGTATATATATTAAACATAGATTAACTCTATTGCACTAAGGTTTATTTCAAGGGTTTAAGATGACGTTAAATACAAAATACTCTACACTTGCTATGAGTGCTATAGCTCTTCTCTAATGTAAAGTTATTTTGTGGTTTCATAAAAATTCAACATACATGTTCTAGAGCCCTTACTCTTAACTCCTATTTTTCTCGTGAACTATATCTAGATGTATTTAATAGCACTTGACTAAAGGACCTTAGTTACAAATTATTTTGCTAGGATATTTGTTTTCAAGAAGGATAGATTTGGATATGAATATATATACCCTTATAAATGTTATCAAAATCATATAGAGTAGAATTATTCTTTTCTAGCATCATTATACAGGTTAGAATGCTCATATATCCAATCCATAAATGTTTTAAATGTTAGAATGCTCATATATGCAATCTATATTTTAATATCTTGCTTTCTTCCTTTCTGCTACATACCATGTATATTTCAGTGCTACTATAATGTTTCTCTAGCATACACATAAGCATATCATATCATTTTTGTGTCTACAGGGAACTCAATAAAAATTAATCATCTGTAGAGGCCAAGTAACTTCAGATTTAAACCGACCTTGGTTTAGAGTTTCTGGAGTTTCTACTCTATAGATTTCTGGTCTACAACTAAACAGAATCTGGAAGGTGAATGCCTTAGGATGGATTCTATTAATTGTAGTACTAATATCAAACACCATTTAATTAATTTTTCTATATGTAGCCCATTCATACCATCAGAAAATAGAATAACAAAAATTTCAGAACATACCACAATTTGCAAATGACCAACCTCCCAACCTTAGAGTCCTCTTTGTCTCCCAGGACTCACCCCCGAGCAGAGATCACCTCCTAGAACAGATCAACCTCTGATCTGCCTAGGAGCAGCTTATTTAAGCTCATATTTCCCCAAAGCATGTTTCTAATTATGCGTCTAGAATAGCAGGATGCTTTCTTTCCTGTTTAGCCTAGGCTTCCCACTTTTGGGACTCTTTAAAGCTGCTTTAAGCTTTTCCTCAGCTTTTCCAGCTTTTTCTCACCTCTTCCCAACTACTCCTCTTCATTGGGGAAATTTAGATTCCTCCTCAAATCTAAATTAATTTATTTCAAGGATTTTTGAAAGATTTTGGGGATTTGTTGCCTTATCCATCCTCATGGATTTGGCAAGTGATCTCTAATTCTCATCTTGGTCAAAATGCACAATCATTTTATTTATTTCCTCAAATAAAATATGCAAATACATTCATCCTCATGGATTTGGCAAGTGATCTCTAATTCTCATCTTGGTCAAAATGCACAATCATTTTATTTATTTTCTCAAATAAAATATGCAAATACATTCACACCATACTTATCCCTTGGGGTCCACCCCTTTAGGATTAAAGTTCAAATGTCTAACTTTTTTAAAATTTCAACACAAATTGAGGTGTTACAAAAACTATATTCTTTTCTAAAATCTTCATTTAATTATCTCTCCTAACATCTTACGCTTATGACTTGAGACCTTTTGATACCGTTATTGATGTATACAAAATTACATACCCCTATTATCTAACTAACTTTATTTCCATTATTCAACCTTTACATATATACATTTTCATATTCCTTAACTATATTATGGGCAGTTTAATAACTATTGCACCTACCATACAATCCCGTGCCTACAAGATGCAAAGGTGTTCATGATTGTTATTTACGTTAACCTTATCATATAATTCATTACCCTTTCATGTCTCGCATATGATATATGGTAGGTTTCGCATTAAACTGGGATATGACTTGTTCTTATCATGGTAATTATGAAGGCGGCTCGTATTGGTAGACTCATTTCACGTTTTTCCATTCGTTTTAACTTCACCTATATGTTGAAATGATACAATGGTACTACAGATTTCATATATCTCTTCCACAGAGACTAAGTACGAGTTATTTATATGTTTTTAATTCTCTTATACATAATTGAGGTACTATAGAATTTCATGGGGGATTTCTTCAGATTTTTACGTTGGCTATATGGTATTAATCTCGAGGACTTACATCGATTTCACCATCAATATGGATCTACCGACAAGTGTAGGGTTACGATGTTCCATTTGGAATTAGGGTTTTATTCCCTGTCACTCTTATTTAAGTCGTCTCTTCTATTGGCGTTTCCCTTTACCCATTCATTTTCCGTATTATGTTTTTTTTTCATCGTTATTATTGATAAATTCGCAGCTCGTGAAGTTCGATTGGTACTTGCTTAATTTTCATAATTTTCTATGGAGAATTACAGGTATGATTACATATCGTTTGATATCAATTCAATCATATATTATTGAAGGTTTTCATTGGGATTTTTATTTATCTCCCAAAACTGTCCAGTTTTTCGTTTTGAGACCTTGGCTCTGCGAACTCAGTTAGATTGTTTTCGTTATCAATATATGGGTTCATAATAGCGATATTCGTGGCCTTTCAATTAAAATTTTTTCTCGGCCGTTGTATTTTGTTTCTAAATTTATTTACGCCTTCGCTCTTGTTGTTGATAAGTTTATTTATTTACCGTAGCATATGTATTTTGTAACACCCCCAATTTCTGTGTTGAATTTGAAAAATTAGATATTTGAACTCTAAATCCTAAGGGGAGTGGACCCCAAAGGATAATTATGGTGTGAATGTATTTGAATATTTAATTTGAGGAAATAAATAAAATGATTGTGCAATTTGACCAAGATGAGAATTAGAGATCACTTGCCAAATCCATGAGATGGATAAGGCAACAAATCCCCACAATCTTTCAAAAATCCTTGAAAGAAATTAATTTAGATTTGAGGAGGAATCTAAATTTCCCCAATGATGAGGAAAGTAGTTGGGAAGAGGTAAGAAAAGTTGGAAAAGCTGAGGAAAAGCATAAAACAACTTTAAAGAGTCCCAAAATGGGAAGCCTAGGCTAAACAGGAAAGAAAGCATCCTGCTATTCTGGACGCAGAATTAGAAACATGCTTTGGGGAAATATGAGCTTAAATAAGCTGCTCCTAAGCAGATCAGAGGTTGATCGGTGATGGAGGTGATCTCAGCTCGGGGGTGAGTTCTGGGAGACAAAGAGGACTCTAAGGTTGGGAGGTTGGTCATTTGCAATAGTGGTATGTTTCTGAAATTCTCTTTAATCTGAATTATTATGGTATGAATTGGCTACATATAAAAGAAATTTGAATGGTATGATTTATTTTAGTACTACATTTAACAAAATCCATTCCAAGGCATTCACCTTCCAGATTTTGTTGAGTTGTAGACTAGAAATCTATAGAGTAGAAACCCCCAGAAACTTTAAACCAAGGTCGGTTTAAACCTGAGGGTACTTAGTCTCCATAGATAATTAAATACTAACCTGTCTCATATCAAGGTGGAATTATGTATATGCATGGGTATGCTAGAGAAATATTGTAGCAGGATTGAAAATTGCATGGTACATTAAAAGAGAAGTAAAAACCTTCAAATATGTATGTTGAGTTCTTTCTAGATCCAAATGTGATTCCACTTTATCAAAGTGTTATGGCATTTATAGCAATTAGAGTGAAAATTCCATTCCTTAACTTACCTCTAAACCTTGAAATGAAAATTGTAGCAATAGAATTTAACTAAACTTAAGGTATACTACCAAATTTATTACATAACACATGTATAAGCACTTAACACAAAAACAACAATATAAATTCAGAGAGCTAAACAATAGCTCATTTCAATATTGCTTGCAATACATATATATATGAGTAAAACAAGAAAATAATCTAAGTACCGAGAGCTAAAATAATAGCTCATGTTAATATCGATTTCAGAGAAAGTGTTAGATGAAAATATTGCTATACGAATCATATAGGGTTCTATTGTGTTATGGTCAAATTATATTTATGATGAAGACGCATAAAGTAGGTCAAACAAACGTAATTTCTCCGTCAAACAAACATAAACGAGGCCGCGGCATTTTCAAGTCCTTTTATACATTAGATGAATCGAAACCAAACTATGAACTAACACGTCCAAAGCAATGGCCGGCGACATAACTCCTTGCTGTGTGTGAGCTGCATGCAATCGATTTAAATAATTTTTATATGTCAAAGGTATTATGCTAAAACTCCCAAGGGCATCGTGACATGACCTACGCTCGGGAGGTATTCTTTCATCATTAAAATAATAGGAATAAAAGCGTTGAACTTTCGTTAAGGGAGGTGGACGACCGATATAATATTTCGGTACCCTTTCCTCGCATGAATCATTAGTAATACCGCCAGTAAATCGAAAGGGAAACTATTGAAGTAGTTAGAACCTGACGAGTCAGAATGCCTTTGATTCTCGCCGACTGAAACAATTTAACATAAATATACAATCGTAACCCTAGAGTAAGTTTGACAGATAGCTGGTGATTTCGAATGATAGCAGAATAGGGAAAACACATACCAACAAAACTGATGCATAAATCGCTACAACCGAAAGACATAAATTAAGGGTTACCTGTGGGTAGGGTTTACCACCCTTGCGTCATGTTGATGGTAACCACAGTAAAACGAGAAACCCATACGGTGTGCGAGGAAATTTGAACGCCGATTGTGTAGCGACTGTCAAATCTGGGTGTGGAGAAACCTAAGATCCCGCACTCGGACGTAGAAAAATTAGATTAGAAAGAGTCTCGGTGTATAGCCATCTCAAATGCCTGCAAAGGTTTCGCCACATACAATACGTATTGAATGCAGAAATGATAAATTAATGAACCAACACTCTCACAAGCTAAACGACCAGGGTTTACATCCGAGCAGATTTGCAAAACTATGGTAAAAATAAAACAAAGATTAAAACGCGCTAAAGGACATGCTAGATCTCTGCCTCCAATGAGCAGACTGAGACGCCGACCTCCTACCCTCTCTGCACAAACATACAATAGATGATTAGATACTGTATTATAAAAAAAAAACAAAGTAAGGATCTTCAAATGTAAGGGAATATAAAAACGAGGGGAATCAGAGAAACGCGAAACCTGACGCTAGAAACCTCCAGCGATACCAAACGCCCTCAAGATAACTTAACCTCCCTGCACATGATTCACATCACAACGTAGATGAAGAAGCCGAGGGGATTCAAGCATAATACCAGAGAAAATAAATGGGAAATCGAAATCAGATCTGGGTACACTAGCAACAACAGACAAGGGAGTGTTGAAGGGCCACGACCCTGTATCCCCCAAAATAAGATAGGAAGGATCTCGTAAATAGATCGACATAAGGGTCTCCAATTAAAAGAACACTCGAAACCCTAATCGCACTATCCCAGAACTTCAGAAAATTCCGATGTCGATTGAGAAACCCCATCCGCGTCGACAGGAGGGTACCAAGTGGTATCAAGGGGCGCAGAGGAGGTATGGCATCGTATGCACATAGGTGCTGAGTTAAACCTAGAACTAACAACTGCCAGAGGTAGAGCTCAGTGCACACAGTACTTGCACCAGCTGAACTGACAATTTGCAATCCACCCGTCGAGTTCTTGCTAGACAAGGGTCGATGTACGCCGCCGCTGGCTACCTTCCTCTCATGGGCGAGACGTTGCTCCTGCAAACAAAAACCAGCAAAATATTATAACCCAACTCACACGTCAAAACTAGCTGGACCGAACACTGTGTTATGCGGCTCATACAATCCATAAACAGTAAGAGTATTGAGTACTATGCGTATGAAAACAAGACGCGTGTGCGCCGGTTTCAAATCAAAAACAATTATAGTGCTAAACCGTCGCTAGGTGAACTAAATTCAGAGTTCATAGGGTTTACGCCAACGCGCAGACTGTCGGCATTGTGATCTGTGGTGGTACGCGTATCAGTATAAACTGATAAGGATGTGCCACGCCGCGACCAATCCGATAAAAAAATGTAACGTGAATACTGCATAACAAGTGATGATTAGGGTTAGACATGTTTTCCGAAAATTCCAAATTTACAGGTGAAAATCGAATGCCAATCCATACATATATATATATCAGAAATTTGAACGCTGAAATCATACGATGGTAAACCTACACGTATATATATATATAGCTCTGTTTATATATATACGGTGTTAATTGACTATATACTATGTATTACATGCAAAATGGATGATTCAATTTATTCGCCATTATATTTACCCTAAGTCTAAATGCCTGCTTGGAAGGATATAATCGTTTTTCGAAGGATAAAGATATACGTGGTGAATAGATATTTCATGCAGTGTTTTATATATGCGAGCGCCTTCAAATTAGTTTTACCAAAGTGTATATATACATATGGGTTATATGTATATATGTGTTATGAAAAGGTGTATGCGCATTCAAGATAATTTTATCCAAAGAAATATATATATGTGTTATATATAATTATATATATATTATTTATTTATATATAGGTGGTTTATATATTTATATATATGTATTATGTATTGACCTATAAGTGATATATGTGATATAGGTGGTATAAGAAATGAATGTACATAGGGGCCATAAGAGGGGCATAGGATTTTATGTACATGGGTGTACTGTAAACATTGAAAATATTAAATGTTATTAAAAAGGGATAGTCGAAAAGAGATATTAAAATTTAAAGGAGATATTGAAGGGGTAGAGGAAAATATAACAATAGATGGAAATAAATACCCAATTTCTGAACTTGGTATTCAGCCAACATGTAAATAACAATGAGAAAAAGAAAATAAAAAAATTTCCTTAAACTGGAGGTGTTACACTAATGATAATAGGTTAGATGACCAAAAAATTGGTGTAACAGGGAGGTTTATGCCATGGCAACATGTGAAGACACAAAGTGCTGGTTAGAACAAGGGTTAGTCTGTGACGTACTGTGATGGCTTCCTCTGCCCCTTAGGGGTGGAGGGGGGAGTGGTGTGTGGTGTTGTGTTAGGAGACCGACTAGGGTTCCCAACTATGTAGTCGATCTCCCAGCTAGTGCTTCTCCAATGAAGGACGAACCATTGATGGTTGCAGCATTCCATCTTTTACGCCTAAATGGCGAAAGACCTGGAACCCCTCCCTCTAATGGGGCGAGGTCCAAAATACACATCGATTGACGAGGTTCCGTTGGGACCATTTGGGTGTCGACCAGGTTTGGTTTTGGGAAAATTTGAGGGGATAGAGTCTAGGTCAAAGCGAAATTATGGCCACATACATAAAACAAAGTGAAAATAAAATTATTTTCCATTTAACTTTAATCTATGTGATCAATCAAGAAAAAATATGGTTTTTGCTCATTTTGCGCATGAGACCCAAAAGCCTAGAAGACCTATGCATCCTCACACACTCAAAAGTAACTAGGCCTTGAGAAGATTTCTTGTGAGTGCTGGCACAACATCCTGTAAGAGTTGGAAATGCCCCTAGTCATCCAAAGAGAATCCACCAAGGTAAGGGTAGAGGGTCTGGCGCTTGCCTGCACTATCACCTATACGGTAAATGATGCCCTAGTTTTTTGCCACTAAGAACCACTGTCCCACATGAGTGTTTGATTCATGGGATTCTTGGTAGTCAGATAATAGTACCGAGTATCAGCCGGGTCAGGTAGCCCCAACTGATACTACACACATTGTGTCTAAGCCTAACCCCCTCTAAATCGGGTCTCTGCCGCACTCAGGTTTTTTTTTCCATGGGATGATAGGTGGATTTTGAAGCTCCCTTAATACACAAGTTCTATGTTTCAATATGAAGTGTGATCAAGGTGGCTTATTGGATGCCTACCCCCTTGATCCTAACTTAATCTATAAATTCTCTTGTGGCCCCTTTGGGGAGAATTTAGTGAGTTGGTTTAAGTTAGTTTTAGCTGGCTTTCTTTGCTTAGTCGGTGAGTGTGTGTGAGCATAAGGTCAACAGGCTCATATTTTAAACATTTGGATATCGGTGATCCTTTACAAAAATCCCGTAGTTAAACTACGTTATCTTGTTCCTGGCTCAAAATGGAAAATGTGTGCAGATAATGAGCCGCTTTCAAATCTTCCTAGTTAATACATGTGAATAACTAAAGGGAGATGGTGAATCACAAAAATAGAGCATTCATATGCTTACCTAGGATCACCAAAGGGTGTAAAGGCAGCATTATTACTTGCTCTAATCAACGATTCAAACCTAGTCCTGCAATTTCCTAAATTCAAAAATTTAATTAAGATAAACAATTTCTACACTTGAAAATAAAACTAGCTTACTTGGGCTAGTTAATGTAAGTGTGCATACCAGAATTTGAAAAACATAAATCATTAGGAAAACAATGGTTAATTCACCCCCTACATAAACTATGTGAAGATTTTTGCAAAAAACCAACGTAAATGAAAACTAACTCTATGCCTACAGAAAGCAGCAAGAAGAGAGTTCTTAGAAGATGTGGGGTATCAACACAGGTGCTAGCAGATACATTAGGGGTTTCCCAACACACTTACAAGCTAAAAGATGCAGAATATAGAGAAAAAATATCTTATTCTATAATTTGCATGGAAAAGGCTCTGACAAGTGCACTTTCCTACGCACGGGTCAGTCTTGAACGTGTGCACTATGCATCTGTGAGAAGGAATTGCGTGCAAAAATGCTGCAAGTAAGAAAAATTACGAGCTGCCTTCTTCAGTCTGTCACTCTAGTGAATATAGGGAGTGTGAGATGGGTCAGAGCACTGTGAGCTCCACTCCAACATAGACAAAGGGTCTCATGAAAAATACTGAACAACCACATAAACTTGGAACATGTCAGTGGAGTCGCAAATCCCATAGTGGTGGATTTATCGCATGGGTGTATGAAATCACACCAGTTTAAAGAGTGTGGTCTACTCTTTAAACTATTGGTTACAGGAAGAAAGACTAGTTTAAGTTAGGTTTGGTAGGTTAGGCTAGGATAAGCTAGGCTAGGGTGAGCTAGGCTAGGATAGGCTTGACTAAGCTAGGGTAGGCTAGATTACGCTCGGTTACGCTAGGGTGGGCAAGGTTAGTCATTGCTAGGCTAGGCTAAGTTAAGCTAGGTGAGGTTAGGTTACGCAATGCTAGGTTAGAAAAGGTTAGGCTAGGCTTGGCTAGGCTAGAGTATTCGAAGCTAGGTTAGGTTAGGCTAGCCTAGGTTAGAGTATTTGAAGCTAGGTTAGGTTAGGCTAGGCTAGGCTAGGCTAGTTTAAGCTATGTTAGACTAGGTTAGACTAGGTTAAGTTAGGCTACATTAGGCTAGGTTCGGTAAGTCTAGGTTAGGCCCGACTAGGTTAGGCGAGGCTAGGTTAGGTTAGCCTAGGTCATGCTAGGTTAGGGTAAGGTAAGATAGGTCAGGGTAGGTTATTATACACTAGGTTAGGTTAGGTTAGGGTAGGATATGCTATGTAAGGTTAGGTTAGGTTAGGTTAGGCTAGGCTAGGTTATGTAAGGCTAGGCTAGGTTAGGTTAGGCCAGGCTAGGCTAGGAAAGGCTACGTTAGGATTGGGTAGTATACATTAAGATAGGCTAGGCTAGGTTAGCCTAGGTTAGGCTATGTTAGGCTACATTAGGATAAGGTAGGCAAGGTTAGGCTAGGCTATACTAGGCTTGGTTAGGTTAGGCTAAGTTAGGCTAGGATATGTTAGGCTAGGTTAGGCTGGGATAAGGTACTATAGACTAGTTTAAGTTAGGGTTGGTAGGTTAGGCTAGAATAATCTAGGTTAGGGTGAGCTACTAAGCTAGGGTACGCTAGCTTAGGCTAGGTTAGGTTAGGCTAGGCTAGGCAAGGCTACGTTAGGATAGGGTAGGATACGTTACGATACATTAGGCTATGTTACGCTATGTTAGAATACTTTAGGATAAGGTAGGCAAGGTTAGGTTAGGTTAGGCTAGGCTAAGTTATGCTAGGCTAAGTTAGTCTAGGCTAGGTTAGGTTAGGCTAGGCTAGGCTAGGTCAGGCTAGGTTAAGGTAGGATAGACTAGCTTAAGTTAGGGTTGGTAGGTGAGGCTAGGATAAGCTAGGTTAGTTTGAGCTAGGCTAGGATAGGCTCGACTAAGCTAGGGTAGGATAGATTAGGCTAGGTTATGCTAGGGTAGGCTAGGTTAGTCATTTTTAGACTAGGCTAGGCTAGCCTAGGATAGGTTAAGTTAGCCTAGGTGAGTTTAGGTTAGGCAAGGTTAGGCTAGGCTACGCTATGCTAGAGTATTTGAAGCTAGGTTAGGTTATGCTAGGCTAGGTTAGAGTATTTGAAGTTAGGTTAGGCTAGGCTAGGCTATTACATGCTAGGCTATGGTAGGCTAGAGTAGGCTAGGCTATGTTAGGTTAAGCTAGGTTAGACTAGGTTAGACTAGGTTAGACTAGGTTATGTTAGGCTAGGTTAGGCTAGGTTCGGTGAGTCTATAGATCTGAACCTTTCTACACAATCTATATTTATAGATGTGTACGCTGGTTCATAATGGTGAAGGTGTGTATACATGTGGGTTTGGTTCACTAAAAGCGTGTATGGAAGATAGGGTTTTCTGAAGCTTGATGGAGAGGTTATCTGTTTATTATTTTTATATTTTGTTGTGTGTAAATGAAGTTTTCATATAAATCTGGGTTGTTTGAATAATGTATATGCTGCTAAGTTGAATATGTACAAATCTTATCAATGAGTGATTAAGTAATATTAATGATGTTGACTAAATAAGGGTTTTAGAAAATGATATTGATCTATATGTAGGTTTGTGTGCATGAAAGTGCGTATATACATAGGTTCAGTAAAGGGAAGTAGTGTATGCATTTAAGGTAATGAATGATCAGGGTTGAAATTCATTCTGCATGTTGATTTTGAAATCTAGGTTTATTACTGTGTTCTGGTTACAGTGTTCACTAATATGTTCGAATTTTGGGTTAAGTTTATTGGTGTTGATCTTTATGCTAAGTTGAGTTAAATTTGTTGGATCCAATGTGGAAATTTATGAAGGGTGGTCTGCAGTGGGTCTAAGGGTTGAACCATTCAGTGTGGAAGTAGAAGCTTCCTACGAGTAGAAGCTGGTGTTTTGAACAGTGAATTGTAACTCCCTTCCAATAGAGTTTGGTAAACGAGAGGAGGGGGTTGGAGCTCCGTTCCTGTATTAGCTAGAGAATGAGAGAAGGTTGCAGCCTTCTGCAAGTATATGCCTCCATATTGATACGAGTCTGCATCAGTACAACATTGTGAGGAGTTTTCCATAAAATAAATTTTGAATATAGATATGACAACAGCGGTGGTTTTCTCCTAAATTGGGTTTCCACATTAAGTCGTGGTTTTCATGTGTGATGCTCTTGTGTGATGGTTAATTAAGTTATTACTGCACTTATTTACTACTTAACTTTATGATAGTATGGGCTAAAGATTTCTTCTGAATGGTTACCTAAACAGTAAAGTTATCTATGTATACGTTAGTTTCTCTTTGGTGCTAAAAATTTCTTCTGAACATTTACGTAAACAGTAAATTTATCTGTGTATACGCTAGTTTCTCTTTGTAAAGTCGAATATATACATTGATTGTGCTAATAAAATTTTCATATAGAAATAAAAAAAGAGAGAAGAAAAAGGATTGTGATTATTCCCCCTCCTCTCAGTATTTTTCCCAACAATATTGAAATTTTTTTGGTAAAAATTATATTTTGTTCCCAAAAGCTTTAAAAGGACGTTATATTAGGTAGTGGATTATTTTTTTTTAAAAGAAACAAAAGTCTATTCATACAAATTGTACCAATTAGTTCATAATTTTACCACCCCCATCAATAAGTAAACGAAAAGTGTATGAATATTATTAATCAAATTTAATATACATCAATAAACATTCCCAATCCCAATTAGTTTCACATTTTTATTTCCCATTCACTCTTAAGAATAATTTCCATATAACAGAATTAAAGCATAAGAAAGTAAAAGTTAAATTATTTATATTTTATTTCAATATATTTTCGAAATTTTAACATTTTTTCATTAATTAATTAAATAAAAATTAGTTATATTTTAGAAAATGATGGTGGTGGTGAGCTTCCACTTCGAATTTCATGAAAATGATTTCTTATCTTGAACAACATTCATTTCTTGATAGCATTGGTCAAGGCAACAAGATAATTATGATTAGCAAGGTTCAGCCTAATAAACTCCTTATAATATCTTAGCTTTATTTTTCTCTATAGCTCTTTATCATCCCACAACTGATCCCAAAATTTGGAAATAATAACATTTTTAATGTTATCATTATTCTCTCATATGATTTCCTTCTTTATCCCTTTGAGTCAAGGCAGGGCACCCTTATCTCAACCTATGTCAACCCTTCTTGTTGAAGATGCTAGTTTTGGCAAGAATTCCAAGTAGTTTTGGGAAACCTCTTGGATTCCATATGGTAGATCTTTTTTTTATACATGAGATACCTAAATATAGCCATGATTTGGATTTATTTAGAATAAATAAAGTCCTTTTAAATATGTAACTTTTAATATTTTATCTAAAAGAAACACATATTTAAAAATGATTATTTATGGAGTTACATTCAATTTGGGCTACCAAATCCATAAATTTTTAATTAATATTTTTTTATTTTGATTTGGTTGGAGTGTAAAAAGAAATAAAATAATGATGAAGAGTTGTCGACATCAAATGTTGGAATAGAAATTTTTTTTTGTAGTAGAGGTATTCTTAGAAGCGATATTTATTTTTACAATTAAAATGACTCACAAGCCAAATTTAGATTCTGTGCGGAAAGCATTTGACCAATAGAAAACTAAAAATGGTCAATTCTTTAGAATGTTTAACCATGCTTTGTATGTTTGATATTTATTTCTACGTTAAATTCCATCATATACCACTGACATTTCATAATTATTATTGGCAAAGGTTGTTGACCAATGTATAATATTTATCAAAGTCTTCTTTGAAATTTAACTAGATCCTGTATACATTTGCTACCTTTTGCTTTATTAATTTTTTTATAAATATCAAAATAAATTTAATACTTCCTTTTATATCCTAGTTAGTTATAAATATATTTTAAATAGTATTTTGTATGTTGCCATATTTTATTTATAAATATTATTATTTGCAATCTAATAAATATATTTAATTATTTGGAAAGTAAATATTAATTATATCAATCTTATTTATTATAAAAAAAAACAAATTCTAATAAAAATTTCTTTAAACCGCAAATAACCAATTTTAACTCATTTTTAGTAGTTAATTGTTTTATACCCAGCATTTAGCTTTATATATATATATATATAAACTTATATACAAAGTAAAATATTAGTTAAAATAAAATAAATATTTAATATTAAAAAACATATTTTTAAATTTTTTTCTATAATTATAAATAATTTTAAAAACAATTTCTTTTTCAAATAACTAAATATAATCATTAACTTTTTTATCTTGTAACTATGGTACATACATAATTTGGGAGTTTTAAAAACAAATTATTTTCAAAATATTAACTAAGCTAAAATATATTTATCCAAATAACATAAATAAATAGGATAAAAATATAAAATTATTTTAAAAATAATTATTATAACATCATAATTAAACCATTGTGTTTTTTTTTCTAAATTTTCCTTCTGCTTTTTCTAATTTTAGACAAAAACATCTCTTTCCGAGAAACAGGCTGTAACCATGTTGATGGAAACGGTCAGATGATTTATTTCTGGAAAAGTAAAAAGTATTTACTGCTTTCTTATGTTTTTTTGACTAAGATGTTTTATTGCTTGGAAAAGTAAAAAGTAATTACTGCTTTCTTATGCTTTTTTAGGCTTTTTCAATCAAAAAAAGCATCGCCTTCCAAGATCCTTTCCTAAATCTGACCATTCTGCTATTTCACTATTTCTGGCCGTTCGGCTATTTTACTATTCCTAAAAGGTGGATGGGTTTGGCTGTGAAGAACTGGATATTTGATAAGGTTCCAAATTATTTCGAGTCTGGTGAATTATGGATAGCCCTTAGATGTTTGAAATGGAATTATTTGGGTCGAAGTTGGTTTGGAGTTGATTTTGTTTTGTGGGTCGTAGTTGGTTTGGAGTTGATTTTATTTTTTTACCAGATTCAGTGACAGAAGATTTAAGTAACAACCAGTAAATTCAGATAAGGGTTGATGATTATTTAGGATTCGCAAGCTCAGAACACAGTATAGGGTCGGAGTCAGAGTCAGTTTGTTCGTAGCTACAGTGATTTTGATTTTTGTGGGGGGAGTCAAAACCAGAATCTGGGAAGGTTGCAGTGATTTTGATTTTCACAGATCAAGAATAGGTGAACCGATTCTCAATCAACCGCCTGGGATGCTGATTACGTTCCGCCTGGGATGCTGATTATGTGAACAGAAAGAGAACAGATTCTCACTCAACCACCAGGACGCTGATTAGGTTCATCCCAGCTGCAGGTAGGTTTCTCGTCTTTTGCAGTTCAATATGCAGGGCATACAAATTCTCTGCTAAGATAAGATTAGATTATAACAAATTCGATGCTAAGATACAAGAAGCTAAATAAACCTAGTTCAATATTGGACTTCATTTTGTGTTTCTTGAATTAGGTAGGATTTACCATATTTATTCGACCTCTCTGCTCTCAAACTAAGCGCCAGTTATTTCCTTTTGGTTTTCTGGGCTCTCACATATGCAATCTTAGTGTCTCATGGACAACAATTGTTTGATATTTCTTAAAATTATCATTTGGTCCAGAGGAATAAAAACTTGCATGGACTTCAATTACAGTTACATTTCCTCTCTTAAATCAAACCCCAATCACATTTCCTCTGAGCTCTAGAGTTACTCACAAATATTAGTGAAGTGGGTTTCTATTTCCTAAGTTTGGTAAATTTCTAACAATCCACTGCAGAATTTTATACTGCACATATTTGCAAATAAGTGCTAGATACATCTGGGTATGGAATAAATTGTCAGTTTATCTTGAATAATCAAAGTATAAGTCAAAGCTCTCTCCACACTGACTTTTATTTGATGTTTTATTAAGTGTATCTTGAGGATTCAGTTATTATATCTAGCATGAATATTTTTCTAATTTTAAATTTCGTTTCAAAACAAAAATAGTCAGAATATTTATCAGTTAATAAAATATTAAACATCATGCTTGAAATTTTACAAATCATTCTTGAAATCAAATTGAACCGTTGCACAATAGATCCGGAAGAAATTGGAGAAGTTGATTCATTTTAATTATTGATCTGTTTTTCCAGCCATCTATTAGCAACAACGTCAAACGAGAACAAGAAGAAGTTGATTCATTTTAATTATTGATCTGTTTTTCCAGCCATCTATTAGCAACAACGTCAAACGAGAACAAGAATATGGTATTCAGCTAATGAAATTGGAGAATTGGATTCATTTTATTTATTAATTTGATTTTCTAGCCATCTATTAACAACAACCTCAAACTATAACAAGTATGAATAGGGTATTCAGTTCGATTCATAGATGTAGTGTTTATCCCTCTCTCAGCTCTGTTTTCTAGGGAAACCTAACCCGTTCATTTCCGTTTTTCTTTTGTTAATTTACTTAAGTTTGTAATTAGTTAGTATTATTAGAGTAGCTTTAGCTGATTTCTAATTTTATTGATTTCATCAATATTTTATTCCGTTCAGATAATTTAATTTATTTATTGAATTAGTTTATTTTTCTGAAAATTAGTGGTTTTATTTAATCTTGTTTTTTACATTTTTTATTTCTTTTAAAGTTAAATATATTAGTTAACTAAATTTAATTTTTCTAAAAACTTAATTTAAATTATTGGATTTTTAAAAATAATTTTCAATTTTATTTATATATATGTTTTTCATATATAAATATATTTTTCGTTTAAATCTTATAACTTATGTTCCATTTTGTTTTTACATTATTAATGTGGTTAAGTTCAATCTATATTAAATTATATTTTCATACATTTAATTTGTTTTAAATCATACTTATTATATTTAAACTGTTTAATTTAATGAGGTTAGGTTAGGTTAGGCTAGGCTAGGCTAGGCTAGGCTCGACTAGGTTAGATTATGGTGGATTAGGTTAGGCTAGGTTAGGCTAGGCTAGGTTAAGTTAGGCTAGGCTAGGCTCGATTAGGTTAGATTATGGTGGGTAGGCTAGGCTAGGGTCGGCTCAACTAGGGTGAGCTAGGATATGCTAGCCTAGGTTACGTTAGGTTAGGCTAGGCTAGGCTAGGTTAGGCTAGGTTAGGATAGGCTACGCTAGGCTAGGCAATGCTAGGCTAGGTTAGAGTAGGCTAGGTTAAGCCATGATAGGTTAAGTTAGTGTAGGGTAGGGTAGGGTAGGGTAGGGTAGGGTAGGTAAGGCTAGGTTAGTTTAGGCTAGGTTACTCTAGGCTAGATTAGGCTAGGTTAGGTTAGGTAAGGCTTGGTTAGGCTATGTTTGGATAGGGTAGACTATGTTAGGATAGGGTAGGCTAGGTTAGGCTAGGTTAGGTGACTTAAGGATAAAGTAGGCTAGGTTAGGGTAGGCTAGATTAGGCTAGGTTAGGGTAGGCTAGGTTAGGTTAGGTTAGGGTAAGCTAGGTTAGGCAAGATTGGGCTAAGTTAGGATAGGCTAGGCTAGGCTAGGCTAGGCTCTGCTATGCTAGGCTACGCTAGGCTTTGCTAGGTTAGAGTAGGATATGTTAGGCTAGGCTCACATAAAGTATGTTATAGTAGGATATGCTAGGCTAGGATAGGCTAGAGTAGGCTAGGCTAGGCTATAGTACGCTAGGTTAGGCTAATGTAGACTAGGCTATGTTAAGCTACGCTACATTAGGTTAGGTTAGGCTAGGAAAGTCTAGGATAGTATAGCATAGGCAAGGCTATGCTAGGTTAGGCTAGGTTAGGTTAGTGAAGGTTAGGCTAGCCTAGGATCGAATAGGCTAGGCTAGGCTTGGCTAGCTCAGGCTAGGCTAGGCTAGTTCACCCTAGGCTAGATTAGAGTAGGCTACGCTAGATTAGAGTAGGCTAGGTTAGGCTAGACTAGGTTAGTTTACATTAGGTTAGATTAGGCTAGGTAAGGCTAGTTTAGGCTAGACTAGGTTAGATTAGGCTAGGCTAGGTTAGATTGGGCTAGGGTAGGCTACGGTAGGCTAGTGTAGGATAGGGTATGCTAGGGTAGGCTAGGTTAGGCTAGGTTAGATTATGCTAGGTTAGGCTATGTTAGGCTACTGTAGGTTAGGTTAGGTTAGGCAACGCCACGCTAAGATAGGTTAGCCTAGGTTCTGCTAGGTTTGTCTAGGATAGGCAAGGTTAGGCTAGGCTAGGCTAGGATAGGCTAGGCTATGCTTGGTTTGACTAGGTTATGCTTGGTTAGACTAGGTTGGGCTAGGTTAGGATAGGCTAGTTTAGGCAAGCCTAGGCTAGGCTTGGTTGGGTTAGGATAGGTTAGGGTAGGTTAGGATTGGTTAGGATAGGTTAGGTTAAGTTTTGTTAGGGTAAGTTAGGGTAGGCTAGGTTAGGCTACGTTCGGATAGGTTAAGGTAGGCTAGACAAGTTTAAATTACAGTTAGTAGCTTAGGCTAGGATAAGCTAAGCTAGGCTAAGAAAGGCTAGGATAGACTTGACTAGGTTTCAATAGGCTAGGTTAGGCTAGGACAAGCTAGGGTAGGCTAGGATAAGTTAGACAAGGTTAGGCTAGTTTAGGCTAGGTTAGGCATTGTTAGTCTAGGCTAGGCTAGGGTAGGCTAGAGTATTCCGGCTTGTGCTAGGTTGTGGTTGCCAGATAAAGCGTGCTAGGCCAGGCCAAGCCAGGCTGTGATAGTTAGGCAAGGTTAGGGATACAGCTTACGCCGCAGCATCTCAAAGCCAGGCTAGGTTAGGCTAGGCAGGGGCCAGACTCCACATTTGCAAGGCCAGGCCAGGTTAGGTTAGGCCGGGCTAGGCTAGCCCCCCAGGTTGTAGCTGCTGTGCCAGGCTAGGCTAGGCTAGGGCCGGAGGCCGGGTTAGGCTAGGTTATGTTAGGCTAGCTTAGGCTTGACTAGGCTAGGCTTCATAAGGATAGGTTAGGCTAGAGTACGTTAGGCGAGGCTAGGTTAGGCTAGGTTCCATAAGGCTAGGTTAGGCTAGACCAAGGCCAGGCAAGCCTAGGTCCTGAAATGGGTTCGATAAGGCCAGGCTTGGCTAGGTTAAAGCTGAGGAGAGTGTCAGATTCGACAAGGCTAGGGTTAGGCTAAACCAGGCTTAGGTGAGGCCAGGTTAGGTTAGCCTTGACACCAGGTTAGGTAGGGTAGGATAGGTTAGACAGACCACAGACCAGGTTGCGTTAGGCCAGGAGTAGCACAGACAGGCTAGGCGGCGGGAAGGCTAGGCTAAAGTTAGGTTGTGTTAGGCTAGGCTAGAAAAGCCTTCACGCGCACAGGGCAGCAAATGCCACGACAGGCCAGGCCAGCTTCATGCCACATTAGGCCACATACTAGGACAAGGTAGACGAGGTCGCCAGTACAGATTGGCCTGGTTAGGTTAGCCAAGTTAGGCCAGGATAGTTAGGCCAGGGTTATCTAGGCGAAGGCATTACATACCAACGGCTTCTGCTTTTAAAATGGCTGGTGAGGTCACACAAGCCAGGTTGTGCGCAGCCAGCCAGGACAGGCCCCCCACTAAGCTAGGAAGGCGTTGGCTTAGGCTAGGCTAGCCTAGGCTAAGCAAGGCTAGTCTAGGCTAGGTTAGGCTAGGAAAGGCTACGTTAGGATAGGGTAGGATATATTACGAAATATTAGGCTAGGTTAGGCTATGTTAGGGTACTTTAGGATAAGGTAGGCAAGGTTAGGCTAGTCTAGGCTAGGTTAGGCTAGGCTAGGTTAGCTTAGGCTAGGCTAGGTTAGGCTAGGCTAGGTTAGCCTAGGCTAAGCTAGGCTAGCTTAGGCTAGGTTAGGGTAGGTTAAGGTAGGATAGACTAGTTTAAGTTAGGGTTGGTAGGTTAGGCTAGGATAAGCTAGGCTATGGTGAGCTAGGCTAGGATAGGCTCAATTAAGCTAGCGTAGGCTAAATTATGCTCGATTATGCTAGGGTAGGCTAGGTTAGTCATTTCTAAGCTAGGCTAGGCTAAGTTAAGCTAGGTGAGGTTAGGTTAGGCAATTATAGGTTAGCAAAGGTTAGGCTAGGCTTGGCTAGGCTAGAGTATTCGAAGCTAGGTTAGGTTAGGCTAACCTAGGCTAGGTTAAGCAAGGCTAAGTTAGCCTAGGCTAGTTTAGGCTAGGCGAAGTTAGCCTAGGCTAGATTAGGCTAGGCTAAGATGGGCTAGCTTAGGTGTCACGTCTCC